>CAXKVX010000361.1:0-273569 GCA_964058865.1 Eleocharis quinqueflora
GCATCATACATGTTACATAATATCTAATTATGAAATGACATGCTATTAGGTGTTTGTCTTGTATCTGGTTAGCTAGCTCCACTTAGGAGCTTGAGAAGATCTATAAAAGGTACAAATTAAAGAACCAAAACAAATCTTCCATATAATTAAAGGGATTGATGGATTAAAGATCTTGGGCATCTTTTGTTTCTTTTTTCAATTTATCAAAATTATGTTTGAAACTACACAAACTAATAGCAATCTTAATTTTAGCCTCACAACCCATAACCTATTTACAACGCAGGATTCTGTTCAAGATAAAGCCAAGAAAATTAAGAAATGATGCACTTGTTTGAAATGGTGGAAAATAGTGATATCAGCAAGAGAGGCATGGTGCTTTCTGTGGGGAAACAACAACTCTTTAAAGAACCAAAACCAAAAAGAGGTTGTTACTTGCTACCACAGCCATGCACTGATGCACCTTACCAGTACCAGTAGCACCACTCGTGTGAGCACCTGCTCCTTTTGTTCTTCTTCTGAATTCCTGCCATTAACATGAAAAAAGTAGTGCACTGTCATAGCTCTTTATTTTCAGTCCTTCTATGCTTTCTTTTTTAATGAAAATTTGTGCTTTTGGTTTATTTCTCCACGGTATCAGAACATAAATGTAATTGTAACTGATCCATTCTTTTATTCACTCTGGTTAATTTTTAAAATATTTTTATTCCAGAGGCCATTACAAGGAAATAATTAAAGTTTTTCTAAATATATATATTGCTTAACAATTTTTCTTACTGTTTTGAGGGTTATTTCTAGTGTATATTCATTAATAGTACATCCACCTACATATCTAAAATTCATCCATATTTAATCCGGTGTTATCCAGAGTTCCAATTTATTGTTGTAAGTAGTTAATATTTTATTTTTATTTTATTAGTGATATAAAATAAAAATGACTACTCTCTATTGTTTAAATTTGTGAAGCACTTACAATGTAAAACAGACAATCACTTTCAAAAGATAGAATAGAAACTATATGACACATAAATTAGCAAATAAATCATGCAAGATAAATAAACAAATTATACCATAAGAATATTATGCAAAGTAAGTATTAGAAAATTAGATTTTTTTTAGAAAAATATTTATAACATATTAATACTCAAAATATAAAGCTTTATAAAGGTGTTATCACAAAACAAGTCAATTACAATGAAACGAATGTGTTTATATATAGCACAAAACAAATAAGTTAGACTAAAAAAATACTTCCAGAACTTTTAGATATATCTAATTGATAAAAAAAACTATGTTAACTTAAGTCTGTATAGTTTGTCAAATAAGATCATACTCTCTCTCTCTCTCTCTCTCTCTCTCTCTCTCTCTCTCTCTCTCTCTCTTGTCAAATCAAATAGCTTTCCAATATCTTATCTTACTATCCAATTTCTACCAAATCCAAATTAACTGAAGACTAACCAATCAACAACCACTACAAAATTCTCATGTTACTAGTCAGAAATTTGTCTGAATCTACTATTATTTTGGAGAAAAAGAGAGTTTTATTCATTTATGAACTGTCGGATTAAAAAAAATATACGAATCGCCAACTCAGAAGACTTTTTTATATTGATCTGATTCATTTATTATAAATTAACAAGAATGAATATAGCATTACTTTGCAAATGAGCATGGCTCTTTTTATATCAACCTCATAATAATTTGTGGAAAAAAAATCATCATATCTAAATATAAAAAAATTAGTTTGAATGCTTCTTATTTCTGGACAGGTGTTAGTAAGTTTGTACAAATTATAAGAATAAATAATAAAAGATTAGTTGGTAATGGACAATCTATAGATTTTTGGAATGACATTTGGTATGGTAATTGTGCACTAAAAATTCAATATCCTTTAGTTTTTGAAAAAAAAAAAAAATTCAAAACATAACCTTGGATAAAGTATGGAATAATGGAAACATACATTTAAATTTGACAAGAGGATGTAGTGTAGATATGAGGTTACAAAAGAGCAATTAAAAATAATAATTCAAAATGTTCATTTTACTGAAATTGGAGATACATCCATTTGGCAATTAGAAAGTAATGGTATATATTAAGTGAAATCACTGTATTCTTTTTTAAATACAGGAGGTATTAAAATAAATATCAAGAACACAATATGGAATTTAGATACGCCATTAAAATTTAAGTTGTTTCTTTGGCTAGTCTTAAATAATAGAGTATTACTAAGAGAAAATTTGATTAAAAGAAATATTACAGTTCATCCTAATTGTGTATTATGTAATACTGATAATGAGACTGTTGAGCATTTATTTTTGAACTGTAGTTACACTCTAGAGTATGGTTGGTGATAAAACATAGTGAGACTGATGGTATGGTTTTAAATTTTGACACAATTCAAGATTTATGGATTTCAATAAATAAAATGAATTTAGAAGGTAAAAAGAAATGGGGAAATATATTTGCTGCATTTGTTTGGTCAATATGGATGGAAAGAAATGAAATAATTTTCGAAAATAAGGCAAAAAAATTAGAAGGGACAATTTACAATATAATTAGACACCTATATCAATATTGGACAGGTGGGGCCTATAGAGGGTTCCAATCGCAGCATCTAAGGCCTGTTAATCAAGCTCAACAGGTGATTGATGTTAATCACAGTGGAGTTATAAATAACAGCCAGGAGGAAGATGATGAAGATTTGTTGGATTAAATATAAAATAATGGATAATTCAAGAGATGGTAGCGGGACTCTGTAGAAGATGCAGAATGTCATAATTGACAAGAGGAATTTAGATAGAATTTTGTTTCAAAATTTGTTCAGTTCTTTTCTTATCAGAATTTGGCTGTAATAAGGTAGTGTAGTTAGGTTTTAAAACTTTGTAGTTACGGCTATTTTCTTTTGGTTCATGGTAGATACTCAGGTACAAAATTCATGTACCGGTTTTGTCTACCAAAAGACATATTTTTTGTATTTGCTTTCATCTCAAAGGGAAGCCAGCACTCTAAATTGGGTTGCTTTTATAAAAAAATAAAAAAAAATTAACAAGAATAAAAATAAAAGATCTCAACCCGTCAGAAATGGTTCTCCCAAATCGGAAGCAGGTGTTAGAATTGCCAGAGCTAACAACTGCATGCACATGCACCCAAACTCACGTGCCACCACCATCACCTAATTCTCATCAGAGAAATATATCTTTTCTCCTTGGCAAATGAAATCTCTCAATCTTTCTTCCACCTTAAGAAAATCTTCTTCAAAAAGAACTCCATATATATCTCATATCTCATAACTTCATTAATGGGTGATATTTATAAGTCATTAGTAACATTATTGTAATAGATATTGCTAGGAAAAATTGGGGCCATCGTTATAAATAAGTACCCCATAATACTTAATTTCTATTTTGAGAAATATAATATCAAGTCGCAAACATTCAATTTAGTAACTAAGACAATATTATTAGTGTAAGAAACCACATGTCTGAAATATGATTGAATTCATTATACACAAAGTAAATTAAATGACTTAATCCATCTTTCACCAATTTCAAAATGAATATGATAATAATAACCTCAGGTCATAGTATAAACTTTCAAGTTTCAATATTACTCCTCTAAAGAGAGTACATAATTAATAAGAATTATCAGAGAAGTATACTCCAGAAATAGGGGTGTTAATGGGTACGATACGGGTCGGGTGGAGCTATTTCGTATCTATACACGTTTGAAATTACTATTACTCATATCTTATTCTTACCCGTTAAAATTATAGGGTAACGAACGGGTAACGGACGATACAGGTGATATTAATTGATATTTTTCAGTCTTATAACAAATCATATTTTACGCAAATACACCGAAAATCAACATTTTTCATAAAGACAAGCACAACACTAGAGTAAGTAAAGCATATACATTAACGAGAAAAAATAATATATAATGCATAATATCATACTAGGATTATAATTATACGTCATTTTTTTAAAGTATTAAATGAGAGAATACTAACATTAAAAACATAATTAGTTAGATGAATTTAATTTTGGTAGAAATCGAGAGACAACGTTAATGTTATGTTCAAATTAAGAATTTTATTGAAAATATGACAACTAATTAGATGATCTCCTAGAAAACTTAAATTACTAATAGATTAATTATTGAAAATTTATATTTATATGTATTATTTTAAATTTACTCTATAGGATAACAGGTACGAAATACTCTTTACTCGTACTCACGTTTAGATAACGAAAAAAATCTTACTAATATTCATATCCGATAAACTAACAAAAAAAATATTATACACACCCGCTTTATTAAATACAATACGAATCGAATAAAAAAATAAAAATGTTTTGTTGACGGCCTATCCGGAACGGTAAAAAAAAAGTAACAAAAACAAACCAAGTTCTTGCTGTGTATCTTTTAGTCCCACATCCCCCACATACTTATCCCATCACAATACATCAATTAAACTTCAGCTTACAAATTTTAAAATCACATTAAAAGCCAGAAAATGCAACCAATCCCAATCCATTAAGTCATTATCCTCTTTTTCAGAGTCTCCAGATTTTCATTAATGAAAACCTCTTTATCTTCAATATGAGGCATATAAGTTCTAAACAGTTATTTTCCAAGCTTTATCTAGTGTAGTTGTCAGACACAAGATTTTTTTATACAGGTTTAGAATTCAAGTTCTAATAAGAACTATTTTAAAGAGGATTTCAAAGTTTATTTTCTGATTTCTTTGTATGTTTGTGTTGTAAGTTTATGACAAATTATTTGAGAATCGAGACACATGAAAGACTGTTTATTAAATGATGTGTCACAAAAATAATAAATTATAATGACATGGAATCCTAGTTATGTCCCTTGAAATAATTTTAGTTCGTTTTATAGAAAAACGGTTCATATGCCGTTGTAGCACAATAGCGCTCTACACGGATTGCATGGTCCGGATCAATCGTTAGCGGTGAAATTCAAGAGTTTAAATATGAATACGGATCTGATATACTACTATATCACATATATTTCTCCTCTACAGTGAAGTCAATAAAAAAAGTGCTCCCTATTGTAAAAGCGCTGTCAAAAGCGTTGAGACATGTTCGTAATTCAAAATCCAACGATCCAAATTGATTCACATATCAATATAAAAATAAAGTGATATAAAACATCCGGACTCGTTTTAAGTGATCGTGTAAATTTATGTAAAGTAGATTTGACTCTGAGAAAATTTAATAAAAAGTAATGGTAAATTCTGCTATGGATCAGAAATAAAATCGACCGTTCAATTTTCAAAATCGGATGATTAATATAAATTTTAAATTTGCATCTCATCTTCTTTTTCTACAGCGAAACTGAGTGAACCATAGGATTAAAATAAAACGACGCTGAACCGTTAAAAACCAAATCGCTCAAAAGTAATTGTATAAAGATTTAAGAGTAACAAAGAAACCTATATAGTTAAATGCACAAAATACCTAGATTGATTCATGAAAGTATACATTATAGACTGTACAAAGAGCAAGTACAGTACCTAAATTATTGCTCATTTTATTTCAATTTAATGTTACCAGACTATGTACACAAAGGCAAGCCTCTTCTTCATTCCAATGTAAAAAAGAAATACAAACACTTTAATGAATATCAAATTGCATATGCCAATAAAACTTGGACCCGAATCTGTTGTAGTGCAGTAGCGCGCTACAACAAATGAATGGTCCGGATCGACCGTTAATTTCGCGATCGACCGCTAGAGATGGAAATCAGAAAGTATTTATACTTTGGCACAAATCTTAATGCAATCAGTGAAAATCGAACAGTCCATGTGCCGCTCTACGCCGTTCCGCGCAACACCAGATCCCGTTCCATAAAACTTACATGCTAGTGTATACAAATACAACTATACATGCATTTAAAACTTCGTAATTGATGATTCATGATTCTTTCTTTACTATGTGCTCTTTAAGCCTTTAAGGCACTGCCAAAAGATATAAAACTGTCATGTTATGTCAATAAATTGAACTTTTTTTTTGTGGGGAAATCAAGTAGACATCATGAGCCCTTATTCAAACTAGCAAAAAAATAAAAATCTATAACTGTTGATTTTCGTTGCCTTTCATAGAACTACAAGATTTTCGATTGAACCAGATTATATTTATTCTATGGTTAGTCGTATTGTTCGTTTCAACTACTCTAAAAATTGTTTTATTTTTTTTCGAACTGTGGCCAATATTATCTCAATAATTGAATTATTATTTTACTTGTAATAATCTATATTTGAATGTGTCATAATTTCAAAATACACAATACCGACTGTAAAATAGTATAATGAAATATACATTGCTCAAGTTGAAAAATTGTTTTGCGTAAATAATATGATTAAATACACAGACTATCTATGTTTGAAGAATGAAGAGTGATGTAAAAATTATTTAAGTGCCGAGCTTTCACATAGTATTTCATACTAAATTTAATTTTGATTTGCTTTCAAGTGTATAATTATAAACTATAAAATTTAATTACGTTGTTGCTTTTTATAAAGGATCCGACTAACAATCTCTCAGTCTTTGTCCCTCACTTCTGGCTTTCTAACTAATTTTCCAAAAAGAGAAAGTCAAAAAGTCAAACACAGATAAAAATGGAAAGTGGGGCCATCTGCACTTTTTTAAACGTTTTTGTTCTACGCACTATTCTAAAAATATGTGTTCATATTAGTTGAAACATGTGTTCATACTAGTTGTTTCAAGTATGACGCGCACTTGAAACTGTAACTAATAATTTTCATCACAAAATAGTGCACATACTAAATAAACAATGTGATTATATTAGTAAAAACATGTGTTCATATTAGTTGAAACAAATATTCATACTAATTGATCCAAGAATGTTGTGCACTTGGAATCTAACTAATGATTTTCATCACATAATGAGGCGTATACTAAATAAATAATGTGTTCAACTTAGTTGAAACAAATGTTTATATCAGTTGAAACATGTATTCATACTAGTTATTTAAAAAATGTTGTGCACTTGAAGCTGTAACTAATAATGTTTCATTACAGAATGTGGCGCATACTAAATAAATAAGATGTTCTTATTAGTTGAAAAAAATATTATTACTTGAAACAAATGTTCATATTAGAATGCGAATCTCGTATAAGCACCTTAAAAGTTAGTATGGATACATGTATAGTTAGCATGAAAATCAGATAGTCTGAATAACAGAAATAATTATTATAAATTCCACGAAAGTTAGTATAAGCATCTTGGGTTGTTACTATGAACACTAGAAAAGTTAATATGAACATCATAAAAGGGATGAAAACCATATAGTATGTCTGAACACTGCGAAACATTAGTATGAACACAAGTGAAGTTGATATGTACATCAAATAAGTTAGTATGAGCATCTATGAAGTCAGTATTAACCCTCGTGAATGTTGGCATGAACATCTCTGAAGTTGGTATGAACACTGAAGTTAGTATGAACACACCTGAAGTTGATATAAACACCAGATAAATTAGTATGAACACTAGAAAAATTAGTATTAACACCTATAAAATTAGTATGAATAAATGTTGTTAATATGAACATCAAATGAGTTGATATGAAAATGGCAAAATGAAAAAAGATAAAACAAGAATAAAACAAAAAATAAAGCGGGGACGTAAGCAGAGAAAGAAAGATAGGAGAATAAAAGGTTTCTCTTTATAAATGTATATACTGTAGGATAATGTTCCGTAGATATCAATACTGATACCGATTATGAATATCGATGTTATTATGCATATTTAGTTGAGTTATTATGCATATTATTTGAGTTATTATGCATTTTATTTCATGTTATTTTTTTACTTAAAAAATATTATGCATGTTAACAAAATAATGTGCATAATTAACTCAAATAATATGTATAACTATTTCAGTACAAAGAATAACATGCATATTTATTTCAGTACAAAAAATAATGTACATAATAACTCAGCTAATATGCATAATAACTCAGCTAAATATGCATAATAACATCGGTATTGATAGTCGGTATCAATATTAGTATCTACGTATCATCTCCCTATACTATATACCGATACATGCACTCACAGGTCACAATAATAATTGACAATTATGTATTTTCCATTTTCACTTATACAGTTATACACATATAAGTTATAAATTATACTTGAGAAGTAAACGGACAAAAACAGCTGTCAATTCAGACCTCAGAAGCTAGTGAAAACAAAATGATTTCATTATTTAATAAATGATGGAATAAATATACGCGGTCTAAGTCTAAGTCTATCGCAATTAATTTGCAAGTCTACGACTTTATACCGGCTTTTGTTTGCTTATGAAGTTGGTTTTTGTCAGAAAGCATCTTTTTTCTCAGTAACCAGTCTTCACTCACAACAGATAACAGAGGGGAGAGAGGAAAAAAGAGAGCTTTTTAACTGCTGCACACCATAAAATTCGTGGGGATAGGCCAGAGAGGAAGGAGAGGTCATATCTCTCTTTCTCTTTCTCTCTCAGTTGCTCAGTTCTGTATCAGTATCAGTATCAGAGATATGGTACAAAAGGCCACAGAGGCTTTACTTGCCAACCCTCCTTCCTTATTCTCTTACCATAAATAGTTTATATACGAATCATATCATCACTCCATTTGATTTTCCAGTCTTCACATGCATGATGCCATATAATAATTATCATTATAATTGATCAATATTTTTGTTAGACATGTCAATGTCCTTCAAAGTAGCACCAGATCAAGATGACAGTCCTCTGATATAGACCGAATAAAATATGTTCGTCAGAATTCTAATAAAATATATGATGAGGCAAAACAAAACAAAAAACCTTTGCAATGTAATACAAAAAATGAACTATTTATTAAAGAGATGTGATCACATGACAATATTTATCTTGACTATCTTGGCAGAAAAATTGAAAAATTACAGAAGTTCACGAGATAAATTCATGAATTTAAATAAATTTTAATAAACAAGATTTACACTAAAAGTGTGATAATCAGTGTGAAATGCATGTGATGAAAATAAGAAAATTCGACAATGATATTATCAGTATGTATTGTCGTCACAACAGCACAACAAAAGTGTCGATACTAATTAAGACTTCTGAGAGAGTGCATTTTCACACAAAAGATATAAGAATATAGTGTTATTATTAAATGAGGAAGGAGAGAAAAGAAAAATAAATGTATAAAAAATAAAAAGGACAGTGTTTGTTGTTAGCTTGGTTGGTTCCCACTCCGGAGGTAGTCAATTTGGAGATGCCTTTCAAAAATTTAGGATTCTGTTTGAATATTTGATATCCTAAAATGGTTTGTTTGGTTTGATGTCTTCAAAAGTGTGTTTGAATTCGAACCATAGATGTAATGGGATCGTTGCAATACTTGCACTTCCACATCATTAACACCAGCTTTCAATTCTCTCAACGACAAGCTGTTATTATATTCTGCTGAATTACATAAATGCCATCTCAATATATATATATAGAGAGAGAGAGAGAGAGAAAGGCTAGAATGCTCCATGGAGCACGAAACTCCTAATGCTCCACATTATATCTCTAATTTTAAAATTCTAACAACCGATCTGAACCGTTGAACATGATCTACATGTTGAAATCTACTTGGAGATTGAATTATACATTTTTTTGAATTTTTTTGCTATTTTTTAGAGAGGTAGAAAAATTACAATTTTTGTTGGTCCAGAAACCGTTTGATTAGCAATTTTTCTACCTATTTTAAAAAATAGCAAAAAATTTCAAAAAATGTCAAATTCCATCTCCAAGTAGATTTCAATATGTAGATCATGTTCAACGGTTCGGATCAGTCGTTGGGATTTTCAAATAGGAGATAATGGATGTGGAGCACGAGGAGTTTAGTGCTCCATGGAGCACCCTAGCCTATCTCTATATGTATATATAGAACTGGGCTATGGTGCTTGATCAAACACCAAGGGGTCGGTGCTTGACTATCAAATCACACAAACTCATAATGCTCCACACTGTATCTTCAATTTAAAAATTCTAATGACTGATCTGAACCGTTTAACATGATCTACATATTAAAATCTATTTGGAGATTGAATTTTACATTTTTTAAAAAAATTTGGCTATTTTTTAGAGAGGTAGGAAAATTGCAAACTTTTGTTGGTCCAGAAAACGTTTGATTAGCAATTTTTCTACCTTTTTAAAAAATTAACAAAAAGTTTCAAAAAAATGTAAAATTTAATCTCCAAATAGATTTCAATATATAGATCATGTTCAACGGTTCGGATCGGTCGTTAGAATTTTTAAATTGAATTTAACGGATGTGGAGCACGAGCGATTTGATGCTCCATGGAGCATCCTAGCCTTTCTCTCTCTCTCTCTCTATATATATATATATATATATATATATTTTGAAAAGAAGCCCGTATGCAACCATCTGAATATTTTTATTTGTATCTTGACCTTCTCTCACACATATTCAGGCGATGGTCCATACAAGATCATTATGCAAATTTTGTATATACTCGACAACTGTTATGAATAATAAAAATGGTGGATGTGCACTCTGGGGAGTATTATATAACTATATTGTCACGTTAACTATTTAGTACATATATAAATAGCATGCATTATTAACAGCAAATATTAAGATCAATTCTCATTAGTAATGTTAATTACTGAATAGGTCATGCAACACAAACTAAAGATAACAAATCGTTTTACAAAGCTACTAAAAATTTGATCATAGATTTTAGAGAGCAGATAGAAAGATACGCTTCATTGATACGCAATCGATACATGCGTCAACGTGCGTCGTTATGTATGTTAAACGCGTTGTTATGCATGTTATTCGAGTTCGGTTGCATTTTATTTTGTACTGAAAAAATAATTATGCATGTTGAGCGCTTTGTTACGCATGTTATGCGTAAGATGCATAACAAAGCGCTTATCATGCATAACAAAGTGCTTAACATGCATAATTATTTTTCAGTACAAAATAATATGTAGCCGAACTCGAATAACATACATAGCAACACATTTAACATGCATAACGATGCACTTTGTTGCATGTATCGACTGCGTATCAATGAAGAGTATCGTCAAAATATTTTCCTAGATTTTAAGTGGTAACTCAAGTTAGTTAAGATAAAAAAAACCTAAAAAATTAATAAAGTAAATAACTCAATGATTTCATCCGCTGAAGTTTGCAAGTTCTCTTCAAGTAGATCAATAGAGCTTCATAAAAAAATACTATTGGAGCTTCAAACAGCACAACTTTGCAAATACAAATATTAAAAAGTTATCAAATATACATAGTTAACTAATACTACGAAATGGAATATAAAAGATGCATTGACAAATCAGAAAAGTTTTGCAGGACCTTTTATAGCAGGTGGAAAAGCACCTTCGCTATAAAAATGGACTTTTCTTAATGGTTGACCAGTTGGCCCGCTATAACTTTTGATAGTGGATGGCTCAGAGGACCCGATATAATTTTTTTTTTATAGCGGTTTGTATCAAGAATCCGGTATAAGAATGTTTTATATCGAATTTTCCTATGAATCCGCTATAAAAAGTTCTGAACATATTAAAATTATAGCCCACGAATCACCATTAACTTCTCAATCCAACCGTTCATTCTTCTCAATCCAATGCTCCAAACAACAACATAGTCCCACAATTTTCGCTCTCTATAAAAGATATTGAACTCTCCCTCATTATTCCTTCCTCCCACCTAATTTTTCCCTCATTTTAATATGCTCCTTCATTTGTCTCTTTAACTTTTTTGACAACTCCTTTAATTATTTACTGTAAAAAGAAATTTTGATTTTTGGTAAGGCCTCTTTTTTTTTACAAAAAACATATTTGCATAAAAAATACACCAATAAGTGTCTTAAAATAACATATTACAACTAATATATAAAGAAGAAATAAATTTACAAAAGGACATATTTGCAAATAGTCAAGTTTCTTCAATTATATATTACAAATGGACATTTCTGCAAAAAATACCTGTCATATCAGTCTATTTTGCCATAAATGCCTGTTGAATCATAGTTGTACCGACGCAATTACATATTTTATTTATTTATTTCAAAACCTTTTATACCGATTGAATGAGACGTCCAATAAAAAGGAGACATTTAATAGCAGGTCTGCTGCAGAGTTCGGTACAAAAGCTGACATTTAATAGCGGACCCTCCCTCATACCCGATATAAAATCTGGTCTTTATTAGCGAGTCTTTTTTAAGAGCCGATATAAAATACCTATATTTAATAGCGGTTGCTTGAACCTTTAATAGCCCTCTTGTAACACTCCCTCCAGTCCGATATTAAATGGGTATATTCACCCGCTATTAAATGTCCAATTTGTAGTAGTGAGATCTAATGAGTCTCGTGGACCTATACTTGATGAAGCTCGTGTGCTTTATCCTAAATGAGAGGTTATTTAATATTTTTTTGGCATTCATTGGACAACTACATAAAAAATACTAATTTGTTTGTATTTCAGTAATTTTTTGTTGGTAGCGCCTTGCGAGAACTATTGGATGACAAATATTTGTATTCTCCCTCCAAAAGTGTCAGTTTTGGCGGAAATAAAGTACCTTAAAGGAACAAAAGTCTCCACCTATGAAGAGAACGTGTTATCTTTTAGTCTTTTTTTAATTTAGGTGATTTATTTTTATTTTGTTATTTTTTCTTTTATTGTGATCATAGGTTGTAATGAGATAATTTTTGTAATGAAAATCATGTTATATATTTATATGTTTAATAAAAATTCTCTCCAATGGTATAATCAGTTTAATGGTAAATATTGCTAGCAGAATTGGAGCTAGTCACCATTTATAAACGTTTTTAATAAAAAAAATAAAGACCTCAGCAACAGTTATTATTAAATAATTTTTGCCTTAGAAACTCTAAAAAAACAGTTGTTTAGTAACAGCCATCGCCTTAGAGACTCTATGACAACGGTTATTTAATAAATAATTATTGCCTTGGATCGAATATTAAATTACTTATTTTTCTTCGGCAACTCTCATTTGACAACGATTTTTTATACGATTTACTAACATCTTAGGCACCAACGATTGGCTAATCGTTGGGCAATATGACTTCTAACCGTTGGCATGTTTTTGTGTGGTAGTGCTTCATTTTGAACGAAACAATTTTTTTTTTATCCGAAATGGCCTTAGGGTAGATGAAACAATTTTAATTCTAATGTAAATAACATTTCTCAACCATTTTCTCCAACAAAATTCAGATAACTAAAAGAAAATTTTGATTTAGAATTTCAGTCAATGATGTTGTTTTCTAGCATTTTTAGACTCTTCGACTTTCTGTTAAACAAAAAAGTTTTTATTTTATTTTGTGTTTCTTCCTTAATCTTCCTAAAAAAATGTGAATTCTAAGTTTCTCATCTACAATTGAAGTAGAATGAAAGCTCATTAAGTACAAGTAAAAGCGCTTACCTAAACTATAAAATATTTAATGTCAGATAATGAGTTAGGTCTAATTATTAGTTGAAATAGTACTCTTGAATATATTAATTACGATATTAAATAGTACCACAAACTGTACATATCCATATATATATAGTGATATGCCATAAGCCTCGGCCCAGTAAAGCTCCTCTCAGATCTGACTGTGATTCGGTTCTTAGTAAGATTTTCAAAGGGTCGGATCTTATAAGGGTCGGGTTTTAGAAGGACCGGATTCGTTCCAAAAATACAGGCTCCTATTTACCCGGCCCTTTCAAGCCCCGATCTCGTCCGGTCCTGATCCGGCCCTCTACAACTCTGACCCACGCCAGCCCCTCAGACTCTTATCAGCCCCTCATATAAATGTTATTAAACATTTCACAATTAAAATAAATTAAAAAAAGAGACCAAATCCCTTATTACCCAGCCCTGATTCGGCCCTCTACAACTCCGAGGGCCTGATAAGGACCGGGTCTTAGAGGGTCTGCGTCTATTTCCTTAAAACAAAACCTTTATTATTCGGTCCATATTAAACCCTCTTTAGATCCGACTCTTTCGTAGGCCCTCTAGGCTCGATTCTTGTAAAGTCCGATCCGACCTTTAGACTTTCACTGGATATATAGGACCTCATGATATGTTTGGGATAAGAAAATATGTAACTAGAAAATTTAGGTTATTTCTAACAAAACAACAAGGATAATAACCCAGCCTATGAATTAAAAAAAATTCTAATATCCGGTCTACCCTCATGGAACCTTATTATAAGTTTTATTTGTTTTCTTTTCCCAAGTGCATTGCAACATTGGTGCACATTCCAACAAGTCATGGTACCAAGTAGACAAAAGAAGAAATACCAACTAATTTTTTTTTTCAAATTAAGACATGATATATAAATAAATAAATAAATAAATAAATATTACACTCAGAACATTATGTGGGTTACACTAAAGACCAAGCAATAGTAATACGGGTATGAGATTCTGGTTTCATAGAGAGGCTTGTAAAAGAGAGCTGTTGATTGAGGTCCCTTCTACAATTTAATATCTCATCTATGTTATCCCGGTTTTTCTAATATTCAGAAGAATCGGTATCGGGTGCGTCACGTGACGCACTATATTATTTTAATAAGTTTGACCGGTTGGGTGCGGTCTTAGATGCGGCTGGGTGCTCCTCGGATGCGGCTGGGTGCTTATTTATTTGTTTGTTTTTGTTTTTTAAATCTATTTGTTTATAATATTATTCATTTTTTATTTTAAATTTATTATATATAACTGTATTCGTATTCAAAATTTTTTGAAATAGAAGTATCGCCGCACTCGCATTGTATCCGTTACGATATATGCACCCGCACCTGTGCAACACAGTATCTCATATATTGTCAACTTGGGTGGAAAATAACATGTTTTGGAGGGTACCTAAGCATCATAGATAAATGGAGCCGACATGGAATTGAAAAGTGAGCATGCCACGACAAAAAGTATCACAATCAAATTGATACTAGATTATTTTTCTATATATATTTGACTTGAAAATAAAATGCTCAAAATCACAATCCCATACTTTCACTTTGGACATATTTTCATTTTTGACAAACATGGAGAAAGACTAGCAATACAACAAATTGAGCTAGAAATGTCAATCAATCAAAAGTAATCTAAAAATAATTATATATCATTTCATGCTAATAATTGTAATCATATATTTTTTTGTGCAAAAACAAAACTTCCATGTCATCACCATATTAGGTTTGAAAACGCTCTCTTAAACAGTGTAGCTATGAATCATTGAATTGCATTTCTTTCAGCAGGTACCAAACAGACTTCTGTTTTCATATCACTGTTAACCTAAACACCAAAATAGTGTTGATGTTGATCATGACATAAAATCAAAACAGATTCAAAGAAAATAACTGAGAGATGTGACGCATGTTTCCAAACATCATTGTCAAGTTGTCATTACATAGGAGTTTAGTTCACCAGACCAAATAATTAAAGCTAAAAAAAGGAAAACTAAACCCAAAAAGAACACTAAAGGCTAATGAAGAGATGGAACTCAGAAGGCCAGATTTATTCTGACACCAATAAACAGAAAAAGGAAATAGAGAGGCAGTAGCTACACATTTTATAAACTACCAACCAAGGGAAAATAAAACCAGAGAGAAAAATTACACCAACAATTTTCTCTAATATGCCTCTCTATCTTCCTCTCTACCTATACATTGTCACCTAATTAATAAGTTGCACCTACACCAAGAAAATCTATGAAGGGAAGTTTAACTTTCTCTTCATTTTTCTCTGTTTCTTCATGCATCCATGCATGGCAATCTCTCTGTTCTGGTACAACAACCGGTTCACAGAAACCAGAAAAACCAGACACCAACATCACCGGCCTAACTGCTGCTACCTTTTCTTCACCAGCTGAAACAGAAAAGAGAACAAATAACACCTAGTCATTACATGTATTCTCAAAATAATTTAAAAATGTTAGGAGGGTACCTGAGATATTCACCCCTTTCTTAGATTTTCTAAAATATAATCACATTTTGCACAAGTACCAAAAATAATGACAAATTTTGCACAGCAAATTTACAATTTTTAAGCTACAATACAAGACAAAATAGAGAAAAAAATAAATTAGAAATATACCTTGAGGACTTAATCTAGCATAGAAACCAGGAACAGCAGAACTGGTAAAGGAATTAAGAGAGAGATCAGTGCATGTAGATGCACTCTCCTCTCGGTTAGTTGTAACAGTGGATTCCCCACTGCATGCATTGGCAGTTGCATGTAACTGAGAACAAGAGTGTGGGTTATTTGCTTTCCTTCTCCTAAATGCACCAGATTGTTCCCTGTGCTTCCTTGCCATGATCACATGCCAGTGGTTCTTAACTGCATTATCGGTTCGACCCGGGAACAAACGGGCAATTAGTGCCCATTTGTTCCCGTAAACACGGTGCGCGGCGAGTAGCTTTTCTTCTTCCTCTTCACTGAATGCCTTACGGTTTATTCTTGGGTCTAGCTGGTTGAACCACCTTAATCTACAACTCTTCCCTGTCGTAATAAAAAAGACAAATATTGGGACCTCAGAAGAGATTAGTTTTATAAAGGGGCTCTTTTGCACAGGAAAAAAATGCTTGATGACAAACTGTGAGCACGTTTGATTTTGAAAATGGCGCAATAATGCCAACAATTAGAAACAAAAGATAAATGTTTCTCTATGAATGAATTGGGAAAGACATGTCCTGTCTGGTTTTCTCTTCCAAAACTTCAACAAAAAAGAAACCAATTTTAACATGAAGAAGATATATTACTGTGATATAAACTAAGATACAAATCAACTAACCTGATCTACCCTCTAGTTTCTCAGCAATGAGGTTCCAGTTTTGGGGACCGAATTGCGTGACGAGTTCTCTGAGCTTGGCATCCTCTGCTGGCCTCCAGTGGCCTCTGGCACAGAGCTTAATCGGAGAGGTTTCATTAATACCATTTCCTTCTTCTTCTATTACCTCGCTGTGGTTCCAGTCGTGACTGGAATGGAGAGGTGGAGGAGGTGAGAAGAGAACCCCCATTTGTGTCGAGATTTCGTGTTGGTTTGGTTCCATTTTTTGGTTTTCTTTAAAGAGATGTCAGTTACAATAAAAAAAGCCAGAAAACTTGTGTGGGTTTCTTTTATAACGAAGAAAGAAATAACGCAAAGAGGGGGAGAGCGTTTCCCCTTTTCTTCTTTCTTTAGTTCAAACTTCAAAGCACTAGCTAGCTTGTAATTTTGAAGAGCAAAAAGAATGGAGCTTTTTGTGAGATAGAACACGAGATGAAACAAAACCACACGAGCGCCTCTGTTTTGCGTTGTGCGCTTACTTTGAGACTAAGCACTAACGTAGAGAGAAACAGCTATTGGGAAGTCGGTTACTCGGTGCTACGCACAAACAAGAACAGTGACAGAGGGGACGAAAAAGAGAGAGATAAAGAGAGAGAGAGAGAGAGAATAATGGGGGAGAAGATAGAGGCCACTCGTGTGGGTAGGCACTTATAACAAAGCAGAGACAGAAAACAGAGGAGAGAGAAAGAGAGAGCAGAGAGAGATAGAAAACAGAGGAGAGAGGTGTCTCTCTTGGTCTTGACAAATCCACCAGAACTCACTTGTCTCTTTGCAACCTTCAGAAATCTCTCATTTTTTGTTTTAGTTTTTGCTAATTCTAGATTTCTTTTTTCAAATTCGATATTTCAGTTTTTTTTTGGAATGATAATACTATGAATATGACATGTGAATAATATGATTCAAGAGAAGGGATTCAATTTACACGTTGGTTGGTGTTACTCGTGACTATTTTTTGTTTAAAGTTTAAAATCTAAAATATAAATCGTTAGATATATTTTAAGTAATTCTAAATATATGTTCATAAAAATGATAAAATTTTATCTTCGTTTAAATAACATTAAAAGAAGCGACTAAATCGTCTAATTAGAACCATTTATGTTATTAGTAATTGAAGATTATTGAAATAAAATTGAAATAAAGTAGTTTAAATATTTAAGAATTTAGAAGTATCCAATTAAAACTTAGTATTATGGACACTCATGAAATATCAAAATAATAGCTATTTGATCTTTGTTCATACTTCAATAGGTTTTCAAACATTAGGAGAAATTGAAAATTAAGCTGTATTGAATTTTATTTTTCAACTTCTTTTATAACATCGGTAAATTTTTAAATTTTAAGTGAAAATGTTATTAACTCATCTGAAATTTTTTGAAAGTGTGAACAGTTTTTGGAAAATATGAGGCACTGTTCAGTGGTACAAGTTCAATGAAAAAGAATTATAGGGTATGAATTTATCTCGCTTCACTGTTCCTCCATTATAAAAAATATGGTAAAAATTTGGGTATTCTAAAAGATAGATACACCGGATACTCTGGTTCATCTGGATCGTTTAATTCATCGAGATTGGTGAAAAATGATTCCTCGAAAAATGCATCAAAAGTTAAAGTGAATCACTTTTCATCAATCTCGATGAATTAGACGGTTCAAATGGGCCAGAGTATCCAGTATACCTATCTTTTGGAGTATCAAGTTTTTTCCTTATCAAATATGTAGGAAAAAGAATAATTAACTCTTAAGTAGGACTGTTAATATAGGCATGTTGAATCATTTTTTGTTTTATTTTGTGACAAATGAGACGATTACGATCAATGAAATTTTTTTGGTTTAAATAACAAAATAGTTAACAAAAATATATTGTTTCGTGATCGTTTGTTTCGTACTTTCGTTTGTGACTGTATATTGTTAGAACTACTTTTTTCGGAGAAAAACAATTATGCTGAGAGAAGGTAATGAGAGAGGAATGAATGATTTGATTTTTGTGTATGGTTAAAATCGTTCGTCACCTAATTCTAGTTTGATTTTGTGTGATAAGAGATGAGATGGCTGAAGAGCGAATGAAAAGAGTTCGATCATTTTGATTCGTTCTGATTGTTTCGATCGTTTTTTAACGACACAATTAATAAAATAATTTTTAATCGCTCATTAAACAAGACGGTGAACGAAACTATTATTTTTCATGATCGTTTCACCCGTCGTCAAATCTAAGTCTAAGTGAATTTTTTTGCTCACAAAATTCTGTAGCGTTGGATGGTTCCACAAATTATTTCCAATTCTAAAGAAAATCAATTTTCATTCCCTTCAAATTTCTCCTATCCGAACAAGATCTTCCACATTAATCATTATATATACACCTATTCATTTATTCTCATTAGTTAATGACAAGTCGACATGTCCTAAATAAGAATTAAAATAGCAACAAGTATCACATTTCTTTTATTTGACATAACATAATATTCATAGTCGTTTAATCACCGAAAATTTAAAATTCAAATATTGTGGATATGACAGCGTTACTTTAGATAAAAAGTGACATTAAAAATTAGATAATGCTGGATATGACGGTTGTTTATTTTAATTTTTTCCCTTTTCGCCAAAAAGATGTTAATAAGTTACACCCTAATAGCTTTTTACAATAATGTCAAAAACAAAATAATATTTGCTTTTCTCTAATATATTTTGAAAATTACCAAAATAAAAGAACGGATCCTCATTCCTGCTTTTTTCTTTTCTTTTCTTAAACTGGAAAAGAGAAAAGAAAATTGCAGAATGCTTTTTTTTTGGGTCATTTTTCAAGGGGTGTCATGTCATCAGGAGAAAATGGTAAATGTACCTTCAGTTTTTGTCCTGATGGGATAAGGATAATAAATTGTGCATCTTCTATGAACACAATTAAATGAGGAAAGAGAAAGAGAGAGAAAAAGGGAACACTGTTTGTTGTTAGCTTGATTAGTTTTCTCCTGTTGGTTTCTTCCATCGGGAGGTCCGTATTTTTTTTAAAATATTATTTATATTAATTAAAATTAGACAGCGACTAACTGTCCTCCTTACAAGTTTCATTTACACGTCCTCCATATAAGACAAATATAGTAGTCTTTATATACTGAATGTAAGTCTTTATACTCAAATGTAGTTGTCTTTATACTAATTTGACGCCAACTCTTTGGAGATATTTCAGACCTGAGAAATGAAAACTTGACACTCAAATGTAGTTGTCTTTATTATAATAAATACTACATGCACTCCTATTTGACGCCAACTCTTTGGAGATATTTCAGACCTTTAAGTCTCTTTTTACAACTTCATCACATGTCAACCTCGGTTGGCCCCTACCTCTTCTCGTGCTTTTGACGCAACTTAAAACTTCACTACGTACCGGTGCATCAGAAGACCTCCGCTGGACATGATCATACCATCTCAAACGATGTTGAACAAGTTTCTCTTCAATCGGTGCAACTCTGACCTTGTCACGTATATTGTCATTGCTAATGCGATCCCTTCTTGTATGCCCACATATTCACTGTAACATATGCATCTCTGTCATGCTCATATTTTGTATGTGTTGCCCTTTAGTGGCCCAACATTTTGCTCCATATAGCATTCCAGGTTTGATCGATGTCTTGTAGAACCTACCTTTCAATCTTTGTGGGACCTTTTTATCATATAGGATGTCAGATGCTTGTCGCCATTTTATTCAACCCGCTTTTATTCTATGATTAACATCTTCATCAATCTCGCCATCACTCTGTATCATTGATCTCAAATATCGAAAGGTGTTTCATCTAGGCTCAACTTGTCAATCTAAATTGACATCTTCATCTTCTAATCGAACGCCGCTCAACTCGCACTTCATATATTCGGTCTTAGTCCTGCTAAGTCTAAAACATTTTACTTCTAAAGTCTTTCTCTACAACTCTAATTTTCTACCTACCTTACCTTACTTTCGTCAATTAGGACAACATCGTCTGCAAATAGCATGCACCAAGGGATATCTCTCTTTCGTGATCTCAATGATCACTAAGGCAAAGATGTAAGGGCTCAACAACGACCTGTGATGTGATCCTATCTTAATGGAAAAGTCATCAGTCTCGCCATCACATGCTCTGCCACTAGTCACAACATTATCGCATATATTCTTGATAAGATTGACGTACTTTGTTGGAACTTTTTCTTTTCATGTGCCCACCACATGACTTTCATCGGCACTTTGTCATACGCTTTCTATCCCTTGTTCCAATGTAAATATCTAATTCAAACATGCACTTTGTGACCTTGGAGCAAGCGTGAGTTTAATGCCAAAATTTGTGGTTGATAGATTAGGAATTGGAGAACTTAAGCCAACTAGGATTACGTTGCAATTTGTGGACCAATCGGTCAAATTACCAATGGGGTTGTTGAGTACTTACCGATTCAAATTGGCAAATTTTATGTACCAATCGATTTCGTCGTGGTTGACATGGAAGAGAATACCAACACACTTTTGTTGTTAGGTAGACTCTTTCTCAAGACCGCTAGGGCAATTATAAATGTGCACGACGAAATCATCACCTTGAACATTGGAAACGAAAAGGTTACATTTTGATGTTAGGTGATCTATGAAATATCCATCTAACAAGCAAGAAGTAGAAAAAACAAGCCTCTGTCAGAGCCAAAATCAACACTATTGCGCCCGCAACACACCTTGCCAGAGCCCAAGAATAGGCCAGACAGAACAATTGCGGCCGCAACCAGACCTTTTTGCGCCCGCAAGAGAGCTGTCTAGAAGCCAATTTAGCAAGTTTGGAGAATCAAATCAACGCCAATCAGAGTTGATGATGCACGAATCTCCGCATCTGGTGATCAAACACCACAAGAATCTCAAATTGGAAGTTCTTCGCAAGTAAGAACGGAGATCGATCAATCTTCGCTCAGGTATGACTCTATTTCTCAAATTTTTATTACCAACCAGAACGAAACATCGGTTGAAGGGATGACGAATATGTCCCTTATCGACGTACAAATGAATTGAATTGTTGATCGTCGAGCTCAAGACGTTAAACAAGCGCTTCTTGGGAGGCAACCCAAGCAATTTATTTTTCTGTTTGCATATTTAATTTTCATGCATTTTGATTAATTTGCATACACATTTAATTTAATTAGCATTTAATGTTTTTGCCCAAAAAATTAAAAACACAAAAAAAATTAGATAAGTTTTTTTGGATTTTTAATATTTAGTTCTGTTAAATTCAGTATACATCTGTATATATTTGCACTTATTTAGGATCACCAAAAATAAAAAAAATCTAAAATAAAACTATTCCAAAATTAAAACAAAAAATAGCAGAAATTTAGCTTTATTGCGGCCGCAAGCCAATCCATTGCGGATGCAACACAGAACGTTTGAGTTAAAGTTAGCATTGTGCTAAAAACAGTCACAATTGCGGCCGTAAGCACATCTGTTGCGGCCGCAACACTTATTATAGAACAGAAAAGTTGCTAAAATTAAATGTCAACGTTACTCCTTGCGACCACAAGGCATCCAATTTGCAGTTATAAAAGGGCAGCCCCTGCCTCTCACTTCTCCAACTCAATATTTCAGCAATTTTCCCTCTTTTCTCTCTCTTTAAGCATCCAAACAGAGACAAAATCTCTCAGAAAAATCACAGCAAATTCTCCCTATTTTCCAATCCATCTTCTATTTATTTGTTCTGTCCCAAATAACATCAGTTGTCCCCCAAATTTTTCCAAACACTAAGTCCAGAATCAAGACAGCAACTCCAGCAAGCTTTAAGGCTGCAATAGAGCATATTGCTGCCGCAACAGATAGTCCTACGCCCGCAAGAGAACTGCCAGAGGGTCTTTCTGCTTGTTGTTTGGAGCCCGAACTTCGCACGACTCGCAGATCTTCGTCCTTCATCAATTATTCTCGATTGGTCTGGCCAGACCAATCTAGGTTACTCTATTTCTCATTTTATTTATATATTTTCTAGATTAGAGTACTTAGAGCGAGTCTATCTAATTGTCGAGTCTGGTTTGAACAAAACTTAGTCCAATGTGGTTGTTACGACTCGTGGCAAACAGCCAATGACATGAGATGGCGATGACACGCACCCACACAATACTTCACGTGTGGGTAAGGCATCTTCTTCTGCACCCAACAAAGGGAGAAATGCCTGACGTGGAGATGGAGAACTTGCCACCTTGGGCCACCCATCCTTTCGAGGAATGGCTCGAGAACAAGCTTAGAAACTTTGGTCTCTGATTTGCTGAGAGAGAGGATAGGAGACTTTTTGAGGAGAAGCTGCATAATCGATACATTTACCAGCCTAGATATGTCCACATTCCTACCCTTCAGGATCTAGGTATGTTAGAAGAGGTACACGAGTTCATGTTGCATATCGATATTTAGGACTACACCACGACCCCATATACTGCGTTTCGCACGATCACATACGAGTTCCTTAGCACTTTTAGTGCTAATGGAGACTATTATGTCTAGTCGTACTACCTAGACGGCTAACAGTTCAGCATCACGACCGAGCAGGTGTCAGAGATAATGGGATTTCTCCGCACGGCCGAGATGGTGAGATGGTCCATTCGGGGGGACGACGTAGGAAGGTACACAAGATTTGTGGAGCAGTTGGCGGGAGCCCCTACAGATGGCTACAAGGCGTCACATATCGCTCATTCTGTATTCCGTTATCTTCAGCGAGTTGTAGCCATAACGATCTTCTCGAGATGCGAGACAGTCAGGACAATGCGCGAGGCAGAGATATTCTTTACGCGATGATTCACATATGCAGGCGGCCAGATATGATGCTTAACATCACGTACTTCATGCTACAACATGTGCTTCACATCATACGGAACACGCGTGCTGGTGGGTAGATTACGATTGGCGGGTTCGTTACCCGATTGGCGATCTACCATGGCGTCATTGCTTTGCAGGGTATGATTTATCGTACCTTTGCGCTTGTCTTCGAGTGACAGACTCAGTTTATCGACATGTCGTATCTTCAGCAGGCGACCATGTTCGTGAGAGAGGGCGACATTTTCTACTTCTTATATCGAGGTCGTACATATCGGGTTCCACTCGGCATGCCAATTGACGACTCTGATCGTACGACTTGGATCATTCGCCAGGAGGATGCTCCACCTCACATCGATGCGCCACAACCATATCCTCAGCCACATCAGCCTCAGCAGATGAACCCATCAGTTCTTGAGATGCTGAGGCAAATCCACGCTCAACAGATCACCTCATACGACTATATGATGACTCAGTTCGGTGCCATTCACACACAATACGCATCACTTAGCACCGAGTTGTCTGATATTAGTGGGTAGTTAGGACGGGTCGAGCTGCAGCAGCGTGACACACACGCATGGATGGAAGAGATGGCGGATCAGCACCACATCATGTCCCACCACATCTCAGAGATTCATGATTACGCGCATCAGCAGGGATGAGTGCTCGACATGAAGTTCGAGACCCCTCCCTACGCGTACCTCATGAGCCTTCACCACGTTGTTCTATGCCTCAGTCGTGATTTATCACGTCTTAGTGAGCTTTCTCTTTCTCTATTTATTTTCTTTTAGTTTATTTATTGCATCAGGTCGCTGCATTAGATAGGCTTGGGGGGAGTAAAATGGAGAATTGTATCTATATCTTAGGATTTCGTTTATTTGTTTATTGTTTGTCTACGTTATTTATTTTGACACATGTTTTTATTAGAGTTTTAAAAAGAAAATTTAAGTATTTTAACTCATTTCGTGATTTCAATGGTATAATATCATGCACGCCAAAAATATTTTATTGTTTTTATGCATTTTAAATTTTTTTATTTTGCATGTTTACTTCTTGTTTTGCATAAAAATCTAAAAAATACAAAAAATCATAAAATTTAAAAAGATTTTTTTTTAGATAATTAATTTGCTAAACAATATTTGATCGATGGGTTTGACTCATTAACTCATCCTTAGATTGATCTTTGGTCAGGAATTTGTTGTGCTATTTTCATTAAACCATAAGTATTTCGAAAAGGGTTGTCTTTACCAATTTGAGTTATGGTACTTTAGTAATAGTAGTCTTTGAATTAGCGAACTCATTTTACAATGTGTAAGCCAAGTCCCAGACACGCTATGCCAAGAGTCCTGAAAGGCTTGGTTCCAGTAGGAAGCTTTGTGCGAGACTCAATAATCATTTCTTAATTGGACTTAATTGAACAAAGGTATAAATTGCAAAAAAGTGAGCAATATGTAGGGTTGAAGTCCTTAGGACAGATACACCCGCATATAAAAAGAAATTTAACAAAAAAAAACAAAAAAAAAATTGAGAGGAAAAATGAGTGAGCCAAAAAACAGACATATGCATAATGAAAAAAGTCACAAAATCAGGGCACAATTCACACCCTTAACCTAATCTTATTTTTTAAGGATTTTTCTGAAATTGACTTACACTTGTAGAATTGAGGGAAAGAATTCGAGATTTACTGATCTAAAATCTCATGATATCAAGTCACTACCTTGCAGTGTTTTAATGCAAAAACATGTATTCCGAGCAAAATGTATGCAAATGGATGCTTCGAAGCAAGCTAGGATGCAAGTTGCAGCAATTGGACCAACTGCCAGGTCAATTGCGGCCGCAGCCAACCTCTACAGATCACACAGAGCATGCCTTAACTTGTTTGTGGGCGCAAGGTACATTCTTGCCGCTACAATGCAAGTTGATACCACTTCCAGAGATAGCAGTTCCCAATTTCAACATCATTGCGGTCGCAAGGAAGGTATATCATTGTGGCCGCAAGGAAGATATATCATTGCGATCGCAATACAAGTTGGCAGTGCACAACAGAGAAGTGGAAGTTTTTCCCTTTAGCTTCATTGCGGATGCAATGAGAGTTATTGCGGTCGCAAAACATCATGCATAACATGACAAAGAAGTGTTAACTCCAACTCACAGCTTTATTGCGGTCGCAAGAGGAGTTACTGCTCCCACAATAGACCTGTGCAGAAGCACAAATTAGCAGTTCCAAAAGACTGTTTTTAGGTTTTTGCTTCCTTATAAATACCAGTAGTTATAGGACAACCATGACAAGCTTTTTATCACGGATTTCAACTAGTTAACAAAGGATAAACTTAGGATTCAACTAGTTAACAATTGGATGTAAACCATACCCAATTAGGTCCTATGAATTGATTAAGCATGCTTGTTGCATGTGTCATGTCTCTGGCAAGTGGACCCATCTGTCATTCTCATGGCTCATCCTCACTCTCTTCTTCTTGCTAAATTAAGTCCCCTCTTTCAAAATTAATGGTGGCCCTCACCTCGTGGTGGTCCAAGGAAGCTTCCTGTGCATTTTCATTGGAGTTTAAAGGCTTATATCACCATATCCCATTTGAGACCGAGAAACTTCCTTATTGCTTCATTCCCTCTCCTGCTCTTCATTGAAAATAAATGACACTAACGTGATATCCTTAGTATGGGCTTTCCAATGGTATAAAGATCATAGACTTTGGTGGCCAGTGTAGGGAGATCGAGGTGAGCTTGCTTTGCTGTCGAGAGAGAATCAAAGGAAAGAAGATGACCCGTTTTGGATCATGGGTCAGCTGGAAATGCCACATGTTATTTCCTGATTGGCCCAGCTCACACTCTTTCTCCTTTTGATTGGTTGTTTAATCATGGGACCCAGTTGTATGTATTAATGAGAGAAAGAAGTTTTTGCCAAGTGTCAAGATGTGATTGGTTCAGATATTTGATCCCTTCAATTTGATTGGATGAGGAGAATGGGGGCCACTTGTAGGCAAAGTCTTAAGGGTCGGGCCGGGCTTTACAAGGGTCGGGCCTAAAGGGCCGGGTAAGGGCCAGGTCTAAAGAGGGCTTAATAGGGGCCGGATAATAAGGGCTCTGTTCTAAGAAAATAGGCCCGGTCCCTCTAAGGCCCGGCCCTTATTAGGCCCTCGGGGTTGCAAAGGGCCGGGTAATAAGGGCTTTGATCTATTTTTTTAATTTTTTTTAATTGTGAAAGGGTTTGATAAGGGTTTGAGGGGCTGCCGTGAATAAGGGTTGCAAAGGGCCAGATAAGGGCCGGACAGAATCGGGGCTTGAAAGGGCCGGGTAAATAGGGGCCTGTATTTTTTGAATAAGGCCCGGCCCTTTCAAAATCTTAATAAGGGCCGGGTCAGGGCCGGGTCTGATAGGGGCTTTACAGGGGCCGAGCTGGGGGCCAGGGGCTTATGGCATATCCCTAGCCACTTGTAAGGTTTAATGAGAGAGAGGGATCCCAGCGTCATTCCCTCCATTAGGCATGTCATGGGACACCTTCATTGACTGAATATCAGATTTTTGTCAAATTGATTTTAAATTGTTTGAAAGCTCAAATGATCGAATTTTTGGCTCAAATATAGCTCAAAAGATCACAAATTTTAAGTAGAATTTTATGATATATAATTTGGTGATGTTTCTTTGAGCTTTGATTCTTGAATAATTTCAAAATGTTATATGTGATTCATAATATGGCAATCATGCTAATTGCACACATTATGCTTCAAATAATTTCTCCAATCACATAAACATCTTGTAAAATCCCTGAAAATATTTTAGGAGCCTTCTTTGCATTCAATTGAGGTTCTTGCTGAGGTTTTGGTAGTTTTACACATAAAACCTTGGTTTTCTTGAAAATTGAATTAGCCTGATATTTAACCCCCTTGCTTGGTTCTCGATATGCTTGTGACTTGTTTTATTCACATTATTTTTTGAGGCTAATAATTGATACCTTTTCAGGTGCCAATCTGTCACAACAAATTCTATAATTGTTTGCAGAATTTTATAACGGAAGCAGTCATGATGAAGATTTTAAGACTCTAAGAAGTTTCCAACCTATATATACTTGGAATATACGAATCAAAAGTATCAAGAAAGTTCTCCCCAAGTTTACAATCAATTAATTGATCACTAGAAAGAGCACAGTAGCCTTCTCCTTCAGCATCCACATCCTGAGAGAATACTTTAGAGATTGTTTCGGTTTGGTGAACTACGTTGTGTTGTCAAGTAATTCATCCTTATCTTTGATTGTGTTGTCAATCAGACGATTAAGCCTTGGTAGAGCGGTGTAACCCCTTGCAAAGGATTAGAGCCTTTAGGATATGCTCCCTTATTGTAAAGCATTGGTTTCATTGAAATCGGTCCTGAAAGGTATTTTGGATTCGGGGGTCCTGTGGATGTAGGCTTGGTGGATAAGCCGAACCACATTACATAACGTATTCTCTTGCTCTCTTACTCTTACTCTCTCTCTCTTCTACTCCACTTTTGCATACTTGCTTGAATTGTTGAAATTGTTATATTACTTGCTTTCTTGACTTAGCTAGGTGATTAAGGTCTAAAAGTTATAATTGAAATTTTTAAACGCTTCTGTAATCATTTTAAACTATATTAAAATCCTAGGATTACAAAATAACACGTATCTCCGCTCAAGTATGCACCTTTTACCCAAAAACTAGTATGGTAGAATAATGAGAACCAGTTTGGTAAATTTCTAAAAATTCTTAAAAATTTTGTATATGGACATTCCATTCAACAAAATGATTTCTCATACACACTCGTATGTGAAGTACACGAACGAAATACTTAGTAACAAGAGGAGTGTAAGTGAGAATGAAATTGTATCATTAATCAAGAAATGTAGTGTGCTACTTGTTAGTAAACTACATACAAAATTAGGTGATCTCGATAAGTTAACGATGCCATGCTCAATTGGAAGTAACAAGTTAAAACCGCCTTAAGTACCACAAGAACATGCGTAAATCTATGGGGAAAATGGTTTATGACAAATTATGTATCGGCAATCTTAAACCCATAAAAAATATCTCAACGCAAGAGAGGTGGTGCTCACCTCGAGTACTTAAACCGATATTTCTATTTTCTGCACATGGTAAAAACTCGATTATAGGCTGCAATTTTGCAGCAGCAAGAGAAGCTTGATACTTAGACAAATTTCGAGCGTGCAAAATGGAAATTGAACTTAAAAAAGAGGACCATATCCCTAAAGAAAGGTTTATGCTTCATTTTAGAGATAGTTCCATTGTTTTTTTTTTCCAGAGAGAGATATAGTGAGAGAAGATCAGAGATTACTTGGAGACGTGAGAAGCGCTCTTGAAGAAGAAATTTATTTCGAGTTTTGGTTTATTTTTCTCTTTTCTTCATCATGACATGTATTGCTTTATTTCATTTCTCTTTCTCTCTTTCTGCCATGACTAAGTAGTATTTTCTAAGACTGATTTTGCATTGTTAATTCTTGTCTATTGTGATTTGTTTCTTTGTACTAAATTCATGTTTTAGCTTGCTTTTGACATGATCATCTGAGATTTAGAATTGCAATTGACAAATTGACATTTAATCCTTGAAAAAAGGAAACACACTAAGTTTTAAGTCAAGTATCGATAGATGAAGTGAGAAACTTAGGGTTTAGATTGATCAGTGCCTTATTACCCGATAGGAGATGTATGCACACTTGTCGTTATATGAACTTATCAAAGATTACAAAATCTATACCATAATCAATTAAGTATCGAAGGAGATTTTGCTTATGATTTAGATATGGTATTAAAGCCAAAAAATTGAACTTACCGACTTGTGCCTTTTTATCTGACTTCACAAAAACTTAAATTATGTTTTCAAGAACCAAGTAGATGAACAATCGAGTGAGTAGTTGAAATTCTATGCCTAGATTTCTCAAAACAGAAACATCACTTCATTTAGCATAATCTTATTTAGTTTTAATTAAAAAACCAATTCTGAATTGCTTAGACTAGTAAAATGTGTTAGAATTAGTAAACCGAATTGTTCATGTGGATTCGACACCCCAAGTACTACTCGACTTGGTCGTGCGCTTGCGACCAAATCTGATATAATTTAGGGTAATTTATTAGCACGATAAAAACACATAGAAATTTAAAGGTGTCTAATGGTATTTTATGTTAAGATCACATAAGGCCTTGGTGCTCCTAGGACCACCATAGCTCTACTCTATATTCTATTGTGAAGTGAGGTTGAATTTAACGTACTTGAGTTGTGACCACATAACTCGAATTTCAAAGTGCAGATGTTTAATCTGAACTGTTAAAAACATTGTTCGTACAAAAATCTATACGTGAAACAAATTTCTCATTTTTTTGGATTTTTTACTATTTAATTCGAAGGTTGAAAACTATTAAATTTTAAAAGGTCGGATAAAATAATAAAAGTTCATTTTATTTAAGATAGCCAGCAAGTATGCACAGCTTCCAATTAGTGTATGCCAATTGTGCCGGATCGAGGCAGGACGGTCCAAACCCGTTCGGTACAACGGGTCGATCCAACCCGTTCGGTACAATGGGTTGGTCGACCCACAGGTTGTTCGATGGGTTGTTCGCAACCTGTCTATGGCTCATGGATCGACAGACCGACGGGTTTCGGCAGATCAGGTTGGGTCGGGTCGGATTGGACGAATTGTTTTTCTTCAATTTCTTTTTTCTTTTATTTTTTAAAAAAAATATTTTATCTTTTTTTTAATTTCATATGGGTTTTCTACGGGTTATCTCGGGTTAATTCGGGTTTGGGACGGATTATATTGATTTTTGGACGGGTTATCCTAGATTTTCTCGAGTCTCAGATGGATTTTCTCGAATTATCCTGAGCATGGACGAGTTATCTTGGGTTCGACGGTGCGAGGTGGGTCAGGGCGTATTTTCAATCCATCTATGACCTTTCCATTTTTTTCCACTGGTCCGCACGGATACGAAGTCGGTTCGGACCAGATTGGATCGCGGCCACGGATTTTTCGGGCTGGATTCGACCCCTACGGGTAGGTGTGTAAACGGATCGGATAATATACGATTTTATCAGGATTCGTATCCGAAAAATAATAAAAAATATTCGATTTGTATCCGTATCCGAAAAATTTAACGGATAAGGATATTGTTTGGCTATCATCTATCTGTATCCGACCGTTTAGCTATAATCTATAATATCAGAAGTTATTGAAGATATCTGTATCCGATATTATCCGATTGTATCCGAATTCATAACCAAAAAATTCATATTATATATATATATTTTATTGGATTTTGTATGAAAGTTACAAATATAATTAATTTTATATATAATTTGTGTTTATGTATCACATTTTTTTATAATTCATTGATGCATTTGGATAAACACATATCAAATAAGGATTATTTTTATTATCCAAATAATATTTATTTCGTATCTATATCCGTCCGATATTCGATCCGTATCCGGTATTCGATTAATATCCGATCCGTATCCGTATTCGTATCCGAAATTTGTTTACGAATAAAAATACGATAAGACGATTATCCGTCCGTATCATATCCGTAGGGTGTCGTCAATACACTGCTCCCGGTTATGTTTTTTTGATGTGATTTATTCATGTTCAACAAAATTACCAATGAAACTTAATGATATAACTACCACGTACTAGACAGTGAGTAGTAGGAAAATGACATGTAACCACTTGCAACCGAGTTATCACATTCCGGCCTATGCAAGGAAAAACAGATTTGATGCTCAATACAGAGGCCTAAGCGCATAGGTCACTGCGCAAGTGTCAAATTCCTCAACTCAGATTTGCATGCATGTCAATTTCAGAGTTATTGACATATTTATGTTGCTACTCTTCTTGGAAATGCATTTTGAATCAGCTATCATTGACGTGAGAGCAACTCATTAGTGGGAATGAAATCTATTGTTCGTCAAATTCTTGCTCAACCACTGTTTGTTTTTTATCTAAATCGTTCAAATTTCATAGAACGATTTCAATAAATCAAAGCATCCGTTAAATTACCTGAAAACATAAATGCCTAACAAAACAGTAGCTCGTTTCAAGGTAAATTATAAAACGAATAGGGGGAATCCAATTGTTTCCTACCCGACCGATGGGAATCAGACGATCAAAATGGAACCGCTGAAATCATGTCAGACTAGTGTAAGTCTACGCCTAGAACACCCAATTTCAATTCTAATGTGGCATAACCTATTTTTTATGATTATTAACATGCATGAATTGCATTATCTAGCAAGTGCTTATCTCCAATATGTTTTTAGTTACTTACGTGCAATGCGTATGAGGAGGGATCCGTAGCCGCCATTCATTTCATAGCTGCTCGCAACCGCTCTATCATATCAAGTGTAAATCGTCGATCCGGACTGTTGAAAATCTTTTCCATACTAATATAGACTTGGAGATCAAATTTTATATTTTTTGGATTTTTTTTACTATTTTAGCAGAAGGGTTGAAAATTGGATGTTTGTAAATCGTTAGATAAATAAATTTTCAATCCATCTGATAAAATAGTAAAAAAATTCTAAAAAAATGTAAAATTTGGTTTCCAAGTCTATATTAATATGGAAAATGTTTTCAACGGTCCGGATCGGCCATTTACATTTGCTACCATTGAGCGGTTGCGAGCGGTTGGAAGTTTGGCGGCTACGGATCCCTCATATATATATATATGAGCAAGACTAAAATAATATGCATAGTACATCACATTTCGTACTACGTATATATATATATATATATATATATATATATAGCTCAATAATAGTAATTTAAGTTGTTCAATAAATTCTTCAAATCAAAATATTGTAGGAAATCAAATTTCATTATTTTTAGAGCTTTCTTAATATTTTTTAAAAACAATTCAGATTTAATACTACAAAAGTGTAATTTCTGAGTTGTTTTTAAAAAGTATTAAAAATAGCAATGAAACTCTAAAAATTACGAAATTTAATTTCCTACAAAATTTTGATATGAAAATTTTATTGAGCAACTTCAATCTCAATTTATTTGGCAAATTAAATATGCATAGATGCATAATACGAAAGGTGATGTACTATTTATTATTTTAGCCTTGCTATATATATATATAGAGAGAGCGAAAGGCTAGGATGCTTCATGGAGCACCAAATTACTCGTGCTCCACATCAGTTATATCCAATTTGAAAATTCCAACGACCGATCTGAACCGTTGAACATGATCTACATATTGAAATCTATTTGGAGATTGAGTTTTACATTTTTTTTGAAATTTTTTGCTTTTTTTTAAAGAGGTAGAAAAGTTGCCAATCAAACGGTTTCTAGACGAACAAAAGTTGCAAATTTCCTACCTCTCTAAAATATAGCAAAAAAATTCAAAAAAAATGTAAAACTCAATCTCCAAGTAGATTTCAATATGTAGATCATGTTCAACGGTTAGGATCGGTCGTTGAAAATTTTAAATTGGAGATACGGTGTGGTGCATTAGGGGTTTGGTGCTCCATGGAGCACCCTAGCCTATATATATATAAATATAGAGAGATAGCCTAGGGTGCTCCATGGAGCACCAAACCGCTAATGCTCCACATCATATCTCTAATTTTGAAATTCCAACGACCGATCTGAACCGTTGAACATGATCTACATATTGAAATCTACTTGGAAATTGAATTTTACATTTATTTGAATTTTTTGCTATTTTTTAGAGAGGTGGAAAATTTGCAACCTTTGTTGGTTCAGAAATCGTTTGATTAGCAATTTTTCTACCTCTTTAAAAAAATAGCAAAAAAATAAAAAAAAAGTAAAATTCAATCTCCAAGTAGATCTCAATATGCAGATCATATTCAACGGTTCGGATCGGTCGTTGGGATTTTCAAATAAAAGATAATGAATGTGGAGCACGAGGAGTTTGGTGCTCCATGAAGCACCCTAGCGCTCCATGGAATTATTGGGTTCAAAGTAGGCTTTGATAGGAATTATTGGGTTCAAAGTAGTGTTTTGACAAAACCCGTACGGGTCAACTGACCTGCGCCCTCCCGGCCCCGTCGCCTTCCCAAACCCGTCCATGGACTCAACCAGTGCTCGCACGTACTCTTGCCAATGGCGATTTTCATGCGGATTTGGGTCGTCCTTCGAAATTCTGTCAGTGATAATCCGTTCCTTCCCAACCCGTTCGTAACACGACCTTGCCCGTGTCCGTGACCCGTAACCCGCTCGTAACCCGTCCTTACCCGCCACAACCCATCCAAATCTGCATGTAATATGCCCGTAACCTGTCCTAACCCGCCCCCATCACCCTAATTTTTTCGATTTTAAGCAACAAAAATTGGAATTTTTTGGAATTATTTTGAGTTATTTGAAAGTTTTCGAATTAAAAATAAAAAATAATAAACTCGTGACCCGTTCGTACCCGCTTTGTCTCAACCTGTCGGACCAGACGTATCAAAGAACAGATATGAATCATCATCCCAAACTCAATTAGTCCTAACCCATCTCATTTAATCCATACCTAGCAACCCGTGAATCGAACAATCCGTACTCGTGCCGATCCATGTCCGCTCGTATAGTCAACACTAGTCCATAAATCCGTTTACCTAAATGTTGAATAACACTATTACAAAGTCATATTATCAAATCACATCAAACTAGCAACCCGATGCTCCGTCCGTAAAGCATTCAAATCATTCCAATCAAAAACATCATTTCATTTCATTTGAAAGCTCATTACAGGAGAAAAAAAGTATCAATACAAAAATAAAAAAGGAAAACAAGTTGTGTGTGTTAGTTAAGTACTGGTCTTCCTGTTGACTGATGACGCAAGCCCTAGAACTACCACAGTGTACCAGTTCGTCTTTTTTTAATCATAGAAAAATATAAGAATTTAAAAATAAAAGAAAATTGGGCTGGAATTTTGAAAAAAAAAAGAAATGGATGGGCTACACTGATACACTCGCATTTCGAAAAAATTAAGTGTTCTTCTCTTTTTCCAAATTTTACATGAAACCTCTTTCTTTTCTTTCACACTGTAGTCCCGCATTTTTATGATCATAATAATATTATTGTTATTATTATAAAAACTTAAATATCTAAAAAAAAAAAACTTCAAAAATAATATTTCCGTAAGTTCTATCTGCGGTCCAACAATTTCGCTTCCAAAAATTATAAAAAATCAAAATGCGAATCGCAACCACCACTTCTTATCCACAAAAATAAAAAAAATAAAAAGGATGGTCCGCAGATCCTATATGCCATCCATCATACTACTACTTGAAGATTTTGCATTGTACCTTGATAGATGATTTTTAAATTTATTAGCATTGAATTTTTCAATTTATTAGCATTGGGTTTCGTGAGCATTGGGTAATTTCTTTGGTTTTAATTAGTTTGACTACATATTTGTTGACAAGTAGGATCAATTGAGCAAAAAATGAAAATACAAGAATTTGATCAATTTTAATGTTGACTGTAGATAGAAACTGCAGAGCACTTTTTTTATTCGTGTGGACCGTAAGTGATGACTACGATCTACATTCTAGATTTTTTTCTTTTAAATTTCCGCAGGGAAATTTTGGCATATGAATCGTAGGTAGAACCTGAGGGTCCGTTTGGCAAATCAATGAATAGCACTAGAATAGTGGTAAAAATAGAATAGTTTTAGAATAGTGTAATTTTGGAAGAATTGTAGAAGAGTGGTATTCTTGACTATTTCGAAGAGCAAAATTGTCGTTTGGCAAGTGTTAATTAAAATAGTAGAAATATTGATAATTATGATAATAATAATGATTATGATATAATATAGTAATGATAACAATAATAAACTAAATAATATAATAAATTAACAATAATATGCATTATTTTTCAAAATAAATAAAAATAACAAAATTGACGATAATAATAATAAAATAATAATAATAATAAAATAATAATAATGAGGAAATATTATAATCCTAATAAAAATAATAATAAATAACAAATAATGATAAATAATAATAATAAAATAATAATAATAATGATAAAATATTATAATACTAATAAAATAATAATAGTAATAATAAATAAGAATAAATAAGAATAATAAGAATATAATAATTATTATCATAAATAATAATAAAATAATAATGATGATGAAATATTATAATACTAATAATAAATAATAATAACAATAATAATAAATAATAAATAATAAATAATAATAATAATGATGATGAAATATTATAATACTAATAAAATAATAATAATAAAAATAATAATAATAATGATAATAATAAATAAGAATAATAATAAAATATATAATAATAATATAATAATAATTATCATAAATAATAATAACAATAATAATATTATTATAATAATAATAATTGTAATTATAATACAACACAATCAAATACTAATTGTTATTCCACAATTGCTAAACCGCTAAACCACCTATTGGTTGGTTTAGTGGAATAGCAAAATTTTGCACTATTTCGAAAACTTAAAATGTTGTTTGGCACTTACGTGGAATAGAATAGCACTCTATTCCACTATTCCGACAGTGCCAAACAGTTGAGAATAATATTATTAAAAAATTCGGCATGTACTGTCTCCCTTCTCCTCATACTATCTGTCCATGGCGGATTGAGAATTTTTATTTGAGTCATTGTAATCTAAATCTATAGGTCCTCTCAACATCTGACATTCGTGATATATGTTTATTGGAATCATTCCTTCTAACAAAGGTTATTTTTATGATCTAAACTACAAATAAAATTGTTATTTTAGGTTAGTTTAACTAAAAGAATATATTGCTACAACAAAATTTCCTACAAATACTTAAAAAATAAAAATGTTAATAAGTAATTTATTGTCTAAAATAATAAAAAGGGCTCAGAAATACATAATATTATAAATTTCTGTATATTTAGTGAAAATTTTCAATTTCTACTGATCAAGAAGAAAATTTTGGGTTGACAACATAACTAAAAAAAATATATTGCTAACAAGAAAAATCCAACATAATATCGTAAGAAAAAGAAAAAATATTAATTAATACTTTTATTTCTTAAAATAATAAGTTTCTAATAATTAAAATTATTACAAAATAATGGCTAAAAATATAAAATTAAAATATTGACACAAAATTATAAAATATTATAATTAATGTATAGAGAAAATATTACTTACAAATTTAGTGAATTCTTCCAATTTTATGTGGGAACATTTTGAGGTTGGAGATAATGAAACGAATGAAGAGGAGAATGAGGCATTGTTAAAGACAACAAACTAGGGCAAAAACTTAGGTACACCAAGATAGGTGCTCCCTAGGTACTCCATTCAATTTCTACCATTTGATTGCATTGAGATTCGCACCATAGATTCCAATCAAATGGTAGGAATTGAATGGAGTACCTAGGAAGCACCTATCTTGGTGTACCTAAGTTTTTCCCACAAACTAGATATATAGGAAGAGTTGACTTCATAGAATGATACTGTCAACTCTGGAAATTAAATTTTCGAGTAATGGACGAAATTGCTAAGAATGACCTTTACCTTTCACTACACAGTGCCCATCGACACCTTTTGTCAGTTTTCTATAGGACGGACTTGACAACATTGTTCATTAGCAAAAATAAGGGTAAAGGCCAGACTACCTGACTTGGAAATTTCGTCCATTAAGCAAAAATTAAATTTGTGGAGTTGTCAATATCGTCCTATGGAGCCAGTATTTCTTATATAACTAGTCTGTTGTCTTTGTCATGCCTCATTCTTCTCTTCATTCATTTCATTAGCATCTTCAACTCCAAATTTCTCTACATAAAGATTGTAAGAATTCACAAAATTTTAAGTAATATATTCGACTTTATAATGATTTTAGTTGTTACCAATATATTATGTTAGGAAATAAATTATTTAATAACATTTTTCTATGTTTTCTACGACATTTTGTAGGATTTTTTCTTGTTAGCTATATTTTTTTAGGTACATTGCAAACCCAAAATATTTCTTCATAACCGAAAAAAATTGGGAAAATTCACCAAATATACTGAAATTTTATAATATTCTGTATTTTCATGCTATTAGTTGAATTTTATATTTTCAATAAATTTACTTTATAATAATTTTGTTTGTTAGTAATTTATTATTTTGGGCAATATATTATTTATTAATATTTTTAAGTATTTGCAGGAATTTTTGTTGTTAGCAATATATTATTTTAGTTAACTTAAAATAATAACATTGTTTGTAGTTTAAATTATAAAAATAATCTAATTGGAACATTTTGTGTATAGATTGTTACGAGGAATGATCGTAATAAATGTATATAACGGAGGTCAAATACTGAGAGGAGCTACAGATGTAGATTACAATGACTCAAAAAACATTCTTACTTCGCCATGGACATACAATAAGAGGGGAATGGAGAGAGTACAAGTGCGAAAGGAAAAAAAGACGTTTCGTGTAAAATTTGGGAAAGGATGAAAGAAAAGTATTGGAAACACCGGTCTTTCCGAAAAGCGAGTGATGTCAATCCATTCTTTTTTATTTTTTGAACTTTGAGCCGCATCTTTCTATTTTTTTTTAAATTATTTATACTTTTTCTATAAAAAAAAAAGGGTAACAGTTCACTATATTTCCACTTTGGTAAATACTTGTATCTTATTTAAAGAAAAACAATGCCAAAGTGCATAATTTAGAGTACATGGATACATGTAACATCAAAATAATTGTTCGCATTCTAGCAAAAAGAAATATGTAAAAATGGTAATTCATCAAATCGGGTTTGTTATCGTAACGCATGAGAAAGGTTTTGTAACAATTTGAAAGGTGTTATAATGATTTCCTGGAGAGACATATCCAAAAGTCAGCTGCAGGGACACTAGAGGGCATTTATGTAAACTGACCAAGGTGTTATAAAGATTCTGAAGGTCGTTGTAATGCATGGAGAGTTATTTTTGGCACTGGATGAAGCTGTTAAAGCCTAATGTCTATATGTATTGATCATATGCTTTGAAGAAGAGTAAAAAGACACCCCATATGTTTATAAGCAGTTAAGAGCACTTAGAGAGCCCAAAGATCTCTCCTACAAGCATACAAACCTCAGTCATTATTAGAGTTAGAGAGTGTTTAGGATAGCCAGTGTCTGATCATCTTTTTGTGATACCTTGCAATTTTTGTTGTCAATTGTAAGAGTTTGTTTGATCCAAAAATTGGATCCTTTGTTCCGTGGAGGTACCTTTTATAAACACCTTGGTATAGTGTTGCTTGTTTTAGGCTCGGTGTGAAACCAAAGGTCCCGTGAAGTAGGCAAATCTTGTCGAATCACGTTATATCGTGTGTCACATTGTCCCTTGATCTCTCTCTTTCTATGATTCTTGAGCATTCTTGTTATAACTGATACACCTAGGCGCCTCGATGTAGTACTAATTTTTCAGTTTACCAACAAATAGAGACTCAATTGCAATTTTACCAAAATTATGACCAAACTAGCAATTCAATTAATCATATCAATTCAAGCAATTCGATTACTACTAATTAATTCTCAAGCACTAAAGAAAAATAATTAAACAAAGTAAATTGAGAAAAAAATAAAGAGAGATAGGGAAGAGAAAGTTCAATATGTTGACGTAGTTCGGCTTGCCCCTTGGCCTCGCCTACGTCTTTGGGTCCCTGGTTCCTTCGATTCTTACGGTAACAAGTCCAGTCCGCTTTACTAAACAATTGTTTGAATGCAACTTCGGAGTTGGACTCTCTTACACACACCGACAGAGCACCAATCCTATTATCACGGCGTCGAACTCGATCTCACTTACACACACGGTAGAGCACCAAGCCAATTATCACGGTGTCGAACTTGGTCTCACTTAAACACATCAGTTGACAATGACAGACCTAGTGTATACCTTGGGGGCAGGTGCTCCTGCAAAAAAATTGCAAAATAACCTTGTATATTTGTACGATTTGCCAAATTTTTTGTTGCAAAATAACCATTTATATTTAAAAATCCATGGCATTTTACACCTTAGAAAGAAATTATAAATCTTGCCCCCTGACAGAAATCCTGGATCCGGCCCTGCCAGTTGAGCACCAAGCCAACGAAGCAACTCACACACAAGAAAATAGATAATATGATGATAAACTAATCACACAAACAATCTCTCAATCATTTCTAGATTTGATTTAGCTAATTTAAGCTTGGGATTTGAGCAATAATTTGGCTAATTGAAAAGAGCCAAAGGTTTAAAATGGTGGTTGTAAAGATTTAGAATAGGCAGGTCTCAAGCTTGGGGAAAGGTTGAAGAAGATGGGTTTGTATAGGTGTTCAAATCTGACTAATAATTAGGTCAGCGTGATCTAGCTTTATAACGCTAATCATGTACAATTTCAACTGTTATAACGCTAAACTGAGTAAAGACAAAATATTTGACTGTTGGACTTTCTATTTCTGAAAATTTAATCTAGCGTTATAACACCAAATTCTATTCAAAAATAGCGTTATAACGCTACATCAGGTCAAGAAAAAGCTAGTCATATTTTGAAATGCTATTTTACCGTTATAAAGCCAGCTTGGTGTTATAATGGATACCTCAGGTTGTTCTAACTTAGTCATTTTTGTTCTTGGACAAACCTACCATTATAATGCAAACTTTAGCGTTATAACGGTAAACCTTACATATTGGTACTTAGTCATTTTAGCATGGTTTTCTTGGTCTAGCGTTATAACGCTTCTTTGGCGTTGTGTAACGGTGTTCACGGGTTTCACATTAGTCATACTCATATATATATATATATAGTGAAAGGATCGGATGACAACAATTTTGGTGACACCAACTATGACAACAATCATTTTTTTCATTTTCAAAGTCCAAATTATTGATCCAAACCGTTGAACATGATATCCATAATAAAATACTCTTGTAGATCAAATTTTACATTTTTTTGAATTTTTTTACTATTTATTAAGATGGATGTAAAATTCAACGATTCAGGTAGTTGTAACTTTTGGCATATTTTTGCACCCGTCATTTTCTCAGTAATAGTAATTATTTTAGGTGAATAATGTCGGAAATCATTTTTTTAAAATCTTACTTCTGCTGGTAAAATTATTACACTTCATGATATGTCAGAAGAACCATTGTTTCACTCCTTATGCAGTTGATCTCATATTCTCATTACACACTAAAAAAGTTAATTATTCTTCAGGTGACACAACTGGAATAGACTCGTATAGTCGTATATATAGAGGGCTAGAGGATTCAAGTAAGAAGTGATGGATGATGCTTAATGTTTTTATCGAAACGACGGATGATGCATTTTCTTATCATTGTTTGTATATGGGTGTATGTGTTGTAGATTTCGAGGGGAGGTGGAAGATAAGATGTAATTCATTGACTATTTTTTGTTATTATTGTAGGTGTCAGGGAGACAGCACAGCAAGTTGTTTCCTCTTTTCCTTCAAAAGTTCTTTTTTTCACTGTTAACACTGTTGTCTTTAATTTCTGTATTTTTTCTGCCTGAATTTTGTTCAATTTTGTGGAGTGAAACAGAAAAAGAGAATAAATTTCCGTAGTAACAATTTAAAACAATTATAATTAATGCAGTTTATTTAGCACCTCCGATTTGTTATACATGAAAGTAACCGTGGGTAGGACTGTCAGTATTGGGCCGTTTCGGCTGTGTTCTGTTATATTTCGTCTAAAACAAAACGGAAACGGAAGGGTTTTGAGTTTCGTTCTGCCCAACGAAACGGAAAGGAATCGGATTTGGGTTTTGTTTATATAAACGAAAGAAAACGAAAGAGAACCATTATGTTTTGTTGCAACCATTGTTTCGTTTTGCATGCAATTGCACCATGTTGGAATACTTTGATTGCAGAAGAGAGGAGCGGAGGATCTAAGAAGGATAAAGCCACAGATACCTTAGATCGTGCCACTCTCATCTTTTCTCTCGCGATTGTGTCTCTTCTCTTCTCTTTCTCTTGTCTCCCTGTCTCTGGCAATCTTTTCTCTATCTCTCCCTGCCTTTGCCTCGTCGACCCAAGTGTGAAGATGGCAATATAAATATATACGATGTGTCTCCTATCGATCATGTTGCCTTGCTTTTGCCTGTGTCATTTCTCTGTAAATTCTAGCCATTTCTACCGATGTGTGACTGTTGAGGCTCGAGTTCTGTTCGAGGATACAATGTACTATTGTCGATTTGTCTTGCTATTAGACCCTTATATAAGTATATTTGGTTGATTTGAGAAGATACCTAGGTTTCTGAGAAGATAGGCATGGTGATTGCATCAGCGTTCATAGCCTGTAGTCACCAGTCACCATCAGGTAGTATGATACCGAAGCAATCATTTCTAGCAAGCAATATTGCTATTTGCATAGCACAAACAGGTGGAATGAAAGAAAGAAAGAAATAAAGAAAAGAAATAAATAAATAAAGAAATCAGAAAAGAGAAAGAGGAAAACATAGTTGGTTTTTAACTTGCTAAGGTAAATTTGCTATCTTTTGTTGTTCTAATTTTTTGCTTGAAATTTGTTTGAAATTTTGTGTTGATTTTGAACTTGCTATTTTTACTCACTGTTCTAATTTTCTTTCTTCCTCATTTGCATATTTTTATTGGCTTGGTTGTCTAATGACTGATCCAGCATTGAGTGCATCTGAACCTGATATTTCATCTGATGAGTATGATATTTTACCTTGTGTTATTTTTTTAGTAGTTAGTTGATATGTACTTACTTGAAATTGCTTGAAATGTGCTTGAACTGATACTGCATGCATTTGATATGTGCTTGGATGGGTTAATTGCTTGAACTGATACTGCATGCACTTGATATTTGCTTGAATTGTTTAAACTGATACATTGTATGATACTACATGCACTTGATATGTGCTTGAATTATTTGAACAGATAATGCATGCACTTGATATGTGCTTGCTTGTTGATGGACTGTTTGAACTGATATGTGCTTGATATGCACTTAATACTGAAGTTGATATGTGCTTGCTTGTTAATGAACTGTTTGAACTGATTTTGTGCTTGATATGTGATTGATATGTGTATGATATGTGCTTGCTTGTTTATAGGAGGGGGAGAAGCCAATCCTGGACCCTCAGTCTAGAAGGCATAAAACACACTTCTTGGCTGAGGAGCTCCAGAATTGGCTTCTCTTCTTTCACGTTGCTTGCATGCACTTGATATGTGCTTGAATTGAATTGAATTGTTTGAGCACTTAAATTGATGCATGCTTGTTTCTTGTTAGGTAATTTTGGCAACAGTGCCAAGAGGGGAGGAGGGCTGATCAAGGATACTCATCTAAGAAGTTATTTGTTGCTTCTGTTGTTTCCTGGTTGAGTCTTTCTTGATTAGTTTCACTCCATTCATGACACTGTTGCTGCTGCTTGCTTGATTGGTTTAGACCACATAGTCATCCTATCAATTTTCCAAAGTGAACAACACTTGATAGAGAGATGATAGGATGACTGTTGTGGTCTAAAGCACTTGCTCCTGACACTTGGTTACAACAGCACTTGATACTGCAATTGAATTGAAGAAGTGATAATGCATGCACTTGGTTACAACAACACTTGAAACTACAATTGAATTGAATTGTTTGAACTAATACCGCACTTGATATGTGCTTGAATTATTTGAAATGAACTGACAATTGAACTGATACGACACTTGATAAGTTTCTTAAATTGTTTGAACTGACAATTGAAATGATACTGCACTCGATACTTGAACTGACAATTGAGATTGATGTGTCTATTATAGTGATGGGTTTGTTTACTCCGGAGCAAATTCAAAGGATTGAGATTGATGCCCACCTTACTGACACACAAGACCCTGGTGCAGTTGCAACTGCACCTGAAGGTCAAATCCTGAAGAAACTAGAAAGAGGAAAGCAGGAGAAGTTATGACCTTAGAGGTCTAGCAGCATTTCAAAAGGGGTCCAGTTCAACCTGATGGGTTTTATGATGCTATTTGCAATTATTGTGAAAAGTTTTATGTTATGGGAAATCAAAGGGGTCCAGTTCAACCTGATGGGTTTTATGATGCTATTTTCTTTTTTATTATACTTGGTAACTTCAATAGTTGATGACTAAGCACCATTATTTTCTTGATGTGTTGAATTGCAGAGGATGGTGGAGAAGTTGCTGCTCCACTATGGGACAATGCTGAAGCGGCATCGGTGCCCATGGTATTGTTTGTTAGTGAGATCAAGTAGTGTAACTTAAGATGAAGCCTGGAGTGATCAGCTCTTTGGCTCCTTAGTCTCAAGCCATGATCTTCTATGATGATGTATGTATTTAATTGTTTTCAAAACTTTTATTTTTAGTCATTGACTGAGATAGGTATCTAAGAAGATAGCTTGAGACTAGGTTGAGCTTGTTAGTTGGCACTCTGAGTTAATCATTTTGTTAAATGTTTATGTTATGGAATTTTAGGTATTATGTATTATTTTTATGTTTGTCACTACACTGTTAGGCAGTTGGCATGATGTTTATGTTATGGAAGTTTATGTTTTGATCTTCAAATTTTGGCACTATAACTTGTTCATGTTTTGATGTTTATGTTTTGATCTTCAAGTTTATATTGATGTTTGGAACTTGGGAATTCATGCTATTTCAAACGGAATTTTTTTTACGTTTGTGCCGTTTGTATCATTTAATCGGACAAAATTATCAACCACACAGATTTTATTTCCGTCTCAATAAAAGAACGTCCAACGGGAAATAAATGGTGTCGTTCAATTCAACAGAATGAAAATGAAAGTGGTTACTTTCGTAGCCGTTTGAAACGTTTGACAGCGCTAACTGTGGGTGCAAGGGCATAGTAAAAAAAATATTAATATTTCATCAAAAGCCAGTAAAATGACAGAAAATTGAAATTCAGAGAACTATATCTTTTCTTACTCTATGTCAAACATGATACTAATTACCATTTTTCAAAAAGAGGTTTTGTAATGATATGGAAACGAAAACAAAAGAAATATCTTATCTTAATTTGCGTTTCTTCAACTATATTCCTCTCTAGGTCGACCAAATGGACAATCAATTTATGATTTTCAAAAGAACAAGTTATTTCAGAGAACTTAAAAATATGCTCCTTGGAGCTAGGATGTTGTATGAATAAACATCAATGGAGCTAACATATTCGTATACTTCAAATATCTTACCGCATCCGTATCGGATATTTGCCGCATCCATATCCGATACGATTCGCGTGCGATACTTCACGTGATAATTAGAGTGGATATTTTAGTTATTGCTTCAACACATTGTCGTAATGTTGAAGCCACTTCACATCAAAAGACATATTACCACCGCATCTTATTCTCTCTTGTGTATAGTAATTGTTTTTATTATATATATTCACTTATATATTGTTTTACAATGTATGAAATTACTTTTTTAATTAAAATTTTATATATATTAAACCACACTTGTATCTAAGATATTTTAAAATCATCGTATCGATGTACTCGTATCGTATCAGATATGATATTCGCACTCGCACTAGTGCAACATAGAGCGGCATTTAGGGTCGCTTCTTGAGTTTTGTGACACCTTTTCGAATGTCCTCGTGATTTTATTATGACTTTTGAGTTCTCTAAGGAGTTTTAATTTTGTCTATGATTATCTCAAAAAATTTATTAATTATGTTTTGGTATTAGCAAATGTGGTCAGGATAATATTTTTGTTAGGAAGAATTAGAGTTGTAATATGGCTATATCAAGCCTCATAGCAATGTAATTGGCATTTGTTGAATATATTAAGAAATTTAGAGTATTCTCTAGATTTTATTGTTGACTTGCATGTGTTTTGGACAGTTCTGTCTCGAACGCTAATAGTTAATATCAAAATTGTAGGCGAAAGATGATGCGAAGTAATGCTCGTATCACTCCCTACGAAAAACCAGCAAGTAGCCTGACAAAAAAAAAATAATTAGCCAACGAAATTTGGGGAAAAACACGATGCTCATCTCTGTAGCGTACCAAAACACCTGCTTACACAATATCTAATACACCCTATTAAACTATTTTTTTGAAGAGTAAGCTTCACCTACAATAATTTATATTAAACAAGAAAAGAGTACATAAGATGAGAAACAAAAAAAAAGAAAACATGAGTTACAAACACACGGAGCTAAATCCTACAAACAAAGGTAAAAAGACATTGTCTTGATCACCTAAACTCGTTGAAACTCCAGAGACTTGTACCACCGAAAGTGTCGGACCGTCTATCCACCGATCATAAACATATTCCATGTTGAAGAATCGGCTATGATCCGCTATATCCTTTCTCAACTCCTTCTTTGTCCGCCATAACTTTGTGGCAAAGACCCGATGCAAACCCGTCTCGACGGTATCAAACCAACCCATCAAGACAATTCTTAGGTTATTCCTTGATCCTTAGTTCGAACAAACGATCTAATTTCCAAATGAGAAGTAACGATTACCAACCGGAGCAAACATGCAAACCAAAGCTTGTTCTATCTCAAGATGAATTTGATTACAACATGTCCAGCAATAAGACCACCAGTAAAGGCCCATTTGAAGTTGTGTATGGATGCATTCTGAAGTCTCCTCTTGATCTTGTGTCCTGCCAACCAACCAGAGTTATAATGCAAATGCAGATGAGCATTCTAAGGCTATTAAAGACTTGCACGAACAAGGCAGAAGACTGATTGGAAAACAAAATCAGAGGTATGAGAAACAAGCCGACAAGCACCGCAGAGTTGTGATTTTTAAAGAAGGATATCCTGTGTGGGTGCATTTGATCAAGGAGAGGTCGCCATGCAAAGCTCAAGCAACGTGATAATGGATTATTCAAAATTTTGCAGCACATAGGACACAATGTGTACAAAGTGGAACTTCTAGGAGACTGGAGTATGAGCTACATTCAATGTGAAAGATCTTTCTCCATATCATGAAGCAAATGAGTCGAACTCGTGGCAAGTTCTTTTCAATCGAGGGAGAATGATGGTGATCAAGACATGACAAGTCTACAAGTGAACAACCATGACCAAGGAAACAAGTTCTGAATCAGGTCACACTTAGAAGAACTAGAATCAAGTCAGATTTGAAATTAATTCCCATATCAGTTTTCTTGACATATTGAGGACGAGTGAGTATTTTGAGCATAACTTTCTCATGCAGACTTCAAATTAGGTGATTCAAAATTCTGTGAAAAAGTTGATGAGATGGGCTACAGTTTTAGTGCTTTGAATCTTTCCAATACCAGATGTTTCTATCTCATAAATGTCTACCAAGTGAGTGTGGCCAGACATCATAATTCCAACCAACGGCATCTATAAACATAAATTATGGATGGTAACCATTGAAGAATACACCATCAAGCATCGTATCATTCTACGTGAAGTGTTTCTGGGCGGAATACATAATTTATGGGTGGTAACCATTCAAGAAAACATCACAAAGCTTCTTATCCTAATACATGAAGAGTTTCTAAATGGAGTACATTATTTTTGGTTGGTACCATTCAAGAATACACCACAAAACAACTTATCTATTATGTGAAGTGTTTCTGATCCAAGTATTGCATTTATGGATGGTTATCTTTCTCTAAAACACCACAAAGCATCTTATCCTACTTCGTGAAGTGTTTCTGGGAGGAATACATCATTTATGGATGGTAACCATTCAAGAATACACCACAATGCATCTTATCTTACTACGTGAAGTGCTTCTGGGCGGTATAGTTCATTTTATGGGTGGTAACAATTCAAGAAAACATCACAAAGCATCTTATCTTACTACGTGAAATGTTTCTGCTCGGAATACATCATTTATGGGTGGTACCATTCAAGAATACACCACAAAGCATCTTATCCATCTAAACGAAGTGTTTCTGATCCAAGTTTTGCATTGATTGGTGATTATCTTTCACTAAAACACCACAAAGCATCTTATCCTACTACGTGAAGTGTGGTCAAAGCAGAATACATCATTTATGGATGGTAAACATTCAAGAATACACCACAAAGCATCTTATCTTACTAGGTGAAGGGTTTCTGGGTGGAATACTTCATTTATTGGCGGTAACATTCAAGAAAACACCAAAAAGCAACTTATCCTACTACGTGAAGCGTTTTCGGGCGGAATACTTCATTTATGGGTGGTAACCATTCAAGAAAATATCACAAAGCATCATATCCTACTACGTAAAGTGTTTCTGCTCAGAGTACATCATTTATGGGTGGTACCATTCAAGAATAAACCACAAAGCATCTTATCTACTACGTGAAGTGTTTCTGGGCGGAATACTTCATTTATGGGTGGTAACCATTCAAGAAAACTTCACAAAGCATCTTATCCTACAACGTGAAATATTTCAGCTCGGAATACATCATTTATGGGTGGTACCATTCAAAAATATACCACAAAGCATCTTATCCTACTAAACGAAGTGTTTCTGATCCGAGTATTGCATTTATGGGTTGTTATCTTTCTCTAAAACAACACAAAGCATCTTATCCAAATAAGTGAAGTGTTTCTAGGAGAAATACATCATTTATGGATGGTAACCATTCAAGAATACACCACAACGCATCTTATCCTACTACGTGAAGAGTTTCTGCTCAGAGTACATCATTTCTGGGTGGTAACCATTCAAGAATACACCACAACGCATCTTATCCTAAAACGTGAAGTGTTTCTGCTCGGAGTACATTATTTATGGGTGGTACCATTCAAGAATACACCACAAAACATCTTATCATACAAAACGAAGTGTTGCTGATCCGAGTTTTGTATTTATGGGTGCTTATCTTTCTCTAAAACACCACAAAACATCTTATCCAACTACGTGAAGTGTTTCTGGGCGGAATACATAATTTATGGATGGTAACCATTAAAGAATACACCATCAAGCATCGTATCATTCTACCTGAAGAGTTTCTGCGCGGAATACTTCTTTTATGAGTGGTAACCATTCTAGAAAACATCACAAAGCATCTTATCCTAATACATGTGTTTCTGTTCGGTGTACATTATTTTTGGGTGGTAACAGTCGAGAATACACCACAAAGCAACTTATCCTACTACGTGAAGTATTTCTAGGCGGAATACTTCATTTATGGGTGGTAACAATTCAAGAAAACCTCACAAAGCATCTTATCCTACTACATGAAGTGTTTTTGCTCAGAGTATATCATATATGAGTGGTAACCAATCAAGAATACACCACAAAGCATCTTATCCTACTAAACGAAGTGTTTCTGGTTCATGTATTGCATTTATGGGTGGTAATCTTTCTCTAAAACACCACAAAGCATCTTATCCTACTACCTGAAGTGTTTTTGGGCGGAATACTTCATTTACGGGTGGTAACATTCAAGAAAACATCACAAAGCATCTTATCCTACTACGTGAAGTGTTTCTGCTCAGAGTACATTATTTATGGGTGGTACCATTCAAGAATACACCACAAAGCAACATATCCTACTACATGAAGTGTTTCTAGGCGGAATACTTCATTTATGGGTGGTAACAATTCAAGAAAACATTACAAAGCATCTTATCCTACTACGTGAAGTGTTTCTGCTCAGAGTACATCATTTATGGGTGGTACCATTCAAGAATACACCACAAAGCATCTTATCCTACTAAACGAAGTGTTTCTGGTCCATATATTGCATTTATGGGTGGTAATCTTTCTCTAAAACACCACAAAGCATCTTATCCTACTACCTGAAGTGTTTTTGGGCGGAATACTTCATTTACGGGTGGTAACATTCAAGAAAACATCACAAAGCATCTTATCCTACTACGTGAAGTGTTTCTGCTCAGAGTACATTATTTATGGGTGGTACCATTCAAGAATACACCACAAAGCATCTTATCCTACTAAACGAAGTGTTTCTGGTCCATATATTGCATTTATGGGTGGTAATCTTTCTCTAAAACACCACAAAGAATCTTATCCTACTACCTGAAGTGTTTTTGGGCGGAATACTTCATTTATGGGTGGTAACATTGAAGAAAACATCACAAAGCATCTTATCCTACTACCTGAAGTGTTTTTGGGCGGAATACTTCATTTATGGGTGGTAACATTCAAGAAAATATCACAAAGCATCTTATCCTACTACGTGAAGTGTTTCTGCTCGGAGTAATTATTTTTGGGTGGTACCATTCAATAATATACCACAAAGCAACTTATCTTACTTCGTGAAGTGCTTCCGGGCGGAATACTTCATTTTTGGTGGTAACCATTCAAGAAAACATCACAAAGCATCTTATCTTACTACGTGAAGTGTTTCTGCTCAGAGTACATCATTTATGGGTGGTACCATTCGAGAATACACCACAAAGCAACTTATCCTACTACGTGAAGTGTTTCTGGGCGGAATACTTCATTTATGGGTGGTAACAATTCAAGAAACCATCACAAAGCATCTTATCCTACTACGTGAAGTGTTTCTGCTCAGAGTACATCATTTATGGGTGGTACCATTCAAGAATACACCACAAAGCATCTTATCCTACCAAACGAAGTGTTTCTTATCCGAGTATTGCATTTATGGGTGGTTATCTTTCTCTAAAACACCACAAAGCATCTTATCCTACTAGGTGAAGTGTTTCTGGGCGGAATACATCATTTATGGATGGTAACCATTCAAGAATACACCACAAAGCATCTTATCCTACTTACATGATGTGTTTCTGGGTGGTAACATTCAAGAAAACATCACAAAACATCTTATCCTACTACGTGAAGTGTTTTTGGGCGGAATACTCCAATTATGGGTGGTAACCAATCAAGAAAACATCACAAACCATCTTATCCAACTACTTGAAGGGTTTCTGCTCAGAGTACATCATTTATGGGTGGTACCATTCAAGAATACACCACAAAGCATCTTATCTTACTAAACGAAGTGTTTCTGGTCCGAGTATTGCATTTATTGGTGGTAATCTTTCTCTAAAACACTACAAAGCATCTTATCCTACTACCTGAAGTGTTTTTGGGCGGAATACTTCATTTACGGGTGGTAACATTCAAGAAAACATCACAAAGCATCTTATCCTACTACGTGAAGTGTTTCTGCTCAGAGTACATTATTTATGGGTGGTACCATTCAAGAATACACCACAAAGCAACTTATCCTACTACATGAAGTGTTTCTAGGCGGAATACTTCATTTATGGGTGGTAACAATTCAAGAAAACATTACAAAGCATCTTATCCTACTACGAGAAGTGTTTCTGCTCGGAGTAATTATTTTTGGGTGGTACCATTCAATAATACACCACAAAGCAACTTATCCTACTACGTGAAGTGCTTTCGGGCGGAATACTTCATTTTTGGTGGTAACCATTCATGAAAACATCACAAAGCATCTTATCCGACTACGTGAAGTGTTTCTGCTCAGAGTACATCATTTATGGGTGGTACCATTCAAGAATACACCACAAAGCATCTTATCCTACCAAACAAAGTGTTTCTGATCCAAGTATTACATTTATGGGTGGTTATCTTTCTCTAAAACATCACAAAGCATCTTATCCTACTACCTGAAGTGTTTCTGGGAGGAATACATCATTTATGGATGGTAACAATTCAAGAATACACCACAACGCATCTTATCCAACTACGTGAAGTGTTTCTGGGCGGAATACTTTATTTATGTGTGGTAAGCATTCAAGAATACACCACAAAGAAACTTTTCTTACTACATGAATTGTTTCTAGGCGGAATACTTCATTTAAGGGTGGTAACCATTCAAGAAAACATTACAAAGCATCTTATCCTACTACGTGAAGTGTTTCTGCTCAGAGTACAGCATTAATGGTGATACCATTCAAGAATACACCACAAAACTTTTTATCCTACTAAACGTAGTGTTTCTGATTCGATTATTGCATTTATGGGTGCTTATCTTTCTCTAAAACACCACAAAGCATCTTATCCTACTACCTGAAGTGTTTTTGGGTGGAATACTTCATTTATGGGTGTTAACCATTGAAGAAAACATCACAAAGCATCTTATCCTACTACGTGAAGTGTTTCTGCTCGGTGTACATTATTTTGGGTGGTACCATTCGAGAATACAGCACAAAGCAACTTAACCTACTACGTGAAGTGTTTCTGGGCGGAATACTTCATTTATGGGTGGTAACAATTCAAGAAACCATCACAAAGCATCTTATCCTACTACGTAAAGTGTTTCTGCTCAGAGTACATCATTTATGGGTGGTACCATTCAAGAATACACCACAAAGCATCTTATCCTACTACGTTAAGTGTTTTTGGGCGGAATACTCCAATTATGGTTGGTAACAATTCAAGAAACCATCACAAAGCATCTTATCCTACTACGTGAAGTGTTTCTGCTCAGAGTACATCATTTATGGGTGGTACCATTCAAGAATACACCACAAAGCATCTTATCCTACCAAACGAAGTGTTTCTTATCCGAGTATTGCATTTATGGGTGGTTATCTTTCTCTAAAACACCACAAAGCATTTTATCCTACTAGGTGAAGTGTTTATGGGCGGAATACATCATTTATGGATGGTAACCATTCAAGAATACACCACAAAGCATCTTATCCTACTTACATGAAGTGTTTCTGGGTGGTAACATTCAAGAAAACATCACAAAACATCTTATCCTACTATGTGAAGTGTTTTTGGGCGGAATATTCCATTTATGGGTGGTAACCAATCAAGAAAACATCACAAAGCATCTTATCCTACTACGTGAAGGGTTTCTTATCCGAGTATTGCATTTATGGGTGGTTATCTTTCTCTAAAACACCACAAAGCATCTTATCCTACTTCATGAAGTGTTTCTGGGAGGAATACATCATTTATGAATGGTAACCATTCAAGAATACACCACAAAGCATCTTATCTTATTACGTGAAGTGTTTCTGGGCGGAATAGTTCATTTTATGGGTGGTAACAATTCAAGAAAACATCACGAAACAACTTATCCTACTACATGAAGGGTTTCTAGGCGGAATACTTCATTTATGGGTGGTAACAATTCAAGAAAACATTACAAAGCATCTTATCCTACTACGTGAAGTGTTTCTGCTCAGAGTACATCATTTATGGGTGGTACCATTCAAGAATATAACACAAAGCATCTTATCCTACTAAACGAAGTGTTTCTGATCCGAGTATTGCATTTATGGGTGGTTATCTTTCTCTAAAACACCACAAAGCATCTTATCCTACTACCTAAAGTGTTTATGGGGGGAATACATGATTTATAGATGGTAACCATTCAAGAATACACCACAAAGCATCTTATATTACTACGTGAAGTTTTTCTGGAAGGAATAGTTCATTTATGGGTGGTAACCATTCAAGAAAACATCACAAAGCATCTTATCCTACTACGTGAAGTTTTCTGCTTGGAATACATCATTTATGGGTGGTACCATTCAAGTATACACCATAAAGCATCTTATCCTTCTAAACGAAGTGTTTCTGATCTGTGTATTGCATTTATGGTTGATTATCTTTCACTTAAACACCACAAAGCATCTTATCCTACTACGTGAAGTGTTTCTGGGCGGAATACATCATACATGGATGGTAACCATTCAAGAAAACATCACAAAGCTTTTTATCCTTCTACGTGAATTGTTTCGGCTCGGAGTACGTTATTTATGGGCGGTGCCATTCAAGAATATACCACAAAGCATCTAATCCTACTATGTGAAGTGTTTCTGGGCGGAATGCATCATTTATCGGTGGCAACCAATGAAGAAACATCACAAAGTAACTTATCCTATTACGTGAAGTGTTTCTACTCAGAGTAGATCATTCATGGGTGGTACCATTCAAGAATACCACAAAGCATCGTATCCTTCTACGTGAAATGTTTCTGGGCGGAATACTTCATTTATGGTGGTAACCATTGAAGAATACACCACAAAACATCTTATCCTACTACGTGAAGTGTATCTAGGCGGAATACATCATTTATGGGTGTTAACCATTCAAGAAAACATCACAAAGCATCTTATCCTACTAAACGAAGTGTTTCTGATCCGAGTATTGCATTTATTGGTGGTTATCTTTCTCTAAAACATCACAAAGCATTTATCCTACTACTTGAAGTGTTTCTGGGCGGAATACAATATTTATGGATGGTAACCATTCAAGAATACACGACAAAGCATCTTATCCTACTACATGAAGTGTTTCTGCTCGGAGTACATCATTTATGGGTGGTACCATTCAATAATACATGACAAAGCGATTTATCCTACTACGAGAAGTGTTTCTGGGCGGAATACTTCATTTATGGGTGGTAACCATTCAAGAAAACATCACAAAGCATCTTTTCCTACTACGTGAAGTGTTTCTGCTCGGAGTACATTATTTATGGGCGGTACCATTCAAGAATACACCACAAAGCATTTTATCATACTAAATGAAGTGTTTATGATCCGACTATTGCATTTATGGTTCGTTATCTTTCTTTATAACACCACAAAACATCTTATCCGACTACGTGAAGTGTTTCTGGGTGGAATACATCATTTATGGATGGTAACCATTCAAGTATACACAACAAAGCATCGTATTCTTCTACGTGAAGTGTTTTTAGGCAGGAATACTTCATTTATGGGTGGTAACATTCAAGAAAACATCACAAAGCATCTTATCCTATTACGTGAAGTTTTTCTGGGCGGAATACATAATTTATGGGTAGAAACATTCAAGAAAACATCACAAAGCATCTTATCACGTTGTGAAGTGTTTCTGATCCGAGTATTGCATTTATGGGTGGTTATCTGTCTCTAAAACACCACAAAGCATTTATCCTACTACGTGAAGTGGTTTTGGGCGGAATACAATATTTATGGATGGTAACCATTCAAGAATACGTCACAAAGCATCTTATCCTACTACGTTAAGTGTTTTTGGGCGTATTACTTCATTTGTGGGTGGTAGCCATTCAAGAAAACATCACAAAGCTTCTTATCCTACTATGTGAAGTGTTTATGGGCGGAATACATCATTTATGGATGGTAACCATTCAAGAATACACCACAAAGCATCTTATCCTACAACGTGAAATATTTCTGGGCGGAATACTTAATTTATGGGTGGTAACCATTCAAGAAATAATACAGAGTATCTAATCCTACTACGTGAAGTGTTTCTGCTCGGAGTACATCATTTGTGGGTGGTACCATTCAAAAATACACCACAAAGCATCTTATCCTACTAAACGAAGTGTTTCTGATCCGAGTATTATGCTATTACGTGAAGTGTTTTGGGCGGAATACTTCATTTATGGGTGGTAACCATTCAAGAAAATATCTAAAAGAATCTTATCCTACTTCGTGAAGTGTTTCTGCTCCGAGTGCATCATTTATGGGTGGAACCGATCAAGAATACACCACAATGCATTTTATCCTACTAAACGAAGTGTTTCTGATCCCAGTAATGCATTTATTGGTGGTTATCTTCTTTAAAACAACACAAAGCATCGTATCCTTCTACGTGAAGTTTTTCTGGGCGGAATACTTCATTTATTGATGTAACCATTCAAGAAACATCACAAAGCTTCTTATCCTACTACGTGAAGTGTTTCTGGGTGGAATACTTTATTTATGGGTGGTAACCATTCAAGAAAACATCACAAAGCATCTTATCCTATTACTTGAAGTGTTTCTGCTCAGAATACATCATTCATGGGTGGTACCATTCAAGAATACAACACAAAGCATCTTATCCTACTAAACAACGTGTTCTGATCCGAGTATTGCATTTATGGATGGTTATATTTCTCAAAAACACTACAAAGCATCTTATCCTACTACGTGAAGTGTTTTTGGGCGGTATACATCATTAATGAATGGTAACCATTCTAGAATACACCACAAAGCATCTTATCCTACTACGTGAAGTGTTTTTGGGCGGAATACTTTATTTATGGGTGGTAACCATTCAAGAAAATATTACAAAGCATCTTATCCTACTACGTTAAGTGTTTCTGTTCGGAGTACATCATTTATGGGTGGTATCATACAAGAATACACCACAAAGCATCTTATCTTGCTAAACGAAGTGTTTCTGATCCTATTGCATTTTTGGGTGGTTATCTTTCTCTAAATCACCACAAAGCAACGGTATTATTTCTGACAAATGGGTGAAGAATTTTCGGTTTCGATTACAAGAGAGTGTTTTCTTCGAAAGCCAAAACTCCTTGCCTTGGTCATACAACCTGGCCCTATTGACGGGGCTTATGATATAGTCAAAGGATCAAAGAGAGTTACTAATAAGTTTTGATGTGGCACCCGAGAAATTTAGTAGTTATGTTTGGTGCCATCTAACATCCTTAGAAGTATTCTTTCGGATTAACGCAACCCGTCTAGGAACCAACTTACCTACCTTGTCGGTCTTAAACCACTTCTACATGGTTACCCGGATGGATCGGGAGTGGTTAAGCTTAAAACAAAGAAAAAACCGCCCGAAAATCTTTAACACCAAAGGTAATTGGAGGATCAATAAGTGGAAGCAGAGATTCTTCTTCCTTGAGAATCCTCATTTGGTCCCCGAACTTGAGGGGATCTGCTTCAGCTGGAGACCTCTTATCTATTGGGATATTGTATTTCCCAGGTGTCAAGTGGACACCAATCTCATCGCTCAAGTGGACCGAATTTTAGGACGTATTACCCATACTCTAGGGCTATAGCTATTAAAGACTTTCTCTTTTTGATACTTTCGCGTTCTTTTATTTTCTTGTGCAGAACTAGACCCACTGGACATTATCTATGACGTGGAGGAAATCCCCTTGTTCGAGGTGGAAGACGTCCCTTCTGCCTCAGACACAAAACAACCCCGAGAGGTCGAGGCTCCCGAGGTTCCCCGGGCTAACAGGAGGCCTGAACCGTCTATCGCGGGATCTTCCCTGGTAGAAAAGAAGAAATGTCAACCTGCCCTTGACGAAAAAACTCAGAAGAAATCCAAGCACTCGGTCAGGCCGAGTAGTTCAGGACCTTCTCCCCCTGCCTCTCTTACTCCTGAAGAAGAACAAGAGTTGAGCAAGGAGTTCAACACTGGCTTCCCCTGGCGTGAGGGCTTTCCTTCGCAATATCCGGACTCCATCTGCATGAACATCCTGGGCAGGGCGGAGGCCGTGAAGATAGATCAGTCAGACACTAGTTTGTAGAACTATGTCCTACAAGTGTTCCATTCCAACCGTCTCTCCTACATGACCTCCCAAGAAGAGGATCCATTAGCGGTCATCAAGAAACTCAACCAGTGTCTATTAGAAACTATTTGTTTCTTGAATAGGGTACACGACGAGTTTGCCAATGTGTACAGGAAACTAACTGTTCCGAACTTGGCGAACTTCGCAACCCGTACCGCCAAGGTGGTTATGCAACAGGACGAGTATAAGGATCGCATGTTGCGCCTTGCCAAGGTGAATAAGGCTCTTTTCGAGGAGAAGTTGAGCCTTCAACTTGAACTACAGCGAGTTCAATCAGAGTTGGACGCTTATGTGGCCCAGGAGAAGAAGAAGGAAGAGAAAATTAGCAAGTGGAAATATTCTTCTGCCTAGGAGTTTCTTAAGCGCACTGCGCTCGGGCACGCTGCTCTTTACGCTCTGAAGGGCCCAATCCAACTTCTCTACTACAACGTCTATCGGGACATCTCCCGATACTTCTCCATTGCTGCCGAGGAGGTGGGGGTTTGTCGCCCCACCGACGAGGAGTGTGAAGTCGTCGACTTAGATGGCTTCACTTGGGATTGGGAGGCCAACAAGTTCATCGATCATCGGAAACCCAGTGGACATTATGTTGTCCCACTGGGCTGTCAACCCAACTGGGGTGCGACACCCGTTCCTCTCTCTATATGGCCTCCTGGAATTCCTGTCCCGAAGACGTTGAGGCAAATTACCCGGTCCCCTACTCCCCAACCTCGACCTAACTTAGCTGGGAGACCCAAAGGAGGAGAGACCGGCAACTCATCAGCTGGTAATTAGGTATTAATATCTCACAAGTTATTTGAAATAAACTTGTACTTGATTGTTTTTGTCTAATACTAGTTCTTTTGCAGATTGTACAGAGAATTGGTGGAAGAGGCTGCTGGCGGATGCAGGATACTAGCCTGGTTTTGAGATTTTTTAGGATTGTTTGTTTTCGTTTTTTGTGAGAGAGAGGATCGGGGGTATGTCCCCGTTTTAACTGAATCTTTAAATGTATCAATTGTCGCGAGTATACCCCTTATGTTCTTATGGGAGTGTTCCCGTTTTCTTTTTCTTTGTTGTCGGGGGGAATGCCCCCCTAGTACCTTGTATGAAATATATATATAATATTTTGAACTTCATTCTTGTCATTTATATTGAACTTCATTCTTGTCATTTATATTACTTTGCTTTTGTTCGGGTCTCATCCTGTAGGTATATTAATTCGGGTCCTATCCCGTGAGTTTAGTATACGAAAAACTTTTCATATACTTATTTGACTTAGTCGGGTCTCACTCGTAGGTTTATTTTATCAAGTCCTACCCCGTGAGTTTATTTTTCTTGCGAACGTATTAGGTTGTTATCCCCTCATACTAACGTCTATCTATTTTTCGGATCTCATCATGTGAGTTTTCTTTCATTTGGGTCCCATCCCGTGAGATTTATTCGTTTTTAGTTTTGCCAGTACGTTAGTCAAATAAAAGTTGAAACAATATGGATACATAAAAACATTTTATTAACACACTTGGAGTACAAGGATAACAGTTGGTTTTACGCCGAGTGTTTAAAGATACCTCGGCTACCACTTACAGACATAGTTGGTTTTACATCGGGTGTTTATAGATACCTCAGCTACCACTTACAGACATAGTTGGTTTTATGTCGGGTGTTTACAGATACCTCGGCTACCACTTAGAACTCGATCGTTGGTAATAAGTAAATGCTGAGCGGGTGGTGAGTCGATTTGGTGTACTCATCCTTTCATCGCTCTTTGGTAACACTCACGAGCTTCATCCTGGGCGTCTCGTTCTACGCCTATCCCGAAAGGCGTCGGGAATTTGACGGTCAGCTGTGATGTTGAAACGACCGCTTCGAAAATGTTAAGTGAGCTCCTTTCAAGTATAACAATGTAAGAAGAAGGGACTTTCACTACCAAAACTCGATCTTAGCGGATACAACCCTTGGGAATGCCCCCATCATAACGGGCAATGTGATGACCCCCTCCGGATGGATCAGGTGTCTAGTAAATCCGAATAAAGGTGTGTTGACCTTTCGTAGTTTGGCGGGGTTAATTCCTATATTTTGAAATGTGTGCCAATAAAGGATATCTACCGAATTTCCCATGTCAACTAGGATCCGACAAACCTTGTATCCATCCAACTTTAGTTCTAACACGATAGCATCGTCATGTGGTTGCACGATTGCTCCATAATCTTCCCTTCTTTAGAGAAGGTGATTCCTTGCTTGGGTCCCTTGACTAGCCTTTTTTGGGTTACTGGATATGTCGAAGAGATCCATCCACAAATATTGGTGATCGTTGGCGTAGCTGCCCTTTTTTCCCTCGGGTAGTTTTCTCTCGCGTAATCTCCTCTCGAGCTATTGTTCTTTTTCCGGGGTATCGAGTTCTTGGGTTTCTTATTCTCCTCATAGTTACATGCATGCTCTTTAAAGAATTGCTTATTAATGTAGCGATGAAGTTCCCCTTGCCGCGCCAATTTTTCTAATATGTCCCTGAGGTGCAGGCATTCGTCTCTGGAATGTCCGGATCGTTTGTGTAAGTCACAATACACGTATTCTCCTGTCACTTCAAACAACAAGTGCTTGAGAGGGCGAAGGAGATCAAACTTTTCGGCTGCGATGGCGAGTAGTTCTCTTTGAGTCATGTCCCATTTATTGTATAAAGAATAATCGGGATTATATCCTTTGCTCCTTTCTCTTCGAGGTGACTTATTCTCGGGTTTCCTTAGATCTTTTCTGGGGGAATCGGGTCTCTGATAAGGCTTGGATCTAGCTGTGTCTTCTTCCCCTCGGATATATCCTTCTGCGAATTCCACGAACTCTTGGAGGGTGGAGAAGTTACTCTTATGTGCGACAAAGTGGAGTGAGCCAGGTCCTCCCATACTTACAAACCCTTTCCGGATAGCTGTGATAGCAACTTCTGAAGGTTGTGTGTTTTGAAAGTTATCTTTTTTATAACGAATTTATGAATTGTTTATGATTTTAAATGTTATTATACATTTATGTTACTTGAGAGTGATATGTTATATCTTTAGGAGCGTTCGAGAAGATGCTCATGGTCTTGAATAATATAACTCTTTAGATGAAAACATATAATCCTAAATATGTTCACAATCGTGGTAATTAGAGGGAACATTATTTACCATGAAGATTGTCATGTCAATTGAAAGTACATTGTAGTTCTATAAATGTTGATAAGTGATTATCATTCAATGACATAAGTATATAAAATGGCGATTCTTTATATACTGAACATGACCTAACTAGATGGAGCATTATATGGATTGTGTTTTGTGTCATTAATGTTTCCAATGTGTCTTTGAATCTTATATATGAGACATGTAGGTTTTTCATATGAGAAGTATATAATGTGATTACTATTAAAGTCCATTCAAATGATTGGAATGATATAGTAATTCGTTATGTACAACTTGTGCGGGAGAAATTTATATGTCAATATTATTATTGTCCCTCAATTATTTGAGTTATGATATTACTGGGCCCCTTGGTAAAGTGAAATTATATTGCATGCAATATAACTAATGTACTTATAATTCACTTGAGAGACCAAGAAAATAATATAATGCAAAAATGACACGATCCTATTTTGCATATTATTTAAAATATCATGAAACAAGGATAGACACGAATCAAGTGGATCGAGCACGTAACGACTATGTCGTTTGGGAGACTATAATGTAGTGATAGAACCTCTTATAGTCCATAATATAAAGTATTTTATATTATATTCCAAGATGACGTAGATCCTCTGTAAGGTCACACCAACTGAACAGAAACAACACGTATTTTACATTTTATATAATGTATTTAATCTCATGATGTATGAGTCGAAATGCATGTGATAAAATGTTAAAATAATAATCATTAAATAAATTTATGAGAATATATGTGGATATTATTTTGTATAATGTTTAAGAACATTATAAGAATAATAATTAACACATATTAAAATAATATTATCATTTAGTCATAAATTAATTTCTTGCAAAATATAATTAGAGATTAACAAGAGAATAGTCAATAGCATTTGTGTAAATCATTAACACAAAAGGTGCCCTAGGGCTTGACTATATAAAGGGGGATGCTTGAGAAAATTTGTGTGAATTTTCTCTCTCTTGCTACAGTAGCCGCCGCTACAGTACCGTGAATAGTGTTACTATTCATCCCTTCTTCTCTTGTGTAGAAAGAAACTCTTCTTTTGTTCTCTTCTTCTCTTGTAAGGTTTAGACACCAAATGAAATAGTTTATTCATTGAAGATTGAAGATTTAGGTGGTTGGATCTAATCTCTAACCTCTACATCCATCTATCTAAGGGTGTTTTAGGTTGTTGTTTAGGTTCAAGGTGAACCAAGAGACAATGGTGCTTCCATGGCCGAAGAAGGAAGACGACGGTTTGCAAGAGACCTAGAAGAGGAATCGACTCCTCTCTACAAAGAGATTTGACAATCTCTTTAGGTATAAACTTTTATCCACTCTTGTGCAAGAAATAAATGTGTTATTTTCTGTTTTGTTGATGCACAAGAGGTGTTCAATGAAATGTTATAGTGTAATTGATGTCCCGCTAGGGTATAGGCTTTTAAAACCTCAATTACACTCAATTCAGTCGCAAGCGCACGACTACGTCAAGTATAGATTGGGTATCGTATCCACAGGGACGGAGACTTAGACCAAACCAGACTCAGCTCAATTCCAATTCTCAAACAGGTAGAAAATGGGGGGGGTTTGTAACAAGTTTTTAGTCACAATTCAAGCAGTAAATAACTAAAGTAAACAGACAATAAAACAGTAACAAGTCGAAAGCAATCAAAGATAAAAGCGTCCCAGGGGTTTCAGGTCAGATAAGGCTCTGGATGCCCTGCTTGCGACCCGCATGATCTCTCATGCGGCTCGCAAGTCAGGGGTCACTTGCGGCCCGCATGATTTCTCATGCGGCTCGCAAGCAACTCTCTGGATCGGATTTGATTGTCGTGACTGGTTCCTAATCAACAGTTCTAATTGAATTCCCTCAACTCTCGTGTGTTGGTCGTTCAACAGAGGTATGCAGAAGTAAGAACCCTTAGGTTTATCTCTAAATCCTAAGTTTATTTGGACGATTTCTAGGGTTAGTCTAATCTCTCGATTAAACACAAGATTCCCTCTCGGGCTTTCTCGGATCTACACAATCGACCCAAACAATTCAAGAACAAGTGTTGGTCAGTTGATGTTCATAACCACACTGGATTTGGCCTTAATCCACGGGTTTTACCAAGCAAACAAACAAGCGTTCAAGAAAAGACACACAATTCATTCAATCCAAATAAAAACCACAATAATTTACTAATAAAAACAATCATCCATCACAATATCTTTCCCTAGCCCCAAAGGGACTAGGGACTACTCATCCATACAACAAACACACAAAACAAAATCAGAAAAGTAAGAGTTCATAGCGACAAAACCGATAAAACCCTTAGACTTCAGAATCTGCCTTGCAGGGGGTCTTCACGTGCTTGGATCTCTCCAATGGTGTGAAGGACCGAGGTAGAACAGTGCTTCCAGGCCTTCTCAGGTCTCTGGTGGACAAGACGGCGCCCCTAGGTCTCAGAATGCGAACCCCGTGAAAGACCTAGAAAGGGGTAATATAGCCTGAAGGCGCTGGAAGTTACCATAACTGACTTGCAGCCCGCATGATGTGGCTTGCGGCCCGCATGTGAAGCTATCTTGCTGGCCGCAAGAGTGGCTTGCGACCCGCAAGAGGAATGGAATGTGCTCAGTCAGCTGCCGCTCTAATCCATGGTCCGTAATCGCTCAAAATGCATCCAAATGCTCCGTGTACCTGAAATAAGACCAAAGAAGAGCAGTGACCAAGAACAAGGCAGATAACAAGTCTAAATGCATATAAAACACGGATTTTAGGATGAAACTGGGTACAAGTCAAGGCAAATATGTGCATATAAATGCAACGCATCAGTAATCTTGCTTGCAATTGTTATATAAATAAGATCCTTTGTGTATTGAGTTAAATAGAGGCAAAAATTTTAATTTTTGCCCTCTTGAACTTACACATGAAATCCCAACAACTTCCTCATCATAGTTTTTGACTGTCCGGGCGGTAGTAACAAATCTGCTTTCGAACTTACGAGTTGATTCGCCCTGGCCTTGCTGAATGCTAAATAGCGAATCTCACGTCGGTGCGGGTGGCCTAGTGTTAGCAAACTTGGCCAAGAACTTTTGGGCGAGATCTTTGAAATTCTTTATGGAACCGTTGGGTACGTTCGAGTACCAGTCAAATGTTGTTCCCACTAGACATGTGACAAAAACCCGACAAATGACTTCATCCTTTGCCTCCAGTATTCGGAGTTTCTCTCTGACACTGTACATAAAGGCTTCCTAGTCCTTCATTTCGTTCTCGTCCCCGATGAACGCGCTAAGATTAGAAGGTATCTTGAATTCCTTCATCGGGAAGGTATAGATTTCATGAGATAGTGGACCCAATGCAAAATTCAAAGGCCTACGACGTCCCCTATCATTATCCATTTGCTCGAGCCGCTCTTGCATATCAGACATCATTTTTTTGCATGGCCAGTACATGTCCCTGGGATATCTTAAGGGATGTACGGCGAGTTTTAGTTTCGGACCTCCTTATGGGTTGGGACTTCACTGAATCGTCATTGTCATCCACTTGATCTCCTTCGGGGAGTTCGGGTAGCGGTGTTCTGGCGGGGACATGTTGGGCTAAAGGCTCCTTAGCCCTAGTGGCTTCTCGAGGGGTTTCCTCTTGTTGATTTTCAACGAGTATTCGCTCGAACTCTCGAGTGAGATTTCTAGGGAGAATTTATGCGCTTCTGTTGTCCTGCCTGGTTCGAGGAACAGGTGGTCCAGGTTGTGGGGGAGCCGTCATTGGGCCACCCGACCACTGTTGGGACTAGGGGTACAATCCCTGATAGTTGTATGGAGTATAATATCCGCTCCACGAGTATCACCCAAACTGGTAATTCTAGGGGAGACTTGAAGGGATTCCCGAAGAGAGGGCTGGTTGGTACTAAGGCCATGGGTATGACTTGGGAAGGAAAGAATATTATGGCAATACCCCCTGAGGAACCGGCCCCCTAATGATTTGTGTTGTTTGGGGTAGGGATGAGAATGTCATACCTGGTGGCGGCATTGGCGGGGAAGTTCCCGCAGGAGGGAGATATGTTTGGGGCGATGCCTCTCCGGGGGTTTGGGGTATCAGGTCTTCCAACGAGAGCCCATCAAGGATTATCTGAGTTTTCTCGGGTTGAACCACGATAGTTAGCTATGGCTGTATTCTCCAAAAACTAGCCGGGATCGAAGGCCTAAGCGAATGTCTGGCAACAATTCAACATCTCGATCCCTGCCTTTTCCTTCTGTCGGCTACTTCTCTCTCAATTGGTGAACCTTCACGTGTCGTTAAGAAACCTAGTCTAGTCGCCGAGGGTTGGGTGTGTCCCCACGGTCGCTGGTACGACCTATCTGGAAGATAGTCCGTAGGTGGTTTTAGACAGATTTGAGTAGAGGACAGTTAAACGGAGTTTTTAACTGTCTCTTTCTCTGATGGAATGTATGTAATAGAATCTCTGGTGTAGCGTAATGTCCTTGTGACTTGATGCCCCTCCGTGGTGTAAGGAGATGTTTATATACCTTAGTATTGTTGGTTGGTTGTTGATATCTATCGTGGGTAGTTATTGAGACATGATATAGTGGAGGTGTGTTCCAACCGTCATTGCAAGGAATGGTTCAATTCAGATAGCTATTTCTAGGTTAAAGCAGCTATTTCGGGAATAGCTACTTTTGTTAAGGTGAAGTCTGTTTCGGAAGGTTTCTTTTATATCGGTAAACCAATTCGAGTAGTGTTGATAGACTATTTTAGGCCCCCGGACAATCTGGGCTTCTTTTGTGGGCTTTGATAATCGGGTTATTTAGCAAAATGGCCTGTCACCAGTGTTAAAATCTTTAACATCAAATGGTATTAAAATTCGAAAAGACTTTTTTTTTTTATCAAAATTGACCACTGAAAATAAATTACTAATACTAAAAAAAAATTATGTAAAAAGTTTACTTTTATTATCCGCTTTTTATTAAAAGTTGGTACTAAATTAAAAATAGTTTTCCTCCAAAAATTACAGTCTTTTAATACCAAACTTTTAGTAAATATCTGGAGTTAATGCCTATGAGATTTTTAATTTTGAATATTACTATAATTCGGTGATAATTAGACGTTACTAAAGCTGTTTTTGTGATAGTGATTATATGAAATAAGATCTTGATGCATTTCAGTAATTAAAGTTAAATTGCAGTTACATATAAAGTATAAATTTCTTAATATATATCACTTTTTTATTAAAGTTAAAAAATATTTTGAACTTCATAAAAGGTTCAAATACAAAAATATTTAAAAAAACCAATACTTTCGATTAGGGCTGTAAGAAAAATCCGTAGTTCGTAATTTGTTCGAGTTCGATTTGAGAAAAGTTCGAAATTAGTTCGTTCGATTTCAGTTCGAAATTAGTTTCAAATCGAATCAAACTAGTTCGAAATGGTTTTGAATCAAACTCAAACTAGGGTCGGATCGTTCGAAACTCTTCGTGAACTAAAACAGTTCGAATCTTGAGAGATCTGAACCGTCAGATGGTATCGAGACTATTAATATATATGTAGTCTGTGCTACGAGTTCGTTCGCATTAGTATCAAATCAAACTCAAACTTGACATAGTTCGTTCGAATGTTGTTCGCAGACTATATAATTCAATGTTGTTGATATTTCTCTCTCTCTTTCTCAACTACATTATCTACTTCATCTTTATTTTCATTTGAAATAGTTCATGTATCTTTAATGCTAGCATATTCATCTTCATTTAGATATTCTCTAGTTAATTCACATGCACTATCTCTATTGCCAACATCCTACTCTTTATCCTCATCAATTAAATAATATTTCTCATCTTCGTCATCTGTTTTTACTACTTTTCGAGTGAGCAACAAAAAAATCTATAGTTCGTAATTAGTTCGAGTTCGATTCGAATCAGTATCAAATCAAACTCAAACTTTACACAGTTCGTTCTAAACTTGTTCTATTTCAAATCAAACTAGTTCGAAATTGATTTCAAATCAACTCAAACACAAATCAATTTGTTCGAATTCGATTCAATTACAGTCCTACTTGGGATCTCCGTAGTCCGTAGCAGAAGAGAGAGAAAGCAAATCTATTTCCGTTTTGTTTATCTTGTTCACGACTTTTATCATTCACCTCTCTGTTAAAAAAAGAAAAATTAGGAGGAAAACGACAAAAGAAGGTGAGACACGTCGAGAGTTCAGACACGACGATTCGCACGTGCGGCTGACATGATTTCGCCTAACGGATCCATTTCTCACGACCACAAGCTTCCTTCCACTTTATGCGTTTCCTTTTGTAATTTGTTCTTTTATCATCCTTTTTCAATTAACCCACTGAAAATAAAAATATTATATTGTTCCTATTTCAGAGAAGCTCGGAGTTTTTGCGAGTTCAAATAGCCAAATCTGCAATGAGGTAATGTCCACTGTTGATAAGACATTTTGCTAATAGATTGATATTAAAGTTCATAATGAAAATTCAGGTCATTCGGAAGCTCAAAAGGTCTACTAATATTATCCGAATTTGTTTACGAATTCGAAAGAGACTTTTCGGAATAGACATCGCGATTCGAAAATAGCTCTTTCCGAAATAGCCATCTCGATCCATAAATAGTCATCCGATATGATCACTTCTAGCAATGACGGTTATCACACGTCCTCACCACATCACACACGTCTTAATAACTATCCATGATTGGTAGAACAATCAACCGATAATATTGAAATATAAATACCCTCCAAAACATAGAAGGAGCATCATCGAGTTCAAGGACACAAAGCCAAACGCTGCCAAGTGACCAAGCTAACAGAGAAACAGGCAGTTAAACGCTCTGTTTAACTGTCTTCCACCCAACTTATTTCACCCCGAAAATATTTACGGACTGTCTCTCAGATAGGCCGTATCAATTGTAAATTGAGGAGGCATTCAATGTCTATGATATGCATTTATAAAATTAAATTTTAATAAAATATTTTTTAAATTCTTAAAAATTAAAATTAACTGATGAAATATTCCATACATATTACATCATTTTAACTTTTCAGATCATCAAGAGATAAGAAAATTAACGGCTCAAATTAGACGATTTAATCGTCTTTTTTATGGCTATTGAGATGAAGTTAAAACTTAGACATTTTTATAAATATTTATTTAAGATGATTTAAAATACATCTAACAATTTACATTTTAAAAATTAACCTCGAAACAAAAAATAGACACAACGAGCATCAATGAACATGAGCATTCGATCCCTTCTCCTATAAATTATATTATGTATATCTATATAAATTTCCGAAGCATGTTAGTCCTACGTAATTATGTTCATATGTAAAGCTCGGAAACTAATTATTTCGATAAATAATAATTCACAATGTTTGAATAACCTAAATTTGAGTACGAATTAGTTTCTATCTTTTTTTATGGAGTGCTTCTTGTATCACTCGTCTCTCTCCTTATCTCAAAGATGTACTTTCCAGTATAACATAACTCTTAATATAATAAAATTATTATGAGTTTCGATATTGAATTATAGATTTATAGTGCAGTTGTTCTTCAATTTAAATATATATATATATATATATATATATATATATACATATGTATATCTCTTTGTATCAGAATTTTCTAAGTTGCAAATAATTTCTGTAAAGATTCAATAATTGTGCACTTATAACTTCTAAATATATAGTCTCAAAATGTGAAGCCGAAAAAAAAACAGCTCTAATTTGATCAAAATATTCATTGTCCAGTGGTTCATCTCTTCAAAAGGTATAAGTACCCATTTTCAAATAAAATCAACGTTTCAAAAAATTAAACCTCGTAAAACTCGCGTAAAGCGAAGAGAACATGTATTTTTATTTTTAATGTGATTAAACAAACATCTGTAACTCCATTTCTTTTAACACCTGTTCCTCAAGGTCTTGATATACTTTTTTTTTTTAAAAGGTGAAGTATTGATGTATATGTAAAAATAAAATTTACAAAGTATAGAGGGATCAAGTACAAAAAGCAAAAGCAAATTTAATTGCCTTGAATGGGTTTCTGTTTCCATTTCTCCAGCCGTTTCGTCCTTTTGCCAGACTGCCAAACCAAAACTGTTTTGCCTTTATTTATTGCCTAGGTGGGCCCGGGTTCACACGTGTGACGTGAACCCTCGGTGACACGTGTACGGCTCTGACCGTCTGACGTGGCCATTCGTTGCTCTGTTCAGAGAAATACGATCGGTCCCCAAAAGACGGTGCTTGTTTGGGAATAATATCGGGTCAGGATTCTTTTTCTGGACGGAAGCAGAAATGTGGGACCCGTTTATTTCCAATCGGGTTGAATTGTTTGAGATGCCCGCTTCCATTTTCCATGGATTTTAATCCGCGCGCTGCACCAAAGTGTCGTTGAATTACTGACTTGTGGGCCCCCACAACTCACAATTTTGATATAATATATTATTTATGCATCAAATCGCAATCATTCAAGCTGACTAAGTTTGTCGTGACATGATCTTACCATCACAATAAATAACTACATCAGATGGGGATCCCATTTTCCTTTTATGTTGAATATTTGAATGGAGTGAACACACTGGCATGTGGAGCCTACTTATATTTATTGTCTGGCCTTTTTTTAGGAAAACGGTTATAATCCACTTCTATTTCTTCAAATAATATATTCATTTTTTGTTTATTTTTCATATTATATATCGGTTAACTACACATAAATTATATAATTACATAAAATAAAGAAGACATATAATTACACATAAATTTAAGATATTCATATGTAGATAACATTTAAACTAAATTATTTCTGCCCATAATATTATAATTAAATGCTTGTGAGTAATTTGATAACCACACATCAAAAAATCCTATTTGATATATATATAATTTGAGCATGGCTAAAATAATATGCATAGTATACCCCATTTCGTACTATGCATATAGATATAGGTCAATAAATTGAGATTTAAGTTGCTCTATAAATTATTCATATGAAAATATTGTAGGAAAAAAAAATTGTGATTTTTAGAGCTTTCTTGATATGAAGAATTTCGTGATTTATGTTGGGGAACAATATTGTAGCAAATATCAAATAATGCATAGTAGGATAGTAGGACACAATTATGCATAGTACACCCCAAAATGTAGAAATGACACAATTATGCATAGTACACCCCATGTTATTAAATTTTCTGGGCTGTAAATATTGTAGCAAATATCAATTTCATCAAAATCACGAAATTGTGGGAACAATATTACAAAAGTGTCATTTCTGGGCTGTTTTTAAAAAATAGCAAGAAAGTTCTAAAAATCACGAAATTTTATTTCCTACAAGATTTTGATATGAAGAATTTATTGAGCAACTTAAATATCAATTTAATGACCAAATTAAATACAAATGACCCCATAGTACGTTATGTGGTGTACTATGCATATTATTTTTCCATGCTCTATATAATTTATGTCATTTCTACATTTTATTAAATTTTCAATTAATATTATGTAATATTGGTTTAGTGATTTTGATGAAATCTAACTTTATATATAGGATAGTAGGACAATTTTTTATTTGCTAGATGAATTTGAAAATTCCATGAGACCATGACAATATAGTGACTACTGAAGAGCGAAGATAGTAAAACTTAGGGCGGTTAATGAAACTCTTTTGGCCGTTTACTCGATCTGTATCGTACCAGCTAAAGCGGATATGGATAAGATTTTTTTTCATTAGCTTATCGGACATGAGTATGGGTAAGAAAAAAATTTCGTTAACTTATCGGGTAAGGGTATGGATAAGAGCTATATCGCACCCGTTACCCATTGGGTAAATTATATATATATATACTATAATTTATTCATAACTTGAAAATAATTAACTAAATTAAAATTATAAAAATTTGCATTTCTAAAAGAAAATCTATACATCATTGAAAATTGAAATGCATGTCTTGTTTTTGTATTAAATAATGCATCATGTATACTGATAAAGAAATTGATTTGAATTCTATTTCTTTGATAATATTTCATTAGTAAGTACTAAATGATATATTTTTTAGTGACAAGTGACATGAGAAGAACTTTTGTGATTTTTGTAATATATAGAATGTTATTTATTGATGTATTTTAGTAGTATATATTTATTTGATACTATTAATTTGTCAAAATCATACAACTTTTTTATTAAATTTTATCTTTTTTTTTACCCATTATCTACCGTGACCCGTTTCGTTACCCGAAATTTTTTACGGGTATGGATAGGATATGGATAAAAAAAAAATTAATGGATATGGATAGAATATATGAGTAAAGAAAATTCTAATGAATATGAGTATGAGTATGAGTATGAAAATACCTTCATCCGTACCTTATCTTACCCATTGACAGCCTTAGTAAAACTACATTTTTTTTACTTAAAAAGAAAAGAACAAAAAAACAAATACTCATGGCCACTTTATCTGATATACTAAAGAAGTAAAGATCCATACCACTTCGGAGTTCGGACTTGATCCATTTACCCTAAAAGATCAATAGCACCTCTAAGAAATCGTATCATCCGCGCACAATTTTTTGTGCTCATTTCAGGCGCAGTTAATCTGGATCGTCCGATTAAACTACTGCTGAGATGATTTATGTCGATGTTTAATCCGATGGTTAGATAAGAGCGAACACAAAAAAAATCGTTTCCACTTCATTCCGGTCCGGTTCGGTTCGGTTCGGTTCGGTTCGGTTCGGTCCACAATTGAAAACAAACGCGGTTCTCTGGTTCTCTGCGCGCGCGTGCGTGATCGAAGTTGGTGCCGAGTCCTGACAAATGATTCTTTTGTTTTTGGGCTTCTTGGGCTGTGCTCGGTGCAGCGGTGCAGCGGTGCTCCTCTCTCAAATAAAATACGAGTGCACCGTCAAGGAAGAAATTATGTGAAAATGGAACGCCTCGATCATGAAACTCGCGCATTTATTAGCTCTCTATTTAAGGCTCAACTTTGGATCAATTGCTCTATAGTAAACTTGATGTTTTAATTCTAATATACCATTCTTCTTACGAGGTGTTTAAATGATCCAATTAATTTGACTGACAAAGATCATCATATTTGTCTATAAAAAAAATATGTAATTACTAGAAAAAGACTCAAGTAGATTATATTTTTAACTAGTAATGAAAGTACTTATGTCCCTTTTATTCACTAATCAGTAAAAATAAAACCACATTTTATTTACTCTTGTCTGATCTTTCTAATTGTTCACTATATTTCATCCTATAATTGTCAAACAAACTTGCAAAAAAGAAAAAGAAAAAAAGTGCATGGCAACAAGGAAACAATAACAAAATAGCCTACGTCTGACCCGGTACAAATATGACAATACAAAAGAGGCAAAGAGAATCAAACGACCTCTTTTATACATAATACATTTACTGATTTACCTAACTTAGGCATTAGGGTTTGTCCGGTCTTTGTCAGGAATGGTTTTTTAGTTATTCATGTTATTTTCTCTTTTGCTATACTCGATGTAGACTCTAGTTAACTAACAGACATTTATTATTAATAAATGCCATATAAATTTAAAACCCTACTGCTCACAAAAATCCTACACTTCTGTTTCCAAGAATCCCAAGTTCCATACCATTCCACACAATTCGACAAAAAGTTGGTACCAAGTTTGAACCGAACCGTCCTTTAATTAAGAAAGATTATAATTTGAAATCTCGTAATTAACATGCGGCATATTCAATTCAAATCCACCGAATCCTATGTTAAGTATCCGCAGTTCAAAATCTGTGAGCTCAAATTTATCAAATTTAATAGTAACTGACAGAAATATATTTGTTGTGTCCGATCTAGATCTTGTTACAATTATTTCTCAAATTTGATAAATTTTTCTTTGAAGATATAAATGAGGAACAAATCGTTCAAATTCAATATTAAAAATACGTACGTTCTTATCGGAGTTTCAATTTGTTTAATTATCTCTTAAACAAAAACATTGTCATTACTATTAATTTGAGCAGATACTTTTATTAATTTCAAAGTAAATCTCAAAATAAACGACAGATTCGGATGTACTAATGTACACAAAACGGCATTATGCATTTATGCTTGAAAGAAAGAAAGGAATCACACCCAATAAATAAACAATGTGTCAATCAACATTTCTTCTTAATTAATTACCACAGTGACACTAACACTAACAGTCAAATCTGGTCATGGGTTTTATTCCCTTAACTACCGTTATATCAAATTCCTATTCTCATTAAATAACTCATAACCTTGGAATAGATGGAATAGAAATATCAATATTACCAGAAAGAAGCCTATCCAATAGAGTAGCCGACAAATTAATGTAATCAAGAGATAAAAGTACATGTTAGGTCACAATTAAATTTTTGGTGGCATCGATTTGGGGTTGTAGCCTAGTTACCACCGACTGGTCTCTCTCTCTCCCTCGCCGTTTTGTTTTGTTTAATTAAATTTTACATTGAGAAACCCACATTCACACCTCTCGTGCATGGTAAGGTTATGATTTTTATGGTTAGTTCCTTGGTCAAGAAATTTATTTATTTATTCATTTGAAAATAGGACCGATGCAGTCTTGCAAAAAGTTTAGTTGGTACTTGTTGATTCACTTGATTATTGATTCATTTTTATCGTTGTTTCTACTCTGATTTTGAGCCCGTTAATGCTTTTATAATTTAACATCATCAGACAAAATTGTTCGTCAAATATTAAACCAGAGTGCATATAAAATAATGCCGACGATTTTGCTGTCGTTAGAATTTGATACTTGGTAGTTTTTTCTGCCGTGATTTTATATAACCAATAGAACAATGTTCTACATAGACTACATGTTCTTTTGTTGGCTCGAGTACAAATCCGTTGTAGTCTAGCTGGTTATGATACTCGGCTCTCACCCGAGAATTTTTTTTAGACCCGGGTTCGAGTCCCGGCAACGGAAGGGTTTTTTTACTTTTTTTTCTTTTACTTAAATATAAAAGTGCCCTTTTGCTACGTATGTAGGCTTATGAACAGTTTTGGACTTTTGGTATTATGTTGGGCTCGGGAAATATTGTTTTAAAGAATTGACTAAAATATTGTTTTAAAGAATCGGATGGGTCTTCAATTGCAGTTTCAGCCCAAAGGTTAAAATTCACCTGTTAATTGTCATCTCCATAGATCATTATTTTTCATTGCACATTAGCACCGTCTTGGTTTCCTCATAAGTCATACTACAAGAAATAGTTCAATTATGATAGGACCTTCACATAACTTCTAAAATTGATAAGCCTTTTAGAAAATTTACCACGCATATGTTTTCATACTTTCATGCATATTCATATATAAGAAAATTAGTAAACAAACAACAACGTCTTTTAGTCCCACCCGATATGTAACGGTAGTTCATGCATATTCATGCTAAAATGAAACCCAAGTGATGAAAAAAATATAGATAATAATAATAATAATAATCAAGTAATTTGGGATAGGATAAAAATGAAACTCAATCTGAGTTATTTAAAAATATAGATGATGATGATGATGATGATGATGATGATTTAGATACATCATTCACGGGGTATACTGGGTATTACATTCAATCTCAGACTGTTTAATTCATTCAGATTAGTGCACATTTTCTTGCGAGATTAAGGTCGAAAATAACTTTTTAGTCAATCTTCATGGATTGAATTGAGTACCCAATGTACCTAGTGAATGGTGTATCTAAGTTTTTGCCTAATAATCTAAACTAGTATACATATCCGTTTGTGTCCATTTGCAATGGGTTGGACACGACGGAAATAAAACAGGTCCCTTAGATTAAAATATATTTAAATCTTGGTCGTTATTTTTCTGTAGAGATTAAGTGTGGCGAGTTATTTTGTGTATTTTGTGTAGAGAGCGATTTTATGAGGTTTTTACAATTGATAACATAATTATTATATACTATATATCGTATTGTTCTATTCGTATTAATTGTGTGTTTTTATTATTATATTTAATGCATTATTAATTATGTTTTTATTAATTGTATGAATGTCAAAATTCACTCATTAAATGTATGAATATCAAGATGTATATATTTCATATTATGTACTTATAAAATATGAGCAATGGTATTGTATTTGCAAAGCACATGAATTGTGATTTTGGACCGTTAGATTTTGAACTTAAATATAAAAGTGCCCTTTTGCTACGTATGTTGGCTTATGAACAGTTTTATTATCTACGTATGTGGGCAGAGAGCTGATCTATTATCTAGTTGTATTATTATTAAGTATTATTGTTTTTTCTTTTGTCAAAAGAATAAAGAACTTATAATAATTGTTTTTGAGATATCATTTTTCTTGTTATACAAGTTAACTTCTTGTCCTTCTAATATTGACATTGAATTTGATATTTTATGGTATTAAAATGGACAAGCTCTTTTAAGAAAGAGCTTAAATGTCTAATTGGTTCAACCTCACAAGAATCAAAACAAATTGGATCTAATATGTTCAATTTTTTCTCGTGAAATTAATAGCATTGAACAAAACAAATCGGGTCCAACTTTGGATGAAATTTTTTCTCTTGTAAGAATTTGTGCCTACTTCTGACTAAAATTCTGAATCTGCCACTGAATACAAGTACGAAATAGTTCTATCCGACCCGTATCATGCTGTGTCGTTCCGTGCACAACACGCTTAAGACACGACACGTGAACAATATCGTGCTGTGTCGTTCCGTGCCATTTTTAGACACACAAAAACAGTTTTTAGAACTCTACTCGCAACACGGAGGGAAACAACGATCCGTTTTCCTGCATAAAAGATTGTCAATATGAAGTTAAGGACATGCTCGAAATGTTCTCTAAATTTTAGCCTAAGATCATCATTATCATTATTAGTTGTTTTGGTTTCTCTTTCTTTTTCTGTTTTTCATTAACTTTATTTCTACAAAATTGTTCTTCAAATATTGAACCAGAGCGCAGAAAACAATAGTGATGATTTTGATCTCTTGAGAATTTGATAGTATCTTAGTTAGACCAGTTCTTCCGACTGTGATTCATATAATAATCACTGTTAGCGGAAATTATCTTGGGCCTGGGGTAGAATAATTTGTTTTAGATGCACAGTAAAATATTTAGTCGGCAAGTTGGCAGATCCGTTGTAGTCTAGCTGGTTAGGATACTCGGCTCTCACCCGAGAGACCCGGGTTCGAGTCCCGGCAACGGAACATTCTTTTTCACTTCACGGTCTGTTCTGAGCCCATTATCATTTTTCTAATTAATATGCAATGGGGCTTTTGTTATTTATGTGGGCTTATAAACAGTCTTGGGTTGTATTTTATTATTCATGTTGGATGAAGCTCTACAAAATCCAGAATCCTCGTTTGATGCGTATTATGTTGGGCTCATAAGGCCTTCCAATTGAATACAAAATATTGTTTTTGAGAATCAGGTGGATCTTCTTCACTTGCAGTTGCAGCCCAAAGGTTAGTTCAAAATTCACCTGTTATTATTATCTTCAAAGATCATCATTTAATCAATTTTCATTTCAGCGTCTTCGACCTCTTGAATGGTTGGGAAACGAAATCCAGAAGTTTGAATTTTTATTATAGCCGTTGGATTAAAGATCAACAGTCTAGATTAACAGCATAAAAATTCTTTTTGAATCATATCGTTGACGATTGATCTTTAATCCGGCGACTCAGATCGAACTCCGCTCTCTGCGTAGAAAAAGATTCCGCAGAGAATACGATTCCTCTTGATTGGTTGCTTCGTTTTTTGTACCATAAATGCCTAAACACTTGAATTTATAAGGGGTCTCTGGACTTGTTTTCTTCCTACTACTTTTCTAGCTACAATAAAATCTTTTTTTCTTTTTTTTTGGCTACAACAGAACTTATTTCTTTTCTACTAGTCATTTGTTTTTACATCTGGGTTTCATGCTGTGCATATATAAGTAAAATAAGTACAATAAGAAACAACAGCTCAAACACAATTTAAACTTCAAAGGACTTTTCTATGAAATCTAAAATTATTTTCTTGTACTAACACAAGGGAGGGGGAGAGAGGGGGTTAGGTACACCATTGACATCATTTGGCAGTGCACACATTATTTAAATTATTCGATCAATAAATTGTATTCTCTTTCTTCTTAAATTGTACGGAGAGAAAAATAATAAATAATTGAATTGCAAAGAAATATAGTGTAATTTAATGATTATAAGTGTACAATCAAATGATGTATCTAATTCTCACCCAGCAGAATTCAGTATAAGTCGATATATGATTTATCCTTAGTTGCTATGTCTGTTCTGTGTTCAGCATCCGACGAATAAGGAAACACTTAGTTCAATAGGTTTATAAACTGATTCCAAAGGTTTCATCGCAACAAAACAAAGGAATCTGCGTATTAATTTCAGTGACAAGTTTTTTTGCCTACGGGTTTATATTTCAAAAAAATGACATGTTTCGAAAGTTCAGCAACTTGCGTTTGTACCATTAGTTTCGATTTTACTCGTCCCTGATTGAATTTTGATCCACAGTTTTAGGAGTATGACAAATGTCGTTGTGATCTTGCGAGGATGTATCCTTTGTAACTTGGGGATATTTTATAATTATTATTGTAAAAATATATCATGTATAGTGAAGTTGAAATAAAAATCTGAATTTATCAATTTATTTGTCATTTGATTAGAATGTTATCTTTAAAATCTGATCAATCCAATGGTTGAATGTTGATCGATGTTGAGATTGAGGTGATGATCAATGAGGTGATTGAGGCTGATACTGGAACAAAGGCGATGCTCTGAGTTGGTTGATCGATGTGCTGATACCAGAAAAGAATTGGTTGAGTTGTACTCGACTGAGCTGAATATTTCAAAATGAATGAGCACCAGAGATCCAAGGTGCAGAGTTAACAGAACTGGTAATATGTGATTGAATATGGTCAACATGAGGTGAAGGAGTTTGTTCAGCCAGATGGAGATGAGAGTTTGCTCAGTATCAGAAGGATTTGGTTGATAGATTTTATTATCCGAGATTGATCGTTAGATATGAGAGATGTACATGGGTGGTGGAGATAGATCATATTTATTGGGAGGGATGAGTGTGTCTAGCGATTTGTTCGTGAACGTGTGCGAAGCGAGATGAGCTCTAATCGAGGTGTGTTTTGGGAATTATGAGGTACAGAGATAACCGAACAATTTTGGAGAGGATTTCACTTTAGTTTGAGTGCGACGGCTGGTTAAGCAACGAAGACGGCGGTTGGTAGAAGTATAATATGTCTTGCTGATAATTGCGAGATATATCGAGACTCAAATGTCATCCATTTGAATAGAATTTGAAGTGATTGAAGATGATTTTGTGGAATCAGGAGGATACCATTCGTTATCAATTATTGTCACACTTTTGTTTTGTTCCTCTGGTTGAATTGTCTACTATCCTTTTTAACATATAACATGAGTCGTGATGCACCACGTGCAATTTACAATAACCTCTTCTCGACTTCTCACTGTTATCTTCCAATGTTTATTAATTAAAAGTGTACATGATATACTAAAAAAAACAACTGGATCTGTTGGTAGGTTATGCCAGCAAATAAAATTCTCGAGTGAATCAGCGTTTTACTGCTTTATTCTATTTTCAAATTCTATGCTCTCAGCCCAATCTTATTTTCCATTTTTTTTGTACAAAACCTATGGTATTTTTCTTGGTTTAATATTAAAAATATAAAGTAGGCTTAGACCTACTTAACAAAAAAAAACCCCCACCAGTTCCGCAATTCGTGCTTATCCCTAGTTAAGTTATTGGAAATTTAAAGTAATGAATTGATAAAAGCCAATAGTTACCAATTTGAAATTTTCTAGAAAAACTTGAGAATAAAGGAACTTATTTGATCTTTTGTAGCTCTAGCAATACTAGCCATCTGCAAATATTATTTTTCCATCGAAACTGGTATTACACTATTAGTCCACAGAATCAAAATCTCTTCCAATAGATGACCCATCACACATATTACTGTATGGTGTTTTAAATTATCTATTTCTTTTCTCCAAGAGAAGCGAAGACCACCTGGCTATGGCATTCCAATTTCCAAATTGTCAGCAGCAACTTCCCCTATAAATTGGCGAATTTTTAACTCTGCCAATTGCAATCAAATTAAGAAGAAAAATATATATAGAAACATAGATAACAAATGGCAGCTGCTCTATTCAACAAGCAAGCAGACAAATATGCAGAGGCTCGACCGAGCTACCCGGCTGAGCTATTTGACTTCATCGCATCAAAGACGCCGCGACATGACCTTGTGTGGGATGTCGGTACCGGAAGCGGTCAGGCGGCTGTACATGTAAGCATCCTTCTATATCCTTTCAGAAGCTTGTTTTTGGGTGGGAGAGGGGGTTAACAGAAAATTCATTATTTTGGGTAACTTAATTTGCAGTAAATGCCCAATACTGAAAATTTCATATATACCACTTGGTACTGAAAGCTTTCAATTTACAACAATATTTGTTGAATTCGATCGGCAGTTGGCTGGGGTGTACAAAAATGTTGTCGGCACAGATGTGAGCCAGCAACAACTTGCCTATGCCGAAAAGCTTCCAAACATACGCTACGTTCATACGCCCAACACTATTTCCCTCTCCGACCTCCACGCTAACGTGGCCCCTCCAGACTCAGTCGACCTGATGACAGTAGCTCAGGCTTTCCACTGGTTTGATCTCCCTTCATTCTACCAACAGGCTCGATCGGTGCTCCGTAAACCAGACGGCATCCTTGCGGTCTGGTGTTACGTTGAGCCAGTCGTGGATCCAGCTGTGGATGCGGTATTCTGGCGCCTCTACAACTGGTCACATCCTTATTGGGCACCACAAAGAAAATTTGTTGATGATAGATACCGGTAAATATTTTCCTTCTGAAACATAATGTATGCAACTTAATTTTGCGTCAGTCAGAAAGAGGTATGATATTGAATTATTAACTGATAACAATAATGTAGGAGCTTGGAGTTCCCATTTGAACCAGTGCAAGGAGAGGAGAGTACCGGACCGTTTGAGTTTGTGACAGAGAAGAAGATGGATTTGAATGCGTTTCTGACGTACATCAGGTCGTGGTCTTCATATCAGACAGCAAAGGAGAAAGGCGTTGAGATGCTGCCGAAAGAAACGGTGGATGATTTTGCGAAGGCGTGGGCAAGTACCGGAGAAGAAGTGAAGACAGTCAAGTATCCTGTTTTTCTTAAGATTGGGAAAGTTGGAGCAGCATAGTATGATAGATTTTGTAATTTAATTAAGCACTGAATTTGGGACATGAATAGATCTTGTTCTGGTACAGTTTTATGTATTCCTCGCTTTCTACTATATACACCAATTATTGTGATCGGAACAGTTGTCACAAAAGAGAGCTTTGAAGAAAATTAGAGAATGAATCAGCTCCAATTAAGCTTTTGAGAAGGAACAAATTTATCCCAGCATTATCTTTTCCAACCCCTATGTTTTATCTATATCTGGTATCTGTTATTTGTTAACACTTAACACGCATGTAGCATAATCTTTTTCACAAATACTCAGTAAAGCGAGACCTACTTTTCTAATTACTAGCAAGAAGTTTTCTGAAATTTCCAAAATATCCTCATTTTTGGGTTTCAGATGCATCCTAGAGGTGCATTTTGGAAAATTCCTCAATATCTGGACCTCTTTTTTATTTTATTTTTTTCAATTCCCTTGTTACACAATCGAATTTCTAATTGTCCGCTGATACTTTTCAATTTTGTAGTTATATAATACTTGTCGTTCCTGTGATGAATCGTATTCAGTGTAGATGTGTGAAATTCTGTTAATTGTAGTTATTTTGGATGTGTTATGAAAAAAGTAACGGTAGATGTTTCATCTTCTATAAATGATACTTAAATCATGGATCATTAAATATTACCGTCACAAAGCTACATGACATTTGATGGTCCTTGATGGATGATGATGTACGAAATGACATTCAAATCGCAATTAATTAAAAACACAATCAATCTATAAGATCAATATATGTATATAAACATTTTTCTATATTTAAGATATTTTACAAATTTATTTGAAATTTTATTGTCAAAATTATTAAAATAAGCATTGTCAAAGTGATCTCTCCTTTTAATTGAATATCATGTTATTTCACCTTAACAAATGTGCATCATCCAACATGCAAAATTCCAATGGTCCCCTAAGTCATTTAACCAAATGAGATGATAGAGGTATGTAAAAACTGTTTGGAATAAAAGTTTGATTTAAAAAAAATAATTTCTAATATAATTTTCTGGATTATCTTTCTAATTCTATCCTATAATATCTTCCACAAAAAAATATTTTTTAAACAAGTTACATCGAACTCATCATGAATGCATAAATATGAAGTCGAACTCCAATGTAAGCTTGGAACTAAGTATCAGTTCTAAGTCTAGTGGTTGAGAATAACGTTTTCTATGTAAGAAGTCGCGAATTTAAAATTTAGTGAAAACAAAAGAGAGATCATCAATTCGACATCAACTTTCAATACCATATTAACATGCATAATAACTGAAATAATATACATAACAAGTCTACTAACATGCATAACAACATAACACTTAGATATGCAATTCAATACGCGAATATGCATGTTAATCGTGTAACAAATTGCGTATCTAAAAGTGTTGTTGTTTTTGCATATTATTTTAATTATTATGCACGTTAATATGATGTCAAAAGTTTTTATTTAATTGAGAAACATTTTTCAAAACAAAATGACACTGGAGAATTTTAGATATATTTTGAATTATTCAAAAAACAAAGAATCTCATTTATTGTATAATAAAAGGAAAAACGTAAGCTTGGATTGTACCATGCATCCGACGAAATGAAAAATTATTTTTATTTGTAATAATATATTTGTTGATATTTTAGATTTTAAACAAACTTTTTACCAAAGGTGATAAGACAGTTTCTATGTTAGTGTTCAATTTCCCATTTATCTGTTTTATTTCTCTTCGCACCGGATCAAATATAAATACCTACAAAATCTTATAAAGAAAAAAACCACTTGTGATTCGCAATTCAGTTTTTTTTTTTGTAATTATGAAAATAACAGTGGTAAAAGTAGCTAAAAGATACAAATTTTTCAATCGAATTATCAGAACGTTAGATTTTCCATCGAGCGCTATTTTTTCGGCCGCACGTTAGATTTGTGACTTTTGTTTGTTTTTCTTTAACATTTATTTACGAAGTTAGCTATGCATAAAAAAATAATTACGATTTTGACTATATATTGCAAAAAAGTATGTTCATTTAATTATAATTTTGTCTTTTTATTTTCAATCCGCACCAGCTGTAGTATATATTCATTCTATTTTAATATTATCAATCTGAGTGGATCTAATTTAAAAAATTTTTGGTCAAAATCATAATAAATATTCAGAAACTTTTGCTACTTATAGTAACTATTGTAAATTTTTTTTTTTATATGTGATCAGACTTGTAATACATTTTCAGGATTTCTACTACACGATAGAAAAACTTCCCTACCTGCATTTAAAAAAATATATATCGCATGATAAAAAATCTACTTCTACATAGGAATGCAAATTTATTTGGAATACATAGGAATGCAAATTAAATTATTTGTTATAAAACTATACCTGATTATGTTTAAATTTTATAGTTTGTCCTTAAATTCTTGGACGATCAAAATTATGTTTCTAATAATTTTCTTTGCTAGATGTATTAGAGCAATTCTATCATTTAATTTGCTGCATAAGACACATTCATGGTACTTACTATTCTATCCAGTTGAGCAAAATTGCAAATCAACAAGGCTGGGAATTACAAATTTCATGGATCTCATTCCTAGTTGCCAATCTAACAGTTCGTAAAAGCTACAAGCAGATATGCACAATAAGCAAAAAAAGGGAAAAAAAAAAAGAAAAAGAAAAGTGAAAGCCCCAAAATAATTGCAAAGCATGACAAGAAAATAGCAAAAATTTCTTTATGCTGCATTCTCCAGCAAGTGTCTGAAATCCTCAAAATTTATCTTACCATCAAAGTCCTTATCACTAGCTCCAATCATCCTCTCGCAATCTTCCATTTTGATCCCTTCCTCAATTCCCAATTTACTCATAACACTCATCAACTCCATGGCACTAATAAAACCGTCACCATTCATGTCGAATACCGCAAAAGCCTGCTTTAGTTCATCAATGCTCGATTCTTTCTCTTGGAGAAGAACATAAGCCCCTTCTACTTCTAGTGCCGCACAACTACGCAGGTGTTCGGTATCAAGGCCGAGCAACTCCATGACTGTACTGGCATCGTTGTCGTGCAAATAAATGTCATATTGCGCATCATCGCAGTCTAGATTACTATGTTGCGTTGAATTTTGGGTGAATTGGGATTTCTTTGGCACCAAATGCTTGGTTAGCCTCACTAAGTAGTAAAGAAGGCAACAGAAGATGTGACTCAAATAGAAAATTTGTTCCATGACAAATTAGTGTTCAATTTTTTTTATGCAGTTATGGATTGGTGATGTGGAAGGAGATGTAGTTAAGGAAGCTTATATAGACGATTAAGTAGAGATAAACTTGGCCTATGTGGGAGAAATTGCAACTGTAGTTTCAAGGAAATGGTACTGAGTTGCTCTCTGGTTTCTATGGAAGGATGAAGGGGGGAATCCATGGATAAATAAATAGATAGTTTGTCTATTACTAGGTTTACTTTTAGAATATAAGAAGACTTGCTTTGTCTTTACAAGAAATAAAAAAGAATCAAGGATAAAAAGTATAGAAGACTTGGTTTGGTCCTGGTCAAGCGAAGACTTGAGTCAAGTAAGCCAAGAGTAAGACGAACGTTATACTTGAACAAGATGTGATATGGAACCAGATCTTGTGCCGCGCGGTAGGTGCCGCGCAGGAGATATGAATTCTTCAATTGCATCAAGATTCGTACAAATTAAATTTCAAAAATACGCAGGGACGGATTCAGAAATCTCGCTAGGGGGGTTCAAGATTTACGGTATTTTTCAGGGGGTTCGAAATGATGATTATTCTTAAAAAAAATATTTTACATAATCATTTATGCAAAAAAAAATCAAATTCATGGTAATTTTTGAAAAAAAATTAATACATATGATCATTTTTGAAAAAAAGATTTCTCCAGGGAATGCAGCTGCACCTCCTGGAGCAACGTGGCTCCGCCACTGAAAATACAAATCCAGAGAATTGGTCCTGCGCAACAACGTTGTTCTGAGCCTTTGGATGATGCCGCGTGGCATCATATAAGCTCCAGATGTGATATATATCTTGCACTTGACTTGTGTATATTAAAAAATGGAATTTCATTAAATTTCTGTTTTTGGTTTTACATAAATTAGCAACTTTTATATACAACTCGAACATAATAAATTCAAACCACCTACTTTGATCTGTATATTTAAATTATGTTTGTATTCATATTATATATTTTCTATTATTTTTTGTATATAGGAAAAACATAAAAATAATAAATATGCAATATATTGAAGTGCTCGAATCGTTCATTCAAAATACATAATTTGAGAATTTAATGCTAATACTAATACTAATACTAATATTAATAATGACAATAATTTCAAGTCCTACCTAGATATAATTTGAAGAAATAACTTGTACTATCTAGAGAAGTTTCTTAAATCTTAAGTTTTGAAACCACAAGTTTCACTTACTTTTTTCTTAATTATTTATGTGTTATTCCATAAGTAAAACGGAACTCCATTTACTTGTGCTTTCAATAAGTATAGAACATAGACATACTACCAACATTTTTATTCTTGGATAATCTCGTACTGCTTTTGGCACTATTACTATTCGAATAAAATATTCTAATTTCATTATTTTATATGAGGGGGGTTCCACGGCCTTCATAATGCCTCCAATTGTGATTCGTAGAAAAAAATGAGATGAGCGGTCTAGATCTTTCGTCATTTGATTCGCCACCGCTCACTTTTTTCTCACATTTCTCCCACCTCCTTCCTCCGTCATTTTATTTGTTGCTCCGACAAAACAAAATTTCAACAACACCTCTTTTCCTCTCTCCATGTCTCTCCATGTCTCTCTTCCCCTCCACTCCAGTCTCTCTTCCTCTCAAATTTTTTTTGTAAAATAATTTTGTGTATTTATATAACTTATCAAATTTTTTTGCACAATAATCATGTAAATATATATTATTTTGTCTTTCTGAAAAAAATGACACATCTTATCCTTTCTCGACGAAAATTTTGAATTAGCCCCTGCTCGTCTCTCCCGCCAAAATCTCAAAAGAATCAACTATGTCGTTATTTTTTTTATCAAACCAGCCATAAATAGCATGCTTCAGTTACAATGACTTGATGACACTTATGCTTGTTCATTTAATAGCCAAATTTTGAGAAAAAGAAGTTAGAATATAACAGAAATTGGGAATGTAGTAGCACGGTGTCAAAACAATAATTTGAAGAAATTGTAGAAAACATGAACTTTTATACAGTCTACTTTAACATTTTCTCAATCTACTTAGTAACATACAATAAAAAATCATATCTTTTCAGTTGAATTGATTAAATCCAGTGCTGAACAAAGTCGATATAACCTTAAATTTAATGAGGGTAAGAAAATTGATTGTTTCGGCGGAAAGATTTAACATCGAAATCATTTTCTTCCTTCCATTTGAAGCTCTGGAGCAAGTAACATATGTTTATTAACTTAACCTCCCCTTCCCTCCCCTCCTAAATTGCACCCTGGAGCAGACCCTAAGACGACACAATCAGACATCGGAGGTGCTGAAGAGTCGAAGCTTGTACCACGTACTTAGCTTGCGTTCATTATTTCTCTATGCTTGTTTGAAAGAAAGTAAAGAGATACTATTTTTGGTGGGAGAAAGAGACGGGGAGAGAGGCATGGAATTGGAGAGAGGGAGAGAGGTGTTGTTAAAATTTTGGTTTGTCGGAGCAGAAAATCATATGACGGAGGAAGGAGAGAAAAAAAAAAAGTAAGCAAAGACTAATCAAGGGATGAAAGATCTGAACCGCTCATCTCATCTTGATATATGCTGCTTTTCTGGCTAGACAACTATTTTTTGTCCCAAAAAGATACAATCCGATATGATCAGACGGTCTACAGCCTTCAATCAGAATTGGGTTATCCAATCAGGTCTTAAGTAAATTAGTAAAGGGCACAATTACATATCTTCCCTTCTAAAATTTTGAAATTACAATCTTACCCATCTCTTTCTTTCTTTTTAATTTTTCTCTCTGACGGGAACGGATGAAGGTTCCGATTTGCGATTTGCAAGATCAGCGCCAGTAACACAGGGACTGCGCTCATCATGATACTTGCCCCAGAGAAATTTACTGCATACAGTCGAAAAAATTGATGTCACAGCAGATGAAATTGAATTGGGAAATATGAATTTGGAGATTGATACTGATCAAAGAAGGTATATCCTTGCTGATTTAGTTACTTTTTGGTATTAACTTAATGATGAAGATGGGGGTTATTTTGGGGGTGATTGCACAAGTATATAAAAAAGGCCATAGTTATTAATTTTATTATGCCTTTCGTTGTTTTGTAATACGGGTCTTGTTTATTTACAATGGGCTTTTGATTGAGGCAAAAGCATAAATATTTTAACAGATTAAATTGCTTTTTGGTTGAGAACATTCAACAATTCAAATTTGTAATATTTTTCTGATGGTATTCCGGGCATTTCTACAAGAATCAAGAATCACTTCTCATTCAGGAGCTTTAGAGCCATGGCTAAAGTGGAACTTGTTTTATTTAATGTTAGGTTTCTTTTAACCCAACTTATTAATTTCTCTTTGAAAGCTATGGATAACAGAAGAGCTTTGGTATGAATTGACTCACATTGAATATAATCATGGTAAAATGTTATTTTAGCTTTAGCTTTAAGTTAGAAAATGTGGAACTATACCACACAAACTCTTACACCACAGAATTAGTTGGGAAGGGAACCATACCACCAACTATATATATATAGCTTGTTTTGTTTTCAAATTAGTCCTTTGCAATTCAATGAAATTGAACATTTTCTCATAAGGATTGATCTAATTTAATAACTCTGTCTATGTTTTACATAGTCGGTCCCAAGCCCAAGAGAGGAGGGTTGTGATAGGCTTGACAAGCAGTCAATCTTATGAAAATGAAATTCAATATAGATTTCATTTCTAGTCTATCCAACTTGTTTGGGACAAAAGACTCTGTTGTTGTTGTCGTCGTCGTCGTTGTTGTTGTTGTTAAAATTTGATAACATTGTCAAAATATTTTTAAGGCACCTGATCTCTTTACCTGTGCAAAATAAGTAATGCTAATAACTAATCTTTTATTTTGCCGATGTCAAAATAAACAAGGCATTCTGTTATGATTTATTTAACTCGGAACAGAACACATTTTTTTCTTTGATTGCTGAAATTCCCTTACAAGCTCAGAAATTCATATGGTGAAACTCTCTATCAGTATTAGTTCACTGTGCAAGTAATGTCAATTGAAGTAATTGATATGTATATATAGTTACTTAGTCTTTACCCTGAAGGCTGAAGCTGTAACAAATTCTTTTTAGTTGAGATGCCTTTGTTTGTGCTTGTCCTTATCCATCCATAAGGACCATAACATAACAAAGCACTAACACAACATATATGTTCTCAGAATAATCCAACATCACACTGCCTTTAAATACAACAAATGCATAAGCATAGTTAGAAGAAAAGAGAAGAGAAGGGGAAATTGAAGAGCTTGATACAGCTACTGCAATGTATTGTATGACCACCAAAACCCGGCCTAAGCTACTGTCAATACTGTGTAACTTATTTCAGAGCCTTGTAAGAAATTGCCTGAAAACTTCCTATGATTTGAGCTCAGAAGATGAAAACACATATTATGACCTTAATAATACCAAACATGTACATTTCATTTCTCTCCTCTCTTTTACATTTAATCATATTTGGTTACTAATTTGGGTTATAAACTAGTGTCAAAAAAATTTAGGACCAGAAACCCCAAACACATAATTTAATGATTTGTTTATTTTTTAAGTACTTTTTTAATATTATTTTTGTGCATTTTCAGATGATACTTAAGGAGCTTAGAAGCCGAGCCATGAGAGCCAGCTTCAAATCCAATGAGCACTTCAACTCTCTATATCAGATCGGCAATTATGACAGCACCAATGAACAAAAAGAAGATCTTGAAGATAACAGCGATTTTGACAGTGAAAGTGAGAGCTTCTTTTCTGCGAAGAGCAACTTCTCAACCTGTTCTTGCCAAGGTCAAATCATACCTCATCGGTCATCGCTTGAGGGATGTAAGCATCTAGAAGGGTGGCCGTTTGGTTTGTGGCGCCGACCAGTCGTGCTGTTGCCACCGCTGCCTCCAACACCAGCCAACTCCTGGATGTGGCTCAGGAGAAATTCTGAACCTAAAGCTTATAGCATTGTTACTTGTTGAGACCAAAAGTAAATTGTTACAATGAAGAAATCTGTTATTGTTTCTTTTTCAAGGAAAAAGAAATCCTAGGTTGGAGTAGGTGGCCTGTTGTAATGGAGGATTATTCTGCTGTTATATAGTATATTACATCGTAATTATGGTTGTTGTTTGTTAGCCTTCGGCTTTAGATTGATTAGTTATAAGATTTCTTTGTAAATAAATAACAAGTTAACAACCCTGCAGTGCTGAAGGCTCGAGTCAAATGAGATATTTAATTGTAGCCCATTTGTAGAATAGGCCCAATATAAGAAGCAAATCCAGGAAACCGTGTAATTACGAGATGTAAGTTATAACAATTAACAAAAACAAGCAAAGACAAATGAGATATTTAATTGTAGCCCATTTATATAGCCCTTTAGACTTTCACTATCATAACCGTCTTTTTCAGATGTTTATTTTCTTTGTTTGGTGAATTTCTTTAAATCACTTTGCAAAGTTGCAGTTCATTCATTTTTTTCCTGAAATTATGCATTGGTTCGTTATACAAGTAATGCACAGATTCCCAAATTATACTTCTTTTGGATTTATATCATGATAGAATTTTGGGATCCGAAAAGGAGGGCATTTTTCTATTTTTTTAATTTCCTCCTAAAACCCACACAATTTCTTGTATGACTTTCCAAATTGAAAATTACGTGCATAATTATTATTAATTTCAGGAGAATAAATTTCATGCTGATTAGCTCCTCCAGATATTAACCCCCAAGCTTGTAACATGTTCAAAGTGACTAGTTAAGAATTGTAACTTTTAAAAGCGAGTATTTTTTTTTGAGAAAAAAAGCGAATATTTTTTAATTGTTCTGCTGAAACAATATGCTGCATACTGGAATAAAAAATTTTAACACGGAAAATTTCAGCATATATTCAACTTTAATTGTACATTCAAGTCTTGCTGTGGTATACATTTGAGAAATATTGTTCAAATGAAACAATTTAAATTGTAGATGTTCTCACAATTACTTGTACATGATATGTATCAGATATGATTTAATAAAAATATAAAGTATTGTATTGAACAATTTAAGAATTTTAAGATTAATAATCAGTTCTAGTGACTTTATGATGAATAAGAAATCAAATACTCAATTGACACAAATTTGATACACATTCTATCCAAAATAATTGAGAAATATTTCTAAAATATATGTATCGTACGTTGGATATACGGTACCATTCTATATCCAATAGTTGCTAATTAATAAATTTATGACTTAATTGAAATAAATGTTCAAAATCACCTTTCTATTGTTATTTTGATAGCTAAATGTGAGAAAAATAAATAAATAAATAAATAAATAAAATTAAAATAAAACTTTGTTACGAAATAATTTCTTGTGTGCAGTTTTTTTTGACATAATTATAGATGATATTTAAGATAACTGATTCAACTGTTATAAACAAAATACAACTCAAATATAGTTTTCTTGTTATTGTTTGGAAATATACGCGGCTTTTTAAGATTAGTATTCTCGTCTCATTGCCATACTTAACATAACCATACTTACACATCATTTTAATATAGTATCATAAGTTCATAAATCGTAACCGTAAGTTTTAAATTTAATTGCAACTCAAATTTCTTAAAACCCCTCCAAAAAGCAATAATTTACGAGTTTGACCCTTTCTTCACTCCATCACCTTCTTCCGGAAAATTTTCATAGAGGACCTAGCAGCAAAGAATTTCAACAGATAGAGCCGGAGGCACCCTAATAATTGCACAGAGGGCCAAGGGCGCGACTAATAGTCGCGCCCCTAAGTTATTTTTTTTTTTTTGCTGAATTCAAGGCAGTTTGCAGTGCATTAACGATCTGTGGGCCCTACAAGTCAGGGGCGCGACTAATACATGCGCCCTTGACATTCTGGACATTTTTTTTCTATTTATTATTAAAATAGTGATTTTAAATACACTTATTATATTTATTATTAATAGATGTGATAATATTAAAAATATTATTACATTAATAAATATATTACATTAATAAATATTATTACATTAATAAAACTGTTATTAATATTATTACATTAATAAATATATTATTTAATATATTAAAAATATTATTACATTAATAAATATATTATTAGAAATATAAATATTTGAAGTAATAAATAGGAGTTTTTAAATATATTAAACTTAATTATTATAAAGATATAGTTAGTAATATATTAAAAATAGAAATAATAATAGATTGAAGTGTTTTTTATTATAAGTGGAAAGGTTTATAGCTATTAATACTAAGGAAGTTACAACTATTTCGAGAAATACAAATGGTCCAGTGGTAGGGGGGTTTGAATAGAGGCGCTGAGTTTGCGTGAGGGCATGGGTTCGAACCCCCCTCCCTACCATTTTTTCGTATTTACTTAGGGGCGCATGTATTAATCGTGTCCCTAAGTGCTGAAACAATCCAGAGAACATCCAGAGAGTTGTTTTTGTGTTCAGCACTTAGGGGCGCGATTAATACATGCGCCCCTATATTAACACTCAAAATTACAAGGCAATTAAACAAGTTTTAACAAGATTTTTATTGTGTTAGCTTGTTTCTTGTTTAATTTTCATTTCCTAAATGTATTATAAGGCAATTAAACAAGTATGAATTTTTTTGGTCATTCTTTAAATTTGAAACAAGATTTTTTTTGTTTACTTTTCTTTTTCCAAAATGCATTACAAGGCACATAATAAGTTTTGAACATCGATATAATTAAACAAGCAACATAAAAAGTAATTAAAGCAACATAACAAGTAATTAAACAAGCAACATAAAAAGTTTTTAACATCGATCTAATTAAACAAGTTATTAAACAATTAAACAAGTTTTCAACATAACAAGTCTCAAAATAGCACAAACATAAAAACATACATCAAACATGCATCGATCTAAATAATATCAACCCCCCTACCCCGACGACCCCGACCGCGGCCACGTGTATCATAAGCGGACGGGGTATAAGCACTAGGCGCTCGAGTCGTCCTAGTAATGCGCCGTAAAGGAATGATGTCCTCATCTTCATCATCAGGGTTGCGTGCTTGGCTCGAAGAGCCAAACACGTACTCGGCTGCACGCTCCACCTCGTCCTCTATTGTACGCTCAACATTTGGTTCCGGTTGGGCGGCTCCGGATCCTTGGCCGGGTTCCCATACTCCGCCATGTGATAGATGTGAGTAAGGAGGGTGAAAGAGCGGCGCCTCGGGCATCTGACTCGCTTGCTCGCCACCCACCAACTGACCCAACCAGTCGTAGTGCTCTGGCTGGACGCGCAACCCCTCGGCTATGGATGGCTCCAAGTCCTCATCCCTTAAGCCATGCTCCAACATCAGGTTGCGGAAGACAACTCCTTGGTCGACGTCTTCGATGTTTTCGCGACAAGTTCGAAGAACCTTTCTCGCGAAAGTCTTGAAGACACTGTTGGCGCTTTGTGCTATCACACCAATCGCTTCCCTAGCGAGTGTTAAGTTGCGAAGCACCTAATTAAACAATTTAGTTAGTACTTTATGTTTTTTAAAGTTTAAATTGAAGGAAAAAAGCAATGAATTTACCGTTCGTTGCACAACTTCGCCTTGCATGTTGAAGGTTCGCTCAACTCCACGCCCTTGATGTGCTATCGGGTTGAAGGCATTTCTTACGGTTGTACCTCTCCAGTAGACGGTGCGCATGCCTTTCCGGTTGAACCATGCCAAGTAATGGTCCCAAGGGTCGTTCATGAAACCGTTTCCCATATCAATTGTATTGGCCAACCGATTCCCCCAAGTCTGAATGTACCCCTCGTGATAAATCTCCCAATCACGCCCCTCAGATTTTTTGTTGTGGCATACCTTATGAAGGCGCTTGCAATCAGGAGGTGGCAATGGAGGCGGCACTTGGACTTGGAATGATAATTGCCGCGCGACTCTAGCAGGATCGTGCCACTCGACAATCCAGAAAAATATAATTGGCCCCCGATAATGAAAAAGACTCATATGATCTTGATCATTACATATCGGAGGCAACATAGCCACCACATCTTCATCGTAGGGCCACCATTCTGGACCATTCTCATCGAGATGCTCGAGTCGCCACCTATATAATTTTCAATAATGTTAGAATATACAGTTATTACGAAAATTGAAGATGGTTAAAATAGTCAGAAAGTACCTGTAGAGAGTGATACTCCTATGCGGCTCATCGTCGTAGTTGTGCGTCGGGCCCATCCATCTCACCCCGTATGGCATGTCACCGGGCAAATCCTTCGCTCTCGGATGCCCAATCGGGAGCCTCGTCCACACCCACATCTGCAGTAACATCAAAGGACCCCCAATTTGCTTGTTCCTCATGTCTGATGCATCGCATAAAGCACGATACAAACGTGCTAGCACCGCCGAGCCCCAACTATATCTCGGTGGATCATGGATGTTCCTTAAGAACTGAATGAACATCGTTTGTATGTAACCGGACTGGTCCGGAAACATAACAGTGGATAAGAGGTCCAACATGTATGCTCGTGCATACATGTCGATCTCCTCGGGTGGGGCATTGAGAGGTAATCTTGCCTTCAAGTGCCGTCTATCATCGGGGCCTTCTCTTTGTGGCTGCCAAGGTTCACGCAACCAATCTTGTCGCATGTGGAAATGACCCGGCGGCCTCCTAAAGGTTTGCCACTCAACTCGCCCAAACAACTCAATGACGTCCTCCTCCCAATCTTGATCCACATCGCCTGTCACGGGTAGCCCATCCAACGGTAAACCCCATAACATCAAGACATCTTCCATTGTGATCGACAACTCACCCGTTGGAAAATGGAAGGAATGTGTTTCCGGTCTCCATCTCTCAGCAACCGCAGTTATTAGGTCACGGTCTACCTTAATGGTACCCAACCGAGCGAGATGGTTAAGATGAAATCGCTCAAGAATTGGAGCAATTTGGTCGTCGTACATGAACGACATTGACCCGGCCTTGGTCTCCATAACAAAGGTTGGCTATTAACACATATATGAACATGTGTTATTTATGAAACAAAATTAAAATTGCGAAATTGAAAATAAAACAATATAGCTATTTTTTTACCTCATCATAAGCCCGGTTGGATGCATGTGTTAGGTTGAGAGCTCGTAGTAGAGACCCAACGTACGGAATGTCGCGTGGAGGCGACAAATCGCCTTCACCTCGACCACCCCTACCGGCTCGGCCTCGACCTCTACCACCTCTATTTGCCATTACTATATTAATTCAACAATAATCAACAATTGATACGATTAATCACCAATAATTCAACATGCAATAATCAACAATAATCAACAATACTACTATGTTAACACCAAATTAATCAACAATAATCAACAATTGGTACGATTAATCACCAATAATTCAACATGCAATAATCAACAATAATCAACAATACTACTATGTTAACACCAATAATTTAATTAATCACCAATAATTCAACAATAATCAACAATTGGTACGATACTTTGGTACATATATTAATACATATATGAACATGCAATAATTAATATAAATGTACCTTAAATTCAACAATATTCAAATTAATCACCAATAATAACCAATAATCAACAACAATGACCAATAATCAACAATAATCACCAATAATTCAACAATAATCAAATTAATCACCAATTATTCATATAGATGTATAATAAACGATAAAACTACAACTAAAGCAATAATAACGTACCACAATCAATAATCATGAACAAATACTACTAAAAACACTAAATTAATAGCATGCAACTAATATGTCTCAATTTTACAAAAAAAATCCAAAATTTACCTTAAATTGGAGAGGAAGATCTAGGAGAGGAGAATGAGAGCAAGGAATCACAAAGGAGAGCAAGGAGAGGAGAGGGAGAGAAAGATTTGGTAAAAACCTTGAAGAAGAAGAAGATGGAGAGGTAGGGAGTAGAGGGGGCGATTTTGAGAGAAAAAATAGGTTAGGGGCGGGTTTGGGGAAGAAGGAAGGAAGGAGTTTTTTTTGGCTATTAATAGCAGCAGAGATTAGGGGCGCATGTATTAATCGCGCCCCTAAGTGCTGAACACAAAAACAACTCTCTAGATGTTCTCTGGATTGTTTCAGCACTTAGGGGCGCGATTAATACATGCGCCCCTAAGTAAATACGAAAAAATGGTAGGGAGGGGGGTTCGAACCCATGCCCTCACGCAAACTCAGCGCCTCTATTCAAACCCCCCTACCACTGGACCATTTGTATTTCTCGAAATAGTTGTAACTTCCTTAGTATTAATAGCTATAAACCTTTCCACTTATAATAAAAAACACTTCAATCTATTATTATTTCTATTTTTAATATATTACTAACTATACCTTTATAATAATTAAGTTTAATATATTTAAAAACTCCTATTTATCTTCAAATATTTATATTTCTAATAATATATTTATTAATGTAATAATATATATAATATATTAAATAATATATTTATTAATGTAATAATATATTTATTAATGTAATAATATTTTTAATATATTTATTAATGTAATAATATTTATTAATGTAATATATTTATTAATGTAATATATTTATTAATGTAATAATATTTTTAATATTATCACATCTATTAATAATAAATATAATAAGTGCATTTAAAATCACTATTTTAATAATAAATAGAAAAAAAATGTCCAGAATGTCAGGGGCGCATGTATTAGTCGCGCCCCTGACTTGTAGGGCCCACAGATCGTTAATGCACTGCAAACTGCCTTGAATTCAGGAAAAAAAAAATAACTTAGGGGCGCGACTATTAGTCGTGCCCTTGGCCCGCAATTATTAGAGTGCCTCCGGTCCTATCTGTTGAAATTCTTTGCTGATAGGCCCTCTATGAAAATTTTTTCCCCTTCCTCCTAAAAAGGACCTAAACCCAACCACCAATCGGTGTTTACTGTTTACACTGTCACCGTCTCCTCCATTGACCTTTCTTTCTCTCTCAATTCAATTCATGATATCCTTCTCTTTCCCCTCGCCGAAGCACCGCTTCAAGATCCATATTTGAGCTGATTTGAACTTGATTCATGCTCTCTTCCCTCCGAAACCGCACAAAGATCTAAATCGTTCGCCTTTTCTTCTCAGGCCCACTAAACCCGTAACTCATTTCTCCTTCTCAAACCCTCTTCGCCTCAATTCAAACTCTAGACATGAACTCAATTCAACCTCTCTAGCCCTCAACTCCCCACATGGCCTTTGAGAGGCCGTTGCTCGATCCGCCACCGCTCTCTGACTTACCGGGTCCACTATCAGAGCCTCCTATTCGCCTGGACCCGACTGCCCCTTCACACCGGGCAACCCCTTCATTCTCCCTTGAAACACCCGACCCGTTTAGACGACCGGGAAATGGTCCGTCAGACCGGCTTGCTGTCTCGACCCGCGAACGAGAGCTTGCCGACATTGACGCCCGAATCATCTACTTAAATGACCCGAGAAGTACTAACGACCGAGCTGGGTTTTCTGGCAATTCAATCCGTACCTCCAAGTACTCTATCATCACATTTTTACCCAGAAACCTCTTTGAGCAATTCCACCGGCTTGCCTATGTGTACTTCCTTGCAATTGCGGTGCTGAACCAGTTGCCGCAACTTGCGGTTTTTGGACGAGGAGCTTCTCTGCTACCCCTGGCATTTGTCTTGTTTGTTACTGCTGTGAAGGATGCATATGAGGATTTTAGGTATGGGTTCTGTTGAGATGGAGATGCACATTTCCTTCAGTTTTATTTGGTTTTCAAGTTGATTTGGAAATTGTAAGGTCTCCTTGTGATTAGGTATCAGTTCTGTTTAAGAAGACTTGATATATGTAACAAGTTAATAACTTGTTGTTGTTGTTCGGTATGTATGTACTAGATTCACCATAAATATGAACTGGTTATATCAGTTCGATCTAGAGTTGAACCAACCTGACTGAGGATGTTTTGGGTTTGGGCAACTGCATTTCGAGTTAGCAATTACTCATGCCCTTAATTTTCAGGCGTCATAGGTCAGATCGCTTGGAGAACAACAGGACAGTTCACACTCTTAATGAGTCAGGTCAATTTGTTCCAAAAAGATGGAAGGATCTTAAAGTAGGGGAGATTATTCGTGTCTCATCTAGTGAGACACTTCCTGCAGATATGGTATAACTAATTTCCCTAAATTCTTCCCATGTTATTTTTCTTTGCAATAGTTACCATATTGAGGGTAAATATGATAAGTGAAATGTCCCATGTTGCGAGTAAATATGATAATTGATAAGTGAAATCTTGTGACTTCTCAAGTTCTGCTTCACATGTATCCCACCAAATCTTTTGACTCGGAGATCAGCAGACCTTTCATTCTTTTTTTTTCTTTTTTCTTTTTTTTGGGATGGTAATTTTTTTGAAAACATACTTTTCCAAGTTTATTTTTGTTTTTAAAAATTAATACATCTGTGCTTTTTTTCTCCTTCTTCATGCTGGGTTTCTAGCTTCCCTCACATTTATAAACAATAATATCCAGGTGCTTCTGGCTACATCAGACCCAACGGGTGTAGCTTATGTGCAGACAATAAATCTAGATGGTGAAACCAACTTGAAATCCCGGTACGCTAGACAGGAAACCATGTCGAAAATGCCCCAGAATGGAATGGTTAATGGTGTGATCCGGTGTGAGAGGCCAAATAGAAACATATATGGTTTTCATGCGAATTTGGAAATAGATGGTAAACGGGTTCCACTTGGACCAGCCAATATCGTTCTTCGTGGCTGTGAATTGAAGAACACAGATTGGACTGTGGGGGTGGTGGTGTATGCTGGGAAGGATACAAAGGTTATGTTAAACAGTTCGGGTGCCCCTTCCAAAAGGAGCCGGCTAGAATCACACATGAACAGAGAAACACTGATACTTTCAGCTATTCTGGTGGCTTTGTGTTCAGTCGTGTCAATTTTAAACGGCATTTGGTTGGTGGTTCACAGAAGCAAATTAACAGATACCCAATATTTTAGGTTAAAGGATTACTCCACCGGGGTTGCCAAAAACTACAACTATTATGGGGTTGCCGTGACAGTATTTTTAATATTTCTCATGGCAGTGATAGTGTTTCAGATCATGATACCAATTTCTCTTTACATTTCTATGGAGCTGGTTCGGCTGGGGCAGGCATACTTCATGGCAGGAGATTCAAATTTGTATGACGAGAGTTCAAAGTCGAGGTTCAACTGTAGAGCTCTGAATATAAATGAGGACTTGGGGCAGATAAAGTATGTCTTTTCTGATAAAACTGGTACACTGACAGAGAATAAGATGGTGTTTCAATGTGCAACTATTCGTGGGGTTGATTATAGCGCCAGCACCGGATCTTTGTATGGAGAGGATGCAGGCTATTCTGTTGTTGGTAAGTTTTCATGTTCTTTTGGTTAAATTTTTGCAACCCTTCTGAAAATTGCAAATGCGCCTAAGAAATTGCTGGGAGGCCCTTGTATTGATTCTTAAGGGAAATAAAAAAAAACAGGTGCTTGCTGTTGCAATTTAACATGATGTATTGTCTGTGCATGACCATTGAACTACAGATATCTGTACTACGGGTTGTTGAAACTCAAAACAGCATTATGATATATTAATAAATTGAATCATGTACTAAATGACAGAGAAAAATTCTGATCTGTTGTTTGATTCAATATAGTTTCAAATAATTTCCTTTAAATATTTTACAAGAATTGAGAGGCTCGTCGCAATTTAGACCTGCTATGGGGCCTTCTTCTGTTTTCTGTATTTTATGTAGATAACTAGATATTTATTAAACAAACACATTCATTTACAAAGCCCTGGGAAAGAAATTTTGCACAACATAAAACTTAGTAAAAGTTATAGTCAGATGCTTCTGACCAATGGGGTAAAGTCCCACTAAGACGTTTTTTGTGTATTTTTTGCATGTAAGTGTGTGTGTTTCCCTAAATGTATGTTAAAACAAACAAACAGTTCACTTTTGCGGTGACAGTGGGAGATCAGCTGTGGAGACCAAAGATGCACATAAATACAGACTCAGACCTGGTGAGACTCCTGAGAGATAGTTGGGCAGAAGAGGAAGGGAAGTGGGCATACAGGTTCTTCTTGGCACTCGCCACATGCAACACGATCGTGCCTTTGGTTCTGGACACGTTGGATCCGAAGCAGAAATTGATTGATTACCAAGGTGAATCACCTGATGAACAGGCCTTGGTATATGCTGCTGCAGCTTATGGTTTTGTTTTGGTTGAAAGAACTTCAGGTCATATTGTGATCGATGTTCTTGGGGAGAGACAGAGGTATGTGTGCCATTGTTATTTATGGATTTCGTGCTCTTTAGTTCCAGAAGAAAATTCTATTCATTACTTACAATAGGAATGAATGAAATCAAGAAAGAAATTATTGGAGCTCAAGTTTAGGTAGCTACTGGCATGGGGTCCTCATTAGACGGGCATATACAAACTAGAACAGTACATGTGCCAGTTTGGTATAGGATAGTTACAGTAATAAGACCAAGATGTTTTTGTAGTGCATTTTCACTAACTCATCTGAAACATGATGTGAGATCCATGCAAAGCGTAGTGAAATATCAAACATTGGGACCAAAATGTTCTTTAGCATGTTACTATGGTCTAAATCATGAAGAGTGATATAAAGAAAAAGGGAAGAAAACATTGAGGACATACGAAGTGTAGTACCTTAAATGGCTATTTTTCTGAATCACCAGTCAATATGTAAATGATGATTTCACTATTAGGTTTTTACTGCAATTTAATCGAGATTGGAATCTACGAACCTAAATATATAACTTAATTCTATGAACAAATTATTTACTAAATTTATGGATCATTGCAGATTTGATTTATTGGGTCTGCACGAATTTGACAGTGACCGGAAGAGAATGTCAGTCATAGTTGGCTGTCCTGACAAAACTGTCAAGCTATTCGTAAAAGGTGCTGACAGCTCCATGTTCAGCATAATCAACAGGGGCCTTGACCTGGAAGTAATCCGGCTCACCGAGTCTCACCTCCACCGTTACTCGTCCCTCGGTCTCAGAACCCTAGTCATTGGCATGCGAAATCTTACCCAGGCTGACTTTGATGAGTGGCAATCAGCCTATGAGCATGCCAGTACTGCTGTTATTGGCAGAGGAAATTTGTTGCGCACTGTTGCAGCCCAGATAGAATTAAATGTGAGCATTCTGGGTGCATCTGGAATTGAAGACAAGTTGCAGAAGGAAGTTCCAGAGGCAATTGAGTCGTTGCGCCAAGCTGGGATCCGGGTCTGGATCTTGACCGGGGATAAACAGGAGACGTCTATTTCTATTGGCTATTCAAGCAAGCTGTTGACTAATGAGATGACTCAGATTGTGATAAATAACAATACAATGGAGGCATGTAAGAAGAGTCTAGAAGATGCTGTTGCCATGACTAGTAATCTGAGAGCAATCTCTCCTGCAGCTGAAAATGCTATGTCAGCAATGGGGTCCTCGAGGAGGGTCTCTTTTGCTTTAGTGATTGATGGAAATAGCCTTGTTTATATCCTTGACACCCAGTTAGAGGAGCAGGTGATTATGTACTGTAGCTCTTGTCAAATTTCAACAGGATTTTGGAACAAAATAGGTTGTATTTTAAAAAGCTTCAATAAATTGATCACGGGAGTTGCAAAATTATGAAGTATGGCTGCTTTTTGAATCAATAGTGCTGAAAAGTCAAAACTGACCATTAAGGCATCATACTCTGACAGTCTGACCAGTAAAAACATGACAAGGATGATTATTTCCTCAATTGAACTTTCTTTCTTCACCTTGGCCAGTAATTCTCTTTGCTGTCAGAAACACTGTAATCGTAATATATTAATAAAACCAATGTTGCAGAATATTGAAAGATGAATCTGTAAACGAAAAAACTAAGTTCTGAGATTAAAAGGCTAATTTCATTAAATATAATATCCATGTACAAATTGGTCTTATTTTCCTTTTCTCTTCCCTGTTCAGTATTTTGCAATTAGAGTAGTTAAATCTACTGATGGTACTGATTATTTTATTGATTTTTTGTTATGTAGCTTTTTAAAGTAGCAACTGCATGTGATGTGGTATTGTGCTGTCGTGTGGCTCCACTTCAGAAGGCCGGTATAGTTGCACTAATAAAAAACCGGACAGATGATATGACACTTGCTATTGGGGATGGTACGTTTATGTGTGTGCTTTTATGTATCATTGGATTTCTTGCTATCTTTGTTACTTGTGCAAATGTACTGTTAAATCAAGTTTGCTCAATTGATTTGTGATTTAACCAGGTGCTAATGATGTGTCGATGATACAAATGGCTGATGTTGGCATTGGCATCAGCGGCCAGGAGGGGAGACAGGCTGTCATGGCCTCTGATTTTTCCATGGGGCAGTTCAGATTTTTGGTTCCACTTCTTCTGGTACATGGTCACTGGAATTATCAGAGGATGGGATACATGATCCTGTACAATTTTTACAAAAATGCAGCTTTCGTGTTTGTGCTTTTTTGGTATGTATTATGGATCAACCTATTTTGTTTCTCTTTCTCAAATGGCCCATATACTGTGCTCTCCAGCAAAATCAATGCTTCACTTTTTAAGATGACATTTTATGCTTTATGGAGAAAACATTACAAATATAACTTACTCCCTTATCCATCAGTCTGTTCTTGATGAATGATGGGAAAGAAAGTTTTATCAGGTCATTTCTTTGAAAGCTTAAGAGCAGCAGTACCTGTAATGTGTGAGTTTACATATGAAAATGTGCCCAATCTGGTCAAATATTCCCAAAATACCCCTCATTATTATCTGCAGACAAGTGCTGAGAATTTGAGTCCCCCTCCACCCCTCATGTTATCTGTACAGCAATTAAGTATTCCTTTTGTTTCCAAACTGTATCATGGTAATTTCAAGTTCAGTAAATTTTCTTTTTCAATTACCTAACTGATGTACCTCATGTAATAATGACAGGTATGTACTATACACCGCCTATACGCTGACAACAGCTGTCTCTGAATGGAGCAGCGTGCTGTATTCTGTTCTATACACTGCTCTCCCCACCATAGTAGTTGCCATATTTGATAAGGATCTCAGTAGACATACCTTATTAAAGTATCCCAAGTTGTATGGTTCTGGTCGGAAAGATGAGAGATACAACACAAAGCTTTTTGTTTTTTGCATGATGGAGTCTGTGTGGCAGAGTCTTGTAATCTTCTACATCCCCTATTTTGCGTATAGGCGTAGCACCATTGACATATCGAGCTTGGGGGACATATGGACTGTGGCAGCAGTGATAGTGGTGAACTGTCACCTAGCATTGGATGTGGTGAGGTGGAACTGGGTCCTACATGCATTTATCTGGGGCACAATTGCTGCTACAGCTATTTGTGTGATTGTGCTTGATTCTATATGGTTCTTGCCAGGTTACTGGTGAGTTGGGTTTTTTCATTACTCTTTGGTTTTGCATGAATGCTTACCTGCACAAATACTATCTCTGCTTATTGGATGCAACCTATTACCAGCTAATTGGAAATCACATCAACCCCTAGCTATGTAAATATTTAAGAAGTAACATACACGCACCTAATATGCACAAAAACTGAAAACACTAGGTTATGAAATATTTGTAGAGCACAAATTAAGTTTCCAAGTTTGCTCGAACATTTTTTTTTGCAAAAAATATCAAATTTCCATTTATACAAAACTCAATCCTAAAAAGCATGTTTAAAATGCGAAGGTTGAAGAGTATCAAATTGAAACTACGGAGCTCATATTAAGTGAATCAAGTTATCATGAATGCTGTTGGGAAGATTTTACTGACAAATGTCTTCTTAATACTTCAACTTGTCAGGGCAATATATAATGTAATGGCATCTGGTTTGTTTTGGGCACTTCTGTTGATAATTACTGTGGCTGCATTGGTTCCGCACTTCCTCACAAAGGTTTTTGGTGAATATTTTATGCCCGATGATATTCAGATTGGGAAGGAGATGGAAAAATTCAGGGGAGATCAAATTCATACACCAAGGTCAGAAATTCAGATGAGAACATTGTCACGACATCAAAACTAGAAACTGAACATATGTTTGTTTATACAGGGTGTTTTTGTTGTTGTTGTTGTTAATTTCGCCATTGGGTTTTTTTTTAGTAGTCCATTAGTCCCTTGTGTATATTTGTAGCATGATTCATTTGATATAATGCTGGTATATGTTGACGTCTGTTAGCTTGATTTGAGGAGTGAGGGATGGTTTGTGGGCCCAGGATATGCATCTCTCTATTCATGATCATTCTTTCGGTGGTAAAAAGAAATTGAAATTATTAGTTGGTCTTGAATATAGTTTTTTATCTTCTCTCTTGCTATATGTTCATGGTTTGCTACTGATGATTTCTCAGCTGACTGAAAGAAATGAGCTTAAACTCTGATTATTGCTATTTATTTATCTGTTTATCTTTGGGCTTTGTTGTTGTTTTGATTAATTATCGAGCCCAGTGTAGGCCTGAGTATTATTACTTTTTAACTAGAAAACAAATCAGAGGCACAAAAGCCTAGTGGCATCCTTTAAAAATAGCGATTTAAAAATAGTTGCTAACCCCCAAACTAGTGAGTTGAGAAATAGATCGTTACTGATAGTCAATTTATATCAGTACATAATTAGCTTTAAGTACAGTACCAGTGAAGTTTGCACTGTTACGTTCCTCTTGCCATACATGATGTACCTGTATTTAAATTTGAATGACTTTTTATTTTTATTTTTTATCACAAAAATAAAAGATCGATTAACTATATCTGGCAACATCAAGATACAGATCCCTAACTGTACGATATCTTTTCAAAAATGGAAAATATCCCATTGCTGTCATTTCTGTTATGTCCAAAGGAGACATGTCAAAACCCTACTATGACTGAGACTCTTGGCACATTTGTTGCATGGTCAGGAGACATGACTACATGAGACACCACCGAACCAATGCTTACAGCTTACTAGAGATAGATATCCAAGTTGTACGTACGGTTTCACACCCGAATAGATCGCGCGCTATTAATTTGATGCAATCATGCAATTCGCTTTTGAAAATCCATAAATTAATTGGCGTATCTCCATGCATGCATGATGCATCGTCTCGCTGACTAACAGTAAGTTCCATTTCTTTGTTAGCCTTTTATTATGAACAAAAATAGTGATACAAGGCCAATAATGAGCCGTTTTTATAATAATAGAAATTTAATAAATAAATTATTAATAAAAAGAAAGATTGTCTTGAATGTTCGAAAAATAGAAAAGGTTGCAGTTGTGAACACCGGTAAAAAATCTAAATGAAAGGTATTGTCAATATCGTCCATTAAAACTTTTGATTACTTTTCGACTTAATGAGATTATGGATCGTGCATTCTTTTTTTATTTTTGAAAAATATAAATAATTTAATTGAGTTGGATCATATTTAGGTATTTTTGATAACAACTTCAGTTGCGTTCGTCGGAACTGTAATTAGTATTTTTTATTGTCGCAAACCATCGAATTGTAGATATTCGAGTCTACTTCCATCTCGTCTAGTTTGATTTGTGATCAGAGAAACAAGGGATTCAAAATTGATTCTGATGCAAACTCATGATAAAAATCGACTAATTAAGACATAAGTTGAAGATGGAGCAAAAATTGAGATGCACATTCCTCCAACGCAAATCAAATTTGATACGGTAAAAATAGACTCAAATATCTACACCTCAATGATTTGCGACAATTAAAAAACACTAATTACAACACGATGAGCGTAGTCAAAGTTGTTATGAAAAATATTAAGTATGATTAGTATTTTTTTCTACAAACTTCGGCTATGCTCGTCAGGACTGTAATTAGTTTTTTATCGTCGCAAGTCATCAAGCTATACATATTTGAGTCTATTTTTACCGTGTCAAATTCGACTTGCGATAAAAAAATGAGCGATTCTAAACAGATTCTGACTTAAACTAATGATAAAAAATAACTAATTATGACATAGGAAAAAGACAGACCCAGAGCACCGACGTTTACGATGAAACCAAATGTGAGATGCATCTTCCACCGATCGCAAACCAAATTTTACACGATAAAAATAAACTCGAGTATGTACAGCTCGATGGCTTGCGACGATAAAAAACTAATTATAGTCCCGACGAGCTCAGTCGAAGTTCGTAGAAAAAATACTATTCATACTTAATATTTTTTCTACAAACTTCGGCTATGTTTGTCTTGACTGTAATTAGTGTTTTTTTAATCATTACAAGTCATCGAGGTGTAGATATTTGAACTATTCCATCATGTCAAACTTAATTTGCGATCAGAGGAATGTGCATCTCAAATTTGAATTCATCTTTAACTTATGCCATAATTAGTATTTTTTTATCACGAGTTTGCGTCATAATCAGTTTTCAATGGCTCGTTTATCCGATCACATGTCTAACTCGACACGATTGAATTAGACTCAAATATCTACAATTTGATAGTTTGCGATGATAAAAATACTAATTATGATCCCACCGAATGCAACTGAAGTTCTTACAAAAATAACCTAAATATGACCAACTCATGTCTCATTAATTAAATAATTTATAATTTATTATTAATAAAAAATAATGCAGCCAAGTGCACGGTCCAATCAATGGAAATTGGAAATCAAAGTTTTAAAGGATAATATTTACAATACGTCCATTTGGCTTTTACTTTTTTTTACTGATATTCTCAACTGAAGACATTTCTATTTTTCAAACTTATCTCACAATTTTTCCTTTTATTTACAAATTATTTAATAAGTTTCTATTAATAAAAAGACGGAATAATGAGCGTGCCATATATAGGAGCTATCTAGGTTCATCATACTCAGCACGAATCGAGATCTTCTACCGCGCAGCACCGTCACTGTGCGTGCTGCGCAGAAAATCTGAGCTTTTTATTTACATCAAGATTCATGCAAGCTAAACTTTATAATATCAGACTCCCCTGAATCAAATCTGGGCCGTTCGTAGCTCACAACGCAGGAAATCTGGGTCATCCGTCGGTGCTGCGCGGTAGAAGATTAGCTTCCTACTCAGCACCTACTATTTACTTAAAATTTCATTTATTTTTCTTGGATCTTTTGGGTGGAAATCATTGGAAAAGGGATCTCTCAATCAACAACTAGAGTTATAAAATAACTCGGGCGGGTCTACCTGTCCGTGGATCCGTTCGTGTCCGATTCGTGCTCGGGCCCATATCCGACCCGACCCGTGGATCCCGGATCAACGAATCTAGCACGGGTCGGGTTGGCCCAAAATCCCCCAGACCCGTGCCCGACCCACCTCAAGACCCGCCCGTGGACCCGTGGATTCGTGCAGAAATTAAAAAAAAAATACAAAAAAATTCAAAAAAAATTTAAAAAAATTCGAAAAAAATATTAAAATAATGTGCAGAATTTTTTTAAATTAAAAAAAAATTCGAAATTCGAAAAAATAAAAAATCGAAAAAATGGACGAATCCGAACCCGACCCGCCCGGGTTTATCACGGTTCAAGTTGGGGGTTTTGGGTTCGGACCCGTGGAGACCCGCCTCGTTGGACTCGTGGACCCGTCGTACTTGTGGATCCGTGGATCCGGACGGGTCGGATCCACGGGTACCCGACCCGTCCCGTCTTTAATTCTCTATCAACAACTGAGCTTGAAAGGAAGTAAAGTGGCAATAAATTTTTCGCTAATTGTATTTTTTTCACACTATAACAAAAAATGCTTTAATGCTGAACTCTTAGAGGCTTTAATGTTGAATGTTCTACTGACGTAATTGGAGGTATTAAATTTTTTACCAACCGTTAGATCCTTGACTTTAAAAACATATTTTTTTATAAATAAACAGTGTTAGAAGTAATTTTTAATTATTATCGATTTTTTTTATAAATAAACGGTGTTAGAAGTAATTTTTAATAATGGATAATAGTAAAATTCTGGTGCTAAAAGTAATATTTAACCATATATTAATAAAAAAATACGTGTTGAATGTTAAATAAAAAAATAAAAAACTGTACATTCTGCAACCTAATAGCTGGTTGCAGAAGCACAGTTGTATAAAAGACAATTTCACAACTATCAAATTCAAATTCGATTTAAAGACAAAAATAAATAAATAAAATAAAATAGAACAAAAAAAACAAAGAAGAAATAAATAAATAAAATAGAACAAAAAACAAGAAATAAATAAATAAATAAAAATTAAAATTAAAATTAAAATAAATAAATAAAATAGAACAAGATATAACAATAGAGAAGAATTCTACAACATGATTCGAAATTAAATTAGAATATTAAACTTTAAATTGCTCATAAAAATGAACAAAAGAGAGCTGTAATAAGAAGAAGAAAAGAAAGAATAAGAAATAGTCTAACAACAAAGAAGAATATAACAACTACTAGATAAGAACAAAAGAAAGAATAAGAAAAATATTTGTGTGTTACTTTTAGAGAGTTTTGCATCTGATATAGAGATAAGAACAATGACGGCCTGATCGATTCTCCAAATCTCCTCTCTTCAAATCTCATCATTTTTTACGATGAAGAACAATGACAGCTAGGTTTAGAGAGTTTTGCATATGATATATATGTTGCACTTAGTTTAGTGCAATTCATTTAGGGTACGAGCCAAAATACAAAATCCCTAAATTGTGACAAAACAACAATTGCAACAAATCGAATAACTTCCGTGCTACGTGTTCGGAATAAAATAGAGTGCGGATGCGGTACTTACCTTCCACCCATACGGTCTCCCTTGTACGCTTGTCCTTTCAACGGAGTCCTTCTAGCGGTGGAAGTTTTACGTGGTGCGCTAACGATTCCATCCACGTTTATCCCGGTGTCTTTCTTTTCTCCAAAATCACAAACATAATAATGAAGTATATCTTTTAATGGAATAAGATAAGTGACTATGCACAACACATGTGCCCTATGTCGATAACCGAAAATTTTCTGTTCAACGGAACGTTATAAATGAATGGAGACTCAGCGCTATTTATAGAGGCATTAGTGTATCTTGGAAAGATGTCAAATTAATTATCAAATATTCATCAAATATTTGAAATTATATTCTCTCGAATTTTTTTTGCCAAATTCTAATATTCACTTCTGTAAATATTTCTATAAATTTGGTATGATAGCTATAATATTCAATCAGAAAAGATAACAATAAATCTAAGCAGTCAAAATCTGCCTTGGAATAGGTCTCTTGCGGCCGCGATGGATCCATTGTGGCCGCAATAGACTTGGCTTCCAAACTTGGCAGGAAATCTGCCAAGTCTCTTGCGTCCGCAATGAGAGCTATTGCGGCCGCAATAGATCTTCTGAAAATTCAGAAGATTATTGCCAAATCTTCCTACTCCATTGCGGCCACAATAGACTTGCGTTTATGTTGTTTTGCTTGGGCTTTGATCCAATTTGAGTTAGATTTAGCCCAAACAATATTTCTAACTTTACACTAACACAAATATATAGTTTAATTAATCATAATTGTTCCATTAACAATTATAATTAATTTACTTAAGTTCCATATGCATTCGTGTCCAAAATCTTAGTGAAATACGTATAATGCCATTGTATATGAGTTAATCACTTATTTGACATATCCATATATTACTCATCATAATATTTGGCATGTTGTGCTGGACGTGATGTGAATCGATTGATTCCTTTATCATATATATGTTTCAAAATCGTGCATACAAATCCCAATTAATCTTTAATTTATCTGAACTGGTCGTCTGCTATATGTAATATACTACATCATGCCACGCAGTAGTGACTTCGGATCCGCATAGTATCTACGCTCGTTTTAAAAAACTTGGCATGATAGTAATACTAGTTCGTACGTTGTTACGAATTTTATTTAATGGAATTATTATATTTAAATTCAAACATATTTTCAAAAAAATCAAATCGATTTTTTTTACATTAACTGTTTAAAAGTATTTTTCTCATTCTAAACACAACAGTTATAATATATAGTCTATATAAGATCTGGCATAATAGTAATTAATATTAATATATATTGTATTATGACATGTTGTTTGTTCATCCTAGCTTAGCTATAGACCTATAGTCTATATAAGATATATATAGGTTTATATGATATCTCTATCTATTTCTATCCCTCTCTCTCTCTCTCTCTTTTCTTTTTTGGAAAGCTTGCACAAGGTGCCAAGTTATCTCTATCCCATTCTCTCTCTCTCTCTCTCTCTCTCGTTTATTTGTATTTTGTAATGTTGCTAATTTTGGAGAGCCGATTGTGACAACTATAGTCGATTATGTTTTTAGGTTGATTTAATTTTGTATGGCTTTGACATGTGGCATGATTATAATATCATATTTCTTGTTTTTTTAGCAAATAATTTGAATTGCAATATGAGTAACGCATTACGATATATTAGCAATTTACAAATTAATTATTTCTTCGTCTTCGTTTTTATTAGTTGCAAAATAATTTTTCTTATATTTTTTATATTCGCAAATACAACATGAATAAAACATATTTTTTTTGTATTGTCGAAAAAAAGTTATCTGAATAATATAAACATCATATTTAAATAATGATTAAATAGATCTCGATGAACTTTTTTTAACAATTCATTTATTTTTATGACATGAACTATATCCAATAATTAAGTCGCGATTGCTAATTGATTGATGTTTCAATCACAACAAATTCCATTAAATGAATCATGCAGAATTGCCATGCAGATTATCTAGTTTTAATCGAATAATTAAAAAGAGAGAACGAAAAGAGAGGAATTCGGACCTTAATACAAATAATTCGTACAACGGATTAGCAATCCACCATTTTTGAAAATTCGTATTTTCTGAAATGATCAAATATGTGAAAAACACTAAAATTACCCTTCGGAAAAGAATATTCAAACTTAATATAAACCATCGGGGAACAAAAAATCATTGTTTTTTTTTCCGGTTCACAATAAAAAAGAAAACAAACAAAATCATATGAACGAGTTACGAGTTATAGCAAATGTACTGCAAAGTTAAGGGAATACAATTATATAATATCTCATCCTAGCAATACATTAATTAATATATATCTCTTGTTGGTGTCCTAGCTAGCTCTTTGCGTCACCTTTTGTTAAAAAAATATATTTTTTCTTTATTTTATTTTCTCTCAAGAAAATGAACATATGATCTTTGTTGGCCTATGTTCTTTGTTATAATATTTTAGTGGAAGAGAAAGAAAGAGGGAGGAGCAGAAAATATTTCTTCCATATCACAACTACATAATACAACTTTGTTTCTTTGCTCACTTATAATTATAAATGACAATTTCTCTATTTACAGGCTATAAGATGCCTCTTAGATATCCTATTATTTAAATGCTATTAACCATAACACAAGTTCTTATGGCATCTCCTAGAAATACTTATTAATTAACATAGAAGACCACAACTATCATGTGCATGTATTACACATTTCAACACGATCCTTGAAATCTTAACCAATTAATTAACATAGAAAATGACAAAACATTAATTTCAACACTCCCCTTAATGTTTTTGTTTATCATCTCCAAAAATTTCTAAAATACGCAAACTTGTTGTTTCTTCAATTGTGTCGGTGGTGTTTCTTCAATCTCTTCATTTTTGTTTGTATCTTCATTCTCGATGATTTCTTGATTCTTGTTACTTGTCATTCTTCATAACTTACCTTTGTGTCTTCAATACATTTTGTCATAACTCGCAGCGATTCATAGTGCCATCATTCGACAACATTCTTGTTAGCATACATCTACACTCATTTCTTGTTTGCAAAATAAGTTGTGGTTTCATCTCCTCAAATTGCCTGACTTTTCAGGTCATATATATGTGAGTTTCATACTCACACCGCGATTCCTAATCGCATCTATTCATGTGACTCCTCACCACATCTTCTCATGGTCTTCATCTTTTTTTCCAGCAACCATCTCTCGTGTCACTGGCATTTTATCCAGCTACCATCTCTCGTGTCACTGGCATTTTATCCAGCTACCATCTCTCGTGTCACATGCTTTTCTTTTGAGAGTTATTACTCGCATCGGTTTCACTTACCGACACATTCTTTCAAGATCATGGATAGAGAGACTTCACCACACCTTAGTAACACCCGTTGCTTGATATATTTCTCTTATCATTGTCATTTTTTTCTTCTCTTCTTTTAATATCATCATCACACCAAAATATACATCCAACATTTTCTAGAAGTAATCATTAAAAAGCAACTCTCATACACTATATTATTTTAATCCGACACTTTACTTTTCTCATAAAAATCAAAATGGAGAATTATATTTTTTCACTCATTTTTTTAACAACCCAAATACTAAACCAAACTAAAAACACATAACACTTAACTTCTTTTCAAAGCAAATATCGAGACTCACCATATTTTTTTTTTCTCATATTCTCTCTTTTTTTCTTCTTCTTTTTCTTGGCCATGATCGGTTCCTCTTAATCGACTAACCTGGCTCTGATACCACTTATGTTGGCCTATGACCTTTGTTATAATATTTTAGTGGAAGAGAAAGAAAGAGAGATGACCAGAAAATATTTCTTCTGTATCACAACTACACAATACAACTTTGTTTCTTTGCTCACTTACAATTACAAATAACAACATCTCTATTTATAGGCTATAAGATGGCTCTTAGATATCCTATGATTTAAATGTCATTAACCATAACACAAGTTCCTATGACACCTTCTAGAAATACTAATTATTAATTAACATAAAAAACCACAACTATCATGTGCATGTATTATACAATGCAACATTACCCTTAAAATCTTAATCAATTAATTAACATAAAAATGACAAAACATTAATTTCAACCCTTTCCAGAGAAAAAAGAATAGAACATATGATCTTTCCATAAAAAATGAACCTATGATATTTCCAAAGAAGATTAACTTGTGATATTTATTTTATTCCTTTATTTTAATTCAGACATTTTACAGGAAAAATGGCAGAAGATTCCATGTAAATTATATATGTGTGGAGATGCACCGGCCACCCAACAAACATTTTGGTTTGGTTTTAGTTGCACATGCATGATGCATGCCTCATATAATGCGGCCAGCAGAAAACGGTGCGTCTTGGCATCTTTCTTTGTACAATTAATTGAAGTAGATTCAGTGGTCGATTTAGGTTCTCTGTATTCGTCCGTCAGAATTCACATCCGCACAGACGTATTACGAAATAACAATCGAATGATTTACATAATTTTGAGATTTGTGCGTGCGAATCTCGAAGTTATATGAAACATTAAATTGCTATTTCACAATACGAAGTATTTCATAGAATATGAATTCCGTCAAATAGGCATAAGCACCCTATATATTGTTTTACGCTCTCAAGTCTCAAATTATTGTGAACAAAGAGTAATTTCAGGCTAAAAATTTATTTGTTTGAACCTGGTGAAATAAAGAAAGAGATATCCTTTCTCAGTGTATTTAACATATTAACATATACAGTTGATGCTTATTTCTGTTTGCTACCCCCACCACAACACACACAAACCCCTTCTCTTTTTCAAAAGAAGTTTAAAAATATATAATAATTTGCAGAGAATGTATTATCTCACTAATTTATTTACAAAATATTTTATTTAAGAATAAACAATTGTTATTGTACAAATTACAAATACTTACTATATCAATATAAGAGTTAAGCTATGATACTTGCGTTAGAAATTGAAACAACTAAAAATTGTGGCTTAAGTAGAAGTAAAGGTTTGAAATGTGAAAGCGTATACAATTTTACAAGATTTTAATCCTCTTCGCAATTACAAATTAGAATTCAAATGCAAGATAAAATATATAACAAGAATGCTCATAAATTGTAAAGAAAGAGAGAGATAGAGAGGGAGAGAGAGAGATAGAGAGATTGAGCAAGGTTAGAGACAACTTGACACACAATTAACGTTGTTCGAAAATCTTTGCCTACTCCACATGACCTTCGATTCCACAACGAGAAAAAAATAAACAACACTATACCAAAGTGCTTACAAAAGGTTCCTCCACGAAACAAATGATTCAATCCTTTGATCAAACAAAAACTCTTGCAATTGACAATACAAATTGTAAGGTATTACAAAAGATGATTAGACAATGGCTATCATAAACAATTTCTATCTCTCGGCTGAGGTTTGAATGTTTGAACAACATGGTCTCTGTGCTCTCAAAGTACTCTTAATTGCTAGTATACTTGGCGGATGCTTTCATGCTTCTCTTGAAAGCAACTGATCAGTATATATAGACATTGGGCTTTCGCAACTCCATTTTTCGCCAAAAATAAGCCCATGCATTACCAACGACATCCATCTCGTTATAACGCCTTGACATGTTTTCAGAAATGCCCTCTAGTGCCTCTATAGCTGACTTCTAGGCTCAACTCTTCAGGAAACCGTTATAATGCCCTACATACTCGTTATAACGCCTTCTAAATCATTACAATACCTTCCTGATGTGTTACAATAACGGACCTCTCAGAAATTTTGGTACTTCGTAGATTTCTTGAATTCAAAGCATCAGAGTTCTGGACCCAGCTTCCAGGGACTCATTATAATGCCTTGAGATCTCGTTATAACGACTTCTCAATCGTTATAACACATTCTCATGCGTTAACATAACACATGGTCCATATTTCATCTGTCTTGGTTGCTTCTTGCACCTTTGTGCTTATCTTGACTTGTTCAACTTGTTCCAGACCTCACAAAGGGTCAATTGCATATGTATGATATGCATACACATAACTAAAACTTGTGCAAATGTTAGTTCAATGTTGGTTTTGAAAATTATCAATCAAGTTGAGCTAAACCAAACAAACTCCCCATTTTTACAATTCACAAAACCTTATGAGTGCATACTAAGCAATTGATGCACTCCTACTATATACTCTCCCTTTTTGTAAAACTTGACAAAAGACTCAATTCAAATATAAGCTCCTCCTTAATGTGAGCATGTAGTAAAAGAAGTCAATAATTTTGGCAAATATCAACTATAAACAATTCAATTTTGAGCACTTTAACAAGTCAATTTTTTTGCCCCCTTCAATTTGAGCATATATCAATTCTAAGCAATTTAATTTGCTCTCGCTCAAATTAAGACATAATCAAAGATTTGACAATTATAAGGCACAATCAATCAAAAAATTTCATATAAACTTTTGATCAATATGGAGGCAATAACAAATAATGAGCAAGCAAGGGCGCAAGCTCCCCCTCAATTAAGTCTTTATTTCAAGCATTTTTAATTTAAATCTCAAGTCAATATGTTATTTTGTATCGAGAGGTTTAGTAAAGATATCCGCAATTTGGTTATCAATACTATATATAAAGTTTGTTAAGTGTAGGTGTGTCCAATTTTTCTGACACTCCGACACTTTATTTTGCTAATAAAGTTTGCTAAAAGTCGGTGCGTCTAATTTTTCTGACACTCTGACACTTCATTTTGCTATTCAACTTGCATTGTACGTGTGTCCAAGTTATCGAATACACAACACGTTATTAATGTGACACGTCATTAATTTTACGTCATTAATTTCAGGATAAATCATTAATAATATTAATTTCACACCATTAACTTGCACACCTTCCTCATTTCATATAAATCATCATGCTTTCAAAAGAACTTAAGAAAATATATGATATTTATTATTATATCTCTAATTTCAATGAAACAATGTTATTAAACAAAAAGATTGAAGTTAGTATAATTGTAATGTTTAATTTTTTAATACAAAATATTTTTCTTAAAAAACAAGAAGCGCCGGTATGTCACGATGCAATTTCTAGTTTGTATCAATGTGCACAAGCTCAATATTCCCTCTTTCAACATGATCTTGAAGGAATTGATGTCTAATTTCAATATGATTGGTTCTTGCATAAGAGATCGAGTTATTAGACATCATGATTGCACTAGTATTGTCACATTTTATGGGTACTTTTGATAAAATGTATATTAAAATCTTTTAATGTTTGAATCATCCATAATATTTGGATACTACAACTTCTTGAGACAATATATTATGCTTCGGCCGTGAAAAGAATAATGAAAGTTTATTTTCTACTTGACCATTAGCATTTTTAGTCTTTGATGAATGGCTTTACATTTGAAAAAACAAGAATGCCACTATCGTCGAGTTGTCAAAGCCAGAGAAAGATGTAGATTTGAAAATCATTGTAAAGTATTTTACTAGTATTAGGCACTTGTATGTGTAGTTTGGATGCAACAATAGATCAATTGGTTGTGCTTAGAAAAAAAATTGTAATTATTTCTTGTGTGTAATACAAATTTTCACCAGATAGATCTGATGTTTTGTGCAACACAAGATAATTGCTAGAATTTTACGAACGTGAGAGGAAATATGAGAAAATAGATAATGAAGAGATGAGAAAGAAAATTTGGCAAATAGCACAAGGACTCGGTTCTAGTTTGAACAAGGGATCGAATCAAACCTCTAAAGCCATAAATTATTTTGATCATTTGTGACATCGGTTATGAAACTTGTACAAGTATCAATTCGATTCAATTATTTTTGGTACAAAATAGAAATTTTGGGCAAGTTAAACTGATGGATATCTACAATTTTTTGGTACAAAATACATAATATACTCCAAAAATAGAAAAATAGAGTTATTGAACAAAATGAACTTAACTTGTATTTCACAATTTTGGGCAAGTTAAACTGATGGATATCTACAATTAATGGCGAGACCAAAAAAAATTCGAGAAAGTGATCTCACTAAATTTCATAACATCAATTTTAAATTCACATTACACAATTAAACGAAAAAAATAATCAATAATTATCAATTATTGCAATCTTTTATATTAAAATAAAATATATAACAAAAATAAATATTAGATTAAGTAACAAAATACCTAATCGATGAATCTTTCTTCATGTCTCGAAAAGCTAAAATAAAACATCAAAACAGTCTATATAGAAAAAAAAATTTAAGAAACAATTTATAAGTTATAATGAATTCATATATCACAATCATAATGATTTAAAAAATTTAATTAGAAAACATACCACTAATTAATAATTTGAGATAGTTGAAATTTTTTAGTCTTCATGTTTTGAAAACGCTGCAAAATCCTTCGTCGTCAATAACAACAAAAATTTCTCTTTCAATGTAGCAAACCATGATGTCATTCATCCATTCATCATCATCTTATTGCGCCACTCGATCTTAATGATTTTCATTACTGAGAATGTCTTTCAATTGTTGTTATTGCCACAAGTAAGATCAAGGCCAACTCGATAAGACGATATATCAATGGATAACACAAATATAATTCCTAAAATAAGTAACCTACTTACAGCGAAGCTGTAGATTCTAAAATTTAACTAATACAATTCAGAATTTCACACCGATGCACAATAGAAACTTCAAAATGATGTTGTCGAAACTAATTTTTTTTTAATTGTTAAACTTCAATTTTAACTACTCTTAACTTGGAATTGGAATTATTTTGGCTATTTGAGTTTGTATTGTACATAGTGCAATATTGATCTGAAGGAGGCAGTGGAGCAGAGAGAGAGCAAAGCGGAGAGGTTCGTGTGGTGGAGAACGGTGCCGAAATCAAGAGAGTGTTCAACCTTCAGCTTTGCGCTGCAGAGGCACGAAGCTGAGAGTTTGTGGCTTGACTTCGTGTGGAACATAGAGGTGGAGTCGAGTCATGATTTGATTCACGAAAAGACATAATAGGAGGCCATAGATTTCATGTGAAAGAGACCTCTGTGAAATGTTTTGGACAAGAGAGGAGCCTAGGTCCAGGTTGGCCTCCCCCACCAGTTTCATCCATGTCCACAATTCTAACTTAAGAGGTAGCATTGAGAATAATCATCAATGATGGATATCAAATGCTATTAGTTCAAAAGTAGCACTTAGTGTCCAAGAATAAAGCAAATTGTATTTATAAAAATATCGAATTTAATATACCCTTTAAAACCTTAAACATTATGTATTCCCCCACTAAATTCTGATATTACATATTTTCTCTCGAAAACTTAAAAAATGCTCAAATTTAACTATTTTACATGTGTTAAATACTTATTTTACCTTTACTTAAATCATAAAAATGTAACTTGTTTAGTAAAACGATCGGTCTTATATTTGATCATTTTTTACAGTAAAATTTTCATGTATCTACTTCTAAAGCATATAAGGATACACCCAAACTTCATCGTATATACGTCAAGAGTGAATAGATTGACCTAAAAAATCAACCAAATATAAGGTTGGTATTTTTCTTAAATAAACTAAACATTTTTTAAGCTTTTAGTTAAGGGTAAAATGAGTTTTAATACAAAAGACAATAAAAAAGTGTAAATTTAAGAGTTTTTAGAACTTAGAGGGGAAACACGTTATATCAAAATTTAGATGGAAAATACGTAATATTGAATTTTTTTAAGGATATATGTGAAATTTTGAATTTCACGCACACCCTTTAAAAGCTTTAAAATTACATATTTCTCCCTCTAAATTTGGATACTATGTATTTTCCCTTCAAAATTTCAAAAACTCACAAATTTATCCATTATATTGTTTTTATATTAAATTTCATTTTAAATGTATTTAGCCCTTCATTAAAAGCATAAAAAATATAGCTTGTTTAACGAAAAATGTCGATCTTATATTTGATGGATTTCTGAGGGCAAATTAGTCATTTTGTACTCTTGAAGTATATCTGATGACAAGTAGGTGTATTGTTGTGTATATGTATCAAAAGTAGATAAATGAACAGTTTTCTCTCAAAAATCGATCAAATATCAGATCGATATTTATATTAAACAAGGACATTTATTTACACTTTTAATTAAGAGTAAAAAAGCTATATTTATATCACTATGTATACATAAGGAGTACAAAGTGACCAATTTGCCCTCATAAATCAATCAAATATAATACCGATATTTTTCATTAAACAAACTATACTTTTTTTAATGCTTTTAATGAAGAATAAAATGATATTTTACTTATTTAAAATGAGTTTTAATATAAAATAATAAAATGGATAAATTTGTAAGTTTTTAAAATTTTGAAGGAAAAATATGTAATATTCTAATTTAGAAGAAAAAATACATAATTTTAAAGTTTTTAAAGGATATACTTAAAATTTTGTTTTTTAGAATGAAGTCAACATTGATAGCTTTTATTATTAGAAGATTGATATTATGCTAAAATTGACACCTTTTTTGCATAATATTTTGGCATTTTTTTCATTTAAACATGATTGATATATTTTTTTTTCTATACATATGATGTCTAATCATTGATAGACTAAATTTTAAAAAGAAATTTCGCCATAACTGCAAAAAAATTTAGCTAAGAGAAATAAGACCTTGATTGATTTGGCTTACAATTATAATGAGCCGAGATATATGAGCTATTTTACTAAACTGAAAGAATTAATTTAGACTTGATTTATAATTCGAGTCGAGATGACTTTTTAGTTGTTACCAATTCATTTTTGTGTAATACAAAAACTGGTTTTTATTTTGATAATTTGTTCGTTCTTTGAAATTATGAATTGTTTTAATTCTAACTTGAAATAACACCAAGAGTTAATTACAGATATTATATGCTAATTAAATTAAATAAATTCATAAATTAATTAATAAAAAAAATACAAAATTAAATAAATTCATAAAATTAATTAATAAAAAATAAAAAATTAAATAAATTCATAAAATTAATTAATAAAAAAATACAAAATTAAATAAATTCATAAAATTAATTAATAAAAAATACAAAATTAAATAAATTCATAAAATTAATTAATAAAAAATACAAAATTAAATAAATTCATAAAATTAATTAATAAAAAATACAAAATTAAATAAATTCATAAAATTAATTAATAAAAAATACAAAATTAAATAAATTCATAAAATTAATTAATAAAAGAATTGGAGACACGACAAGTCGCCCGCCACATGCCCTCAAGTCGTAGCAGAATTAAGACCAGCATTGCATGAGTGAACTCTCAGTCTCTCTCTGAGAAGCGGGACCCACAGTTCATGACTCTTTCCCAAAACATCACATGCTCTTGTTAGTGCTCTCGCAAACAAAGCCAAGCATCTCCTCTTGGCCCCTTCCTTTTCACATGGAAGGAAGTCTCCTCGCAACCAACAAATGCCATAGAAACCAAAGAAGCAACGCACCGCAGCTTGCTCCATGGGTCAATGTATTGCCAAAAGAGTGGGACCCACATGTCCCTTATTTCCCTTTCTTTTGTTGAACTTGCATGTAATTTGGACAAATCTAGGTAGGGTTGAGGAGGGAATCAAATCCGCTGCTTGTTAAATTTCTTCTCGTCTCTTGTTTGTTTCGATCTCAATCGTTCAAAATTCATCTAAAGATCAAAGTATTTGTTTTCTGAATCAAATCACAGCCGTTCATGACGATCGATCGATTTGTAACGACCGAATCGAAACAAACAGAATGTTGCTTGCCTCAAATACAAGCAGCAGATTCGGATCCGGTTGAGGAGGTGGAAAATGATCAGGCCTGATTACATTACATAACCTGAGGTTGGTTATATTTATTACCCTGCCGACGACCAATTGTACTTTTGTATAATTAATTAAATAATTAGCACCCATGGTAAGGAACTTAAATTATTCATATAGTTGGAAGCATTGCACCTGCATCAAATTATTATTCATATAATAACTAGCTAGCTTCTCATAAGATTTCATTCAACCATTAATTAGCACTCAAATTAAAGAACACACTGTCAAAAAAAAATCTGTCAACAGTTAAAAATCGTCTTTATGCAACTGTTGTTGTCTAAAGAGATTCAAAATCGTATAAAGAACCGTCGGCAAATGAATGTTGCCAAAAAGATTTTAGTAATTTAATATTCGAAATTAGACAATGATTAATACTAAATAACCATTGACATATAGATCCTAAGACAACAATTATTAAAAAAATAATTGTTACCTTAGATTCTTTTTAAACGCTTAAATTGTGACAACCACCAGATTTGCTAGCCAATAATACACCATTAAACTGATTATACTATCACAAAATAATTCCGAATTAAAAAATATAAACGTAGAACAAAAATAAAAGTCTCATTACAATTTTTTTCAATATCACAATTAAGAAAAATAAATAAATAAAGTACCTAACTAAAAAGATAGAAGAGCTATAATGAGACAAAATAAATAACAGAATTCTTGTCATTTGTTTCATCAAAGAAGAAGTATCCATTTTCATAGCTCTCTTGAGCATTGATGTCTAGAGTTGATTTATTTGCGTATAGAGAAAAACTGAGACAACTTGGTGAAGAATATCATATTTCTCACTATTTAAAACAAAAAAGTAGTCCAAATACATGCATTTGCTATCTTAGAAAACAAAAGATTTACAACGATACAAATACGGAATCTCATGTTAGATTTTTAGCATTAAATTCCTGCTAAAAAACCTAACAAAAGATCTTACTTTGATTCGTAGTCCATTATTAGCTAAGACATCATATGAATGCATTGAGCTACTTATTCTTTGAAACTACGAATAATATATTATCCAATAGCTCTCGATAGATGCTACCTACAAAAACACATATACACAAACAAAAGTTTTTACAATGATACAAAAAATCAGGATCTCATAAAAGAGTTTGTGCCAAGAAGTTGAACCTTTATTTTGCAATATACGACATATCAAAATTCGAACTCAGTTATGTAAATGTGTAATGTTTCAGTTTCTTAGTAAAAAACCTAACATGATATGCCATTTCTGCATCAAAAAAGAAGCATGTATTTGCTATACTTCTTGCAACCTCTCTCGCATTTAAATATCATAAAGGAGTTGATCTAGTCATAGGTCATGTAATAATTTGTCGTGATTTTGCTTGCAAATTTAATAGAAATAAAAAAGTAACAAAATAATTACATACAGTTGCGGACTGAGTTTGTGAAGTTTTCTAAACAAATTGTACATTCCTCTCTAGAATTGATTTCATTTGCATTAATTTTTCTAATTAGCTACAATGAAAAAATAGGTGACCAATATGCTTTCTAGATACTTTAAAGGATTCTTAAACTACAAAACTCACAGAACTACAAACAAGTTAGTACAATATTTGATTTAGGTGAAGTATGGTGAAAATCCAACAATATAAATTAAAATGTTTAATTTCTCCCTAAAGAGTTTTTGTGTTTCACCCTAAAGAAAATGTTATTTAATCTACTTTTTCTTTAGATAGTAGACTTATCTTCATACGTAGAGGCTTTTGTTCTTGTAAGATCCTTAGAAACAAAAGATTTACAACAATACAAAAAGCGTGATCTCCTACTATGGTGTTTACCAAGAAATTGAATTGTGGCTGGACATGTAGTGTCACCAAACAGAGGAGATCAGTTTCAAAGGAAAGAACCTAACAATGAAGGATACATTTGTATTGAAGTAAATATTTTGTTCTAAAGATCTTAAAGGAACAAAAGCTTCCACCTATGAAGATGAATCTACTATCTAAAGAAAAATAGATTAAATAGCTATTCATTAAGGTGAAATACAAGAGCTCTCTAGACTGAAATGAGACATTTTAATTTCTATTGTTTGATGTTCACAATGTTTCACCTACATCAAGTATCTTACTAACTTATTTATTTTACTGTATGTTTTGTAATTTAAAGACCCTTTAAAGTGCATAGAAAACATACATGCAACTTGTGTTTTACCTCTAACTAATCAGAAACATGAATGCAAATGAAACCAATTCTAGAGAGAAATATATGGTTTGTTTAGAAATCATCACAAACTCAAGGCCCGCAATTGTACGTAATTACTTTATTACCTATTTTTTGTTTCTATTTAGTTTTCATGCAAAATTCTGCCAAAATGTTACATGGACCTACTTTATAAGACTATATGAAGTACTTCATGAAACTTAAATACAAGAGAGATTGCAAGAAGAAGGATGTTTATTCTTTGATGTAATGTAAAAGGCATCTCATGTTAGTTTTTTTACTAGAAAACTGAATCCCTACACATAACTGAGACCGAAGTTTATTTTGTTGAATATTACAAAAAAGGGGTTCAATTTCTTGGTACAACCTTATTGGTGTACAACTCATTCCTTCTTGGTACAAACTTAAATGCAAAAGACCGAAATTAGGTATGTGTAACTCATTCATATGAGTACCAACCTAATTACTTGTATGTGTAACTCATTCTTAAAGATTAAATATAAAGACGACAGATTAACACGAGAACATATATATTCAAGCATCACTTAACACGAAAACTTAGTTGAAGTTAGGGTTTAGATGTTACTGAATGAAGAGGTGAGAGGAGAAAAACACGACACCAATCGTCAGCGAGAGAAGAAAAACATGAGATGTGCCTAGTAGATCATTTCCATATCCTGGTTGAAGGTGTTGGCTAGGATAAAATACAAAAATAACATCTCCTTCACCTACAACTTTATATACCAATAATATTTAAGATCCAACAACACTTCATTACATAATTATTGTTAACCTAAGATCCTTTAAACAACACTTTAATACCAATAATATTTAATTATTCTTAACTTAAGACAAAAACATGTATTTTGCTATAAAAAAAAATTACCTTAAACAAAGGAAGGAGGAGAGCGGCCTAGTGATTTGAAAGAGTCGGCGAGAGGACAAAAGCACAAGATCGATGGAGCGATCAGGCGGGAAAGCGTAGAGAGCGGCCGATTTTATGTGTCTGTAATAGAGATAAACATAGATGTGTGGAAGAGAGGCGGTCAGACGAGGGGAAGAGAGCTAAGATATCTGCTCGAGAAATAAGAGACATCTAGGGGGGGAGAGAGAGGCATAGAGAAAAAAGAGACGATCAGGAGGAAGAGACAAAGAAAGAAGAGACAAAACATTTATTTTTAGGGTTGGAGTTAAAGTAAAGGTTATTTAAAATAATTGTTACTATAAGTGTAGTTATGATAACAATTATTTTAAGTAATAGTTGCCTTAGTATTTTCGAAAAAAAATATAATTCTAAAAAGTTAAGACAACTGTTGTTTATAAAGAACTATTGCCGTAGCTACACCTATAGCAACGGTTATTTTTAATAACTATTGCCTTAACATCATAGATTTTTTTTGCACTTCTGTCAACAATGTTTAATAATTTCTTTAATAAACATAATTTTATGGAGGTTGTTAAATCTCATGTTGTAGTGACAGTATATTGTCAATAGAAAAATATAGGGCATAACAATTAATTCTTATTGTGTCAACCTGTGACCACTCTAAGTAGTATTGTACATGCATGTAAACATTTCGTTAGTTCAATTAAAAAATAGATTTAATAGATAATCAGGTAAAATTATCGTTAGATGATAATTTGAAAATGCAATGATCGATGCCTCTTTATATGTATTTTGTACAATCAGCTCATGCGCCTCCAAAGTAACAAATATGCATAAAAATTAATAACAGTATGTATTAAAATGACCAAAGAAATCAGAAGCAACTAAGTGTTTACAAAAATAATATTTTTGTTGAAAACAATCTTTTGATTTAAAAAAAATCAATCACGGTATAGACTATAGACAATGAGTCTGTCATCGCAATTAACGATAGCTAGGTCTCAAAATGTGATTCATGAATCAGAAGAGCCCAATGAGTGAAGAGAAAAAATGGTGATTTGGGAGCTCGCGTGGTAACTAGGTTTGGGGCTCGTAACAAATCAAGCAACAATCAGGTAGATCGTAATGGTGAGGAAATCTCATCTTCAACATCGATTCTCAGCAATGTCGAGATCTTGGTTCAGGCATCAATCTCGTTGCTACAACGAACGATTAGAGATCTCGTTGATTCTAACCGAGCTTTAGTAGAAGTGTTTCAGCATTGAAGTCGTGGCACGTACCTCTGTGAAAAAGATGCCTGCAGCAACATATCACAACGAAAAAGATGCACCAAAACCAGATCAAAATCCCTTAGTGAAAAGAGAAAAGGTAGTTACAGATAAGATCTCGAAATCTTCTTCTCGTTTTCGTATTTCTCCAGACCAGTGTTACATGTGCACAACAAAGGGGCACTGTGCCAAGGACTGTAGAAACTCTTAGAGCTGCTTCGACTACGATTGTTTGGGCCATCGATCGTGGTAGTGTAAGAAGAATGCTGATACAGGACATCATAAATTTGTCATGGTGATAGATAGGGTGTTAGTAAAGGGAAAGCTCAAGTAGTGGTGCCATATCACGTAGTGGTGCCAGTTTGTGAGGAGAAGGCTGAGAAAGATGTGAAATAGGTCGAATCAGAAGAGAAAACAATTGAACAACTTACTACTCAGCTCGAGATGAAAGAGAACACCACAATATTCTTTGAAGATACGAATGAATTGAAGCAGATTGAAGAGCAACTCAAAAGGTGTGTTGTTTTACACATTGATCAAAATTTCTCGCGTGATAGAGTTGCAAATAGTCTCAAGAGAACTGCTCTAAACTTTCCATGAAAAGTGGTGGAGGTTGAAGATTACAGGCTCCTAGTCGAGGGACCTGGCTAATGGAGAGACAAGGTCATTAGAAATGACGTGGTGAGGATTGATAATGTAAATCTCCGTACTACATGAGATTTGTCATTTGAAAACGGGTCCAGGATGAAAAGTACATGGGTGATAGTTGTAGGGTTCCCGCGAAAATTATGGTATAGTAAGGAGTTTGAAAAGCTTATCGAGGCATTTAAGGTGATTTTAGAAATTGATTGAAGCACTCTAGATAGATCTGATTTGAAAGATGCAAAGCTCAGGATCGGAGTATGCAATGTTAACGATATCACTGAATATAAAAATGTGATTTTTAGAAATGATAGATAGGAGCATTGTTAGTCTAAAGTCAAATTTATATATGATAAGTCTGTGGATCAAAAGAGAGATAATGGTATGAGGAAGAGAGCATTTGATCGTCTTGATAATACCTCATCTGGTAATAATCAGATTGACAAACAGAATAGGGGAAAGGGGTACCTGGAGGAAGATTATGAGTTTCAGTTTGGGAAAGATAATAAAAAGATGATCATGTGCAGCAAGCATATACAATGCTAGATCAAACTTCAAGTTTCAATGATGGAGGTGACGAGATTGATAAGGATACTATTTTAACCATGGTGTTACATGATATGTCATCACCAGTTTTAGATCCACAAATTCAGGAAGGGACTGAAGTAGTAGAATAGCTAGAGAAGCAGTATATAGAAGGGGTAGAGAATGCCAGTAGAAAATTGGTATTTGAGATAGTGCAGGGTTCCAATAGTCAAATTTTCATAGTGATAGAGGATCAACAGGCAATTAAGGACTCAATGGAGACAATGGAGGATGATGGCAATATATACAAGGTGGATTTTCGGAGTGATCATGCAGTGAAGGATAATACTATGGCACTATCAACAGGAGGAGCCATGTGAAGAGATGAAGGGTTCAAACCCTGGGGAGGAAGATAGGGTGATAAATGATTGTAAGGTGCTGGTCTTTATGGAGGAACCAGCTCTGATTCAACCTCTAGCATACATATCCCCAACCACCAGCCAAAGTCTCAGATTGAAGTTGCAGAATCTAGAGAATTCCATGCTGGCTAAGGCTGTGAACATGAAGTATAAATCAATTGATCAATTATACACTCAAGGTACAAAATCTATATCTGATGCATTTCCTTTGAGGAAGCTATATGATGAACAAATGGTAGATTTATTCCACTGTTTTGGGTTAAAATTAGCACAAAATAGAGATGACATTATTAAAAATGTTCAATTCTTGAGGACACTTTCTAAGAAGTAGTTATCAACGACAGTAGGGAAAATGAATTACAAAGTTAAAAAGAGGTTCAATTTTTACAAAAAAGAATAAGATAAAAGAAAACAATTAGATAAAGTCATAGCTGATGTGGGACTTCTTACTGTTTCATGAAAACTATGAGTTGGAATATAAGAGAATTAAGAAAATTAGGAAAGAGAAGATATATAAAAGAGTTGACTTTTTAGCATAAGGTGGATATTGTGGGGTTGCAGGAAATTAAAAAATCAAAGTTATCCAGGAGATTGGTTTCTACTTATTTTTTCCTAGAAATTTTGAATGTATTAGTTTAGATGCTAAGGGTGTCTCTGGAGGGATAATCATAAGGATAAATGCAACTAAATATCAAATAATAATTAAACACAAGGGTAAATATTATGTGTCCTTGGTGTTACAAGATGAAAAAGATAAATTTCAATTAGGTTTTACTGTTGTTTATGGGCATATAAAATATATTCATAAGAAAACTTTTATTCATGGAGAGATTACATTCTAGATCTTGCATCATGTTTGAAGATTTTAACATGATGAGATTTAGACACGAGAAGAATAATAACAATTTTAGCAATTCTGAGCTTTTCTTTTTAATGATTTTATTTCACAAGCTCAGTTATTGGAATATTCTTTACTCAATCATATATTTACATGGACAAACATGAGACAAAGGCTATGTTTGACACTCCTTGATAGATTTTTATATAATGAGACATGGATTGATCATTATACAATAGAAGTGAATGGTTTGACAAGATTTAATTCAAATCATATTCCATTGATTCTATCAGATCAAGAGCCTACATCAAGTCCACAATATTTTAGATATGAAAATGAATGGACTAATGTAGAGGATTTAGTGATTTGATTTGCTAAATGGTGAGATTCTCTACCAAGAGACACAAATATAGCCTTCATTTGTTGTAAAAAGATGAAATTTCTCAAAAAAGAAAGATAAAAGGCTGGGCAAAAAATTCAATGAAGAAATAAAGAGAAACAAATCTGATTTTTGACAAAAAATTGATCATTTACAAAAGAAAACTAAGAAGATAGAGATTGGGACCTAAGTGAGCAAGAAGATTATAATGCTTACTATCATCAATTAGATCAAATATTTGATGATGAAGAATAATATTGGAAAATAAGAGCTAAATGGATTGGTTGCTCTGGGGAGATAGAAACACAAAAAGAATTTCATTTAAGTGCTATTCAGGAAAATAAAAGGAAAACATATATAGGATAAAAGTACAAGGAGAATTGGTTACAGATACAAACACAATTGAGCAACATATTATTACCTTTTATAAAGACTTATTTAGTGTTCCAAGTGATACATATGTGACTATCGATCAATGTTTTTGGTCGACATCTGACATGGTAACTAGAGAGATGCATATTGACTGCTCCATTTAGAGAAAAAGAGATAAAATAAGCATTGTTTTCTTCTATTGGGGACAAAGCATTAGGTTCATATGGTATGTCCTTTGCTTTTTATCACAAACAATGGGATATTATTAAAAATGACATAATAGAGATATTTGATAAATTCTATAGTTTGCATTTAAATGTGAAATTTTTAATAAGGCAATGGTATGTTTGTTGCCTAAAGTGCTTGAGGCTGAGGAGATAAAACAATATAGGTCTATCTCTTTAATTAATTGCATATATAAATTCATTACTAAGGCACTCACAACTAGAATTGAACTAGATGCAAATGAATTGATAGATCAATCTCAAGGATAATTTATGAAAGACAGATTCATATTAGATAACGTGTTATGTGTGTCTGAACTTGTCCATCAAAATAAAAAGATGAATAAAGAGGGACTGATTCTCAAATTGATCTTTAGAAGATTACGGTAGAGTTAATTGGAACTTTTTATTTCAAATGTTAAGTGACAGAGGGTTGCCTCCTCATTGGATTAGTTGGATACATCTTCTTTTGAAGGGAGGTTAGATGTGTATTAGTGTGAATGAGACCAGATCAAACTATTTTTTAGGTTAAAAGAGGGCTCAAGCAGGGTGATCATCTGTCCCCTATATTATTTAATTCGGTAGCTGCCTCATTAAATAACATGATCAAAAAGGCAGAAACGCAGGTTTCGTACATGGATTGAGTCCAGAATTGGAAGGAGGTTTGAAGATTACAAACATCCATTATGCAGATGATACTATCATCTTTTGCAAAACAGATGAGCAAATGTTAAGTGTCATCAGATGAGTGTTCATTGGGTTTGAAGCTTTATCTGGAATTAAAGTGAATTATAATAAATGCCAAGCATATTCTATTAATATTGATCCAAATAGAGCGAATAGCTTAGCTAGAATTTTTTGATGTCAAGTAACTAGTTGGCCAATGAAATATTTAGGCATACCAGTGCATTGGAGACAAACCAAATGTAGAGATTGGGATGAAACTGTTGAAGGATTTCAATCAAAATTTCAAGAATGGAAAGGGGCATTATTGTCAATGGAGAAAAAGTTATTTTAATCAATAGTGTTCTAACTACATTATGTCTATATCTCATGAGTTTTTATATGATACATGAACAAGTAAGATTGAAACTGGATCATATTAGAAACAATTTCTTGTGGCATGTAGGGGTTAAGAGGAAGTACACTTGTGTCATTGGTTAGAAGTTTGCAAACATACATATATTGGGTGTTTGGGAATAGTTAACCTTAGGGATATGAATATATCATTAATATGTAAGTGAATTTGGAGATTAAATGATCCTGTATTGGTTGGTGGAAATCAATTTTAGTGAAGAAATAAGTTGATACACATGAAAATAATAAGTGGTCTCCTTTCTAGAAAGTCCTGAGAAAATATGAACATAGTGTGTTAATAAATAGGCGTGTCAAGATAGGTAATGATTTTAATACCATGTTATGGGTAGACAAATGCTGTGGTGATGTCCCTTTAAGTATACTGTAACCTTCACTGTTTTCTATTTGTGAAAGTAAAGAGATAAAGGTTGTTGAGATTGCTTTACATGGTTTTAGGAATATAACATTTAAGAGAATCTTTCTCAATTGCAGATGCAACTATATGCTGAGATGCATGCATTGATGATATCTTATTTCCCTCTTAATAATGAAGTTGATAGTGTATTGTGGCAGAATAATCCAAAATCCAAAATAAAAAATAAAGGTATATATCAATGGTTGACTCATAGAGAGGCAGTAGTGACTCATTATAAGATCATATGGCAATTGAAGATACCATTGAAAATAAAAAATTCTTGTGGCTTTTTTACAAAAGAATTTTTTTAGTGAAAATCAATCTGAAAAAGGGGGTGGGATGGAGATATACAATGTTGTGTACTGTGATTAGATGGAGTCTATAAATCACTTGTTTTTTAGATGCTCACAAGTGTAGGGGGCCTGGAGATGGGTTTTTGGTTCCGAAAGATCCTTGCCAACAAACTTGGAGGAATTGCACATATTATTAATTACATTTAGTAAAGAGGAGTATGAGATATTTTTAGTGATTTGTGTTGCACTCTTATGACTTGTTGACTGTCCATAAATGACAGGGTGTTTTAATAATTCAGCTGTGTCGAATATAAGAGTATTTGTGTCTAAAATTAACCATTTAATTATGTATTGGGCATGGGGCTTCAATGCAAAACTCAAGGAAGCAGATGGATGGAGCATAGAGTGGAAGCAATGTGGCAGATCATGATTGATCTTGATCCTGGTGACGATTCCAATCAAGACATGAGGGCTCTGACTGTGTGCAGGTGATGATTAATCTCACACTTCATTTCATTCTTTATTTTTTTGTGCTGTTTTTTAAAGATGAGGGTCAAGCCCTCAAATTTCATTATAATTCAATCACATAAATGTGATCTTTTAGATTACATGAATAAAAATGAGAGAATAATACAAGAAACAAAAACACGAAACAAAAAGAAATTTTTGAGTTACAAGCAACCACACAAACAAAAACCTAAAATTTGAGAAGATGCTTCTCAATCATTACAGTGCTCCCAAGACATACCTCGTGTCGCGACATATAATCAATCAACTATCTTGGATACACCTCATGATCCTTCGCACATCGTAGTTGGCCTTATAGCCTCATTTCTCTTCAAAGATGAGGGTCAAGCAAACAAATTTTACTACGGAACACAAAATCAACTACAATGTACTTGCATTCAGTTATGTATCCACTTGTGGGTGAGTAGCGGCACATCTCGGATCTCTGACTATTCTCGTCGGAACATCTCATTTGTTTGTGCTTGTAGAAGCTCGCACCACCACATGGCCTCACTGGATCTCTGAGAAGCCACTGCTAAACCTATGAAGGCTGGTGTCGCACAAGTACAGCATCATTGGGTGCTGTAGGTCACAGATCTCCTCCGGTTAGGGTTAGGGGTTATGGTTTTGATTTTCTCCTCACGATCACCTCCATGACGAATTGGAGCTCGGTACCACCTTCGACGCTCAACACTGAGAAGAAATCCTTAGGGTGGAGCCGACAAGAATGGGGCAGGGGATGAAAAGAAGGATGGAAATGGATGCCAAGTCGGAACATATGTGGCTAGTGGGAGAAACCAGCGGTGCGGTTTCCCTCCTCTTTTCCTTCACGATAGATAGCTTTGAGGGAAAGAGAGATCGAGTCGAAGAAAGTGGCGACCACTATAAGAACTCGCTGCGTGATTCCCTCTAATCTCTCATTTTTTTGCAACGATTCTCTCTCGACTTTGATGATGGCAGAAAAATGGTGGAGAGAAGGTGGAGGAAATAGGGAGGAGAGAAGAGGGTAGAGAGGGAGGCAAGGGGAGGCCGACGGCACGACCTCCTCCACCTAGGTTTTTTGCGTTTTAGGTTTCTCCCATTTTCGCAATTTTCATGCGAGAGCTGGGAAGGGGAGCTTTTTGGGAGATGATTTGTATGGAGTTAATGGTTTGCTGCAATATTGTTATTAGAGTGGATAGTGAGATAGATTTTTAAGAGGGAGATTTTGGTGCTTAAATGTTTTTTATAGAAATGGAGTACCAGTGCTTTTGATAGAAGTACAGTGCAAAAACATATACCACACAAAAATAGATAAAAAAATAGAAATTAGAGGGCATGAAATATAGGGGTAAGTGGTTTTACCTTTAAAAATTTTGTTTGTTATACTTGTATTTCTTCGTTTTCAGTAATGAAAATGAAGAGGTGAGTGTTCTCCACTTATAAAAAAAATTCAATCAAAATCAAAGAGTCATATATATTTTGAATTATATATATTTAAATAAATATCTAAATATTAACTCTAAACAAACCTCGGATGTCGCTGTTTATGTGCATGCATTTAATTATATCTTCAAATTTAATGTTGAAGTCACTTTCTACTAGAGATTTGACAAAACTCGACCGAGTCCGACCCGACTCGAAAAACCCGAGGCCACGACTCGGCTCGAGTGCTCGACCCCACCCGAGGTCCAACCCATGCAGATTTGTCTAAAAAAATCGAGGGTCAAAGACGGGTTGCGACCAAATTTTTTTGGAAAAACCCGACTCAAATTCGGCCCGAGATTGGACCGGCCCGGACCGACCTGACCTGTCAATCCGTCCAAAACCCGTTCAAAACCCGCCGAAACTCGTCGAAACCCATTCAAACCCGTGCAAAGTTCATCCCAAATCGGAAATACCTGAGTATAACCCAGGAATAACCAGGAAATAACCCATTAAATTAAAAAAATAAAAAAATTCACAAAAATAAAAAAAACCATACAACCCGTTAACCCAACCTGGACTGGCCTGCTCCGAACCCGCCTCAAACCTGCCGATTCACCGACCCATGGGCTTAAGACGAGTTGCAGCTGACCTACAAAATTTGAACCCATGAAAAGAGGGCCCGGCCAACCGGTGGACTGGTCAACCTTTGGACCGGACGAGTTTGAACCGGACGGATTTGAACCGACCCGACCCGTTGTCAAATCACTACTTTCTACTCATGATTCTTCAAATAGTTAACTTGCTAGGGGTATATTACTCATTAGGCAATTAAACAAACTAGACCTTCCCTATTGACAGCATTAATTTAACTCATCTTGAAGTAATAAAATCCTTCTTGTGAGACTATACAAGTATCTCTCTACCAACACGCATGTCTCCAACCATTTTCTAGCTAGCTAGCAATCTAGGTCTTGTGTCAATCACTCCACTCCAGAACATATCTATTTATACTTGCTAACACTTCTAACTTTAAACTCATATATCCCCTCACTGAATTGGTCAAACACTCAAACCTGTTCCTTTTCCATGGAAAAACAAACACCAGAGCATTTCCAAACCAACCCTAGCCATGTGGAACCTGACCAACCTGAGCCAGTTCGGACCCGATGGACTCCTAAACCCGAACAAATCCTGATTCTCGAATCGATCTTCAATAGCGGTATGGTGAATCCGCCAAAGGAGGAAACAGTGCGTATCAGGAAGCTTCTAGAGAAATTCGGGACAGTACGTGATGCCAATGTATTCTATTGGTTTCAGAACCGTAGATCCCGGTCCCGTCGCCGGCAACGCCAACAACAGGCCAGCAGCGGGCCCCAGCGTCTCAGTGATTACAATTCCTTGTTTTTAGGAAATTCTTCAAGCAGTTGTTCAAGCAGTGGTAGCAGCAACCGGAGTCCTTCATATCATAATTATAATTCCAGTGTTGCTTCCGGTGCCATTATGTCTCCTTCTGTTACTGTTTCTGGTACTTCTGCTACTAGTTCTTTGACCCCTAACATTTTGAGAGATGAGGCTGGTGATGATCTATTCGCGATATCACGTCAATTCGGGCTGTTGGAGAGTGAACATAGTCCTAATTCTGCACGCCCTTCAAACTTGCCGCAATTGCACTACCAACCTACTGGTAAGATGCGGACTGCATACTTCTTTGGAGTGTTTCATATTTCATATTTTTGAAAGAGTACAGTTCTAAAAAACGGGTATACTAAACTAAAAGGAGATAGTGGGTTGTTGGGTACTTAATTGACTTAAATTTGGAACTTCATAGAATAATGCTCTAATGTTTTTTTTTGTTCTTTAAATATTAACTCCAATTAACTAAACTAAGAATATGTTTGTTGATTTTCAACTTATTAATGAATTGTTAAGTTCATCATACCACATGATATTATTATTGTATGACCTATATGAACTCTAGCTAGTCTATCCCCATGAAAAGTATATGTAATTTGATGTGTTTTTTTATTTAGCATTTCACATATTAATTTCTGTGAAGATAAACAGATATGAGAGCTACCATTTAAGATTTAATTTATATTAATTCTCAAGTTCTTCTTCCATTTCATAGTCAGCTTAAGGATCACTGTTTGACAATTCCCTGATTGTAGTGCCAGTGAGAATTCCAATGGATTTAAAATATATGTGTATCAAGAAATTGAGATTATATAGTAGAGGCCATATATAATTACTCCAAATGCAGGACCGATGACGGTGTTCATAAATGGGATTGCATGGGAGGTACCAAGGGGACCTATAGACATGCGATCAATGTTTGGCCACGATGCCATGCTCGTGCATTCCTCCGGTGAACTGCTTCCTGTCAACGAGTATGGATTTCTCATGAAAGGCTTGCAGATGGGAGAAAGCTACTTTCTGGTATGTCTCATGAATTTATTCATCTAATTTTCTGAAGCCACATGGATTTCTTTTTTCCCTTTTTATTTATTCTTCTGAACTACATAATTCCATGTATGTTTTGTCCGTCGCTTTCATCAAGGTGTTGTGAGGACCCAACAAACTTTTTTTTTATTAATTTATGGTGGCAATTTCTGTCTTCAGTATATATATAGTTACACAACTATATATATCTGGATAATTTCATCAATTTGTCATAAAATTAAGCACGCGCTAGACAATTAAATAACGATAGAGATTAACAACTTATCATGTATCATATTGGGTTCGTCCTGTTGTAGTGCTAACATATATATCATATCTAGAGTGCATGCATGCATGCATCCATGCATCACCACTTATGTTTTCAGTTCTTTCACTCGACTAATAAATACTGTTACTATTACTTGCAGGTTTCCAGGTCTGTTTAAAGACTGAGCAACTTAAAAATAAAATGCATGCAGCCTTTCTGATTTCTTTAGTTAATTTGTGTATAAAGTTCCTATTTTTTATGTAGTATCAGTAACTTATCACATTTATGGCATGTATTATTTTTTATCATGTGGTTTGTCTGTGTGTTTGTTTGTTTTCTATTTATAAATATTAATTGCGTTATAAAAGCATGAGTCTGAACTATATATAGTTATTCTAGACTTCATGTTATTCATATATATATAATATATATACATGTCAAAATACCTTTATTGTTTTCCCTGAGTAGCACTCTTACTTCATATAAATTCACCAGCACCAAAATGTTGTTAATAATTTATTATAGTTTTGTAGTTCATCCATGTGACTATGTGAGAGAAGTTGGACAGCAAGAAGAAAAGCAAGGCTAAATTAATACTTAGATTAATTTGAATTTTCTTTTTCATAAAAAGGACACATAAATATTTATTATGTAGCATGCATGCAGAAGTTTCTTTCTGAAAACAATAATACTAACTACGTACGTGGTCTCCTATTTTAAATGAGGATGGTTATAACGTCTATCTTTTTGTCTTTTCACTGTGTCCTCAAATCCATACAATTTATAAAAAATAATAAGTGATCAAGATTTAGGTACATGAAAATGTGTGCATGATGAATAATGTAAATTTTAAAAGCACAATGATGACACACAAAAATGAAAGTATTGTATTCACCTTATTTTAAATGTGTTCATATTTCTTCCAAGCAGCTCATAACACGCGCTCAACGATGGAATCAGACTAACAATGTGCTGACAAATTTATTTAAAATTTAAGCATCTTTTGAAGTGAAAGAGGAGACAATTCTAATATTACTACTAAAATAAAACATTTTTGATAAATCACGAAAGTCAGTGCAACCCCCCCCCAACCTCTCATGGCTCCGTCACTGCATGTGCTCAAAACATCTAGAGTTTGACGCTCCAGATCTTCCTGCTTATAATTAACCATCTCACTAAGAAATAGCTGCAACTCTGAACCTCGTTGTCTAAGTAACTAAATAATCTCTCAAGGTTTTCCAATGGAAAACCAACTTGCAAAATTCCTGTACGGTACTCCGGTACAGGTTTTACTATCCAAAGTGTACCTCGTCTAATCGTTCTATCTCATTCATTATATTGTATTGGGGTTGAAGTAAACACCTATAAATATTATGAGCCTCATTTTATCTTGATTATTGAATGTAATCTACCTACCTACATGCATGCGTTCTCTGAAAGAATAAAGCAAGGAAAACAAAAGCATAATGCCACGAAAAAAAAGCATGATACAGAGTATACAAGGCTTCACAATTGAGCCATGGTATCACTCAAAGTAAGTAGGCCGCTCTGTCGTCAGTGTGTATTTTGGGCTCATTTTAAAGCAGCTTCTGGAGCATCTTTTCTGAACTAATTTGGTGATGATAAATACTGAGAAATTGGCAAACTTTACAGAAAAAAAATATTTTTAATAATAAAGAGGCATCAAATTAATTAAAGCATTTGGTCTTAGTAAATAATGGCCTTCGGAAAATGCTAAGATTTTTTTCCAAAGTCCAAACATAAACTTTGTATATCAGAATTGAACAGGAATTGATTATTATAATATAGAACCCTTTCTTTTTTTTACGCCAATATGTAAGAAAGCCAAATTTATTTATAAAGAACAGTAGTAAGTGATACATGACTTCATTACTCAAAATTAATATATGCTAAAACAGTTACTTCTCAGGAATTTCTAAAGCCTACTAATTAATTATCAGATCTCCTGGAGAAAATCATAATCATACTTCAGAGTCCTTCAGCTTGCCTTTAGGCATCTTGATTGCACCGACATGAACATCGACATCGCCGATGAACCTACCCCAGAACCAGTGCGACTTCCAGACAAGAACCATCTCCTCAATTGGCACATTTTTCGTCTCGGGCAACAGAAAGAAAATGAAGGCAGTCATTATGACAACCCAACCAGCGAAGAAGTAGAACAAGCCGAACTTCATGTGGCAGAGCATGGTAAGGAAAGCCTGAGCAATGCAGAAGGTGAAGAGCATGTTGACAGATACATTGATCGCTTGTCCGGCTGATCGAATCTCAAGAGGGAAAATTTCACTGGGTACCAACCATCCGAGTGGACCCCACGACCAGGCAAAGCCAGCAACGTAGATGCAGATGAAGGCCACTAGAAAACCTGCGTACAATTTCGGGATGTCTCCTACACCGGTTGTCCCGTACTTGGCGCCAATCAAAGTCCCCACAATTATCTTTGAAAGAAACAAATTGAACAAAATTAAAAAAATCCATTAGTTAATTGTGATTATTTTTTTTGATGTGCCATTAAATATTTATCTTATATATAGTTAGTTTTTGTAACTAATTTACCTGGCATATAAGCATCTGACCACCACCTTGCAAGAAGAGCGCACGGCGACCAACCTTGTCGACTGAAAAGATGGAAACAAACGTGGCGAACACATTAACAAGCCCAATGATCACGGCAGAAAGCAACGAAGCATTGTCACCAAATCCAATTGTCTTGAAGAGAACTGGTGCATAGAACTCGATGACGTTGATGCCTGTAAATTGCTGAAAGAAAGGAATCATTACGGCCATTGTCAATTGTGCTCGGTACTTGCGCTTGAGTATGTTAGACCAGGGATGTGTGATCTTCTTTGATTCTTGGCTTGCGGCAACAAGGTCATCGTACTCTTCTTTGACATCATCAGTGCCACGGATCAGACGCAACATAAGTAGTGCCTTATCATCATGGCCACGGTCAATTAGAGAGTTAGGAGTATCAGGGAGAAAAAGAGAGCCGATGCTTATTATGGCAGCAGGAAGAGCTGCCAATGCCAGACTGACACGCCAACCCCAACCTCCTTCGATCTTGTTTGCACCATAGTTCACCAAGTTAGCGCAAAGGATGCCGATAGTTATCATGAGCTGGAAGCACATGTTAAGCATGCCACGGAACCGTGCCGGGGCCATCTCTGATAGGTATACTGGTACAGACTGCAATGAAAATAGGTTAAAGTTAATATGACAAAGTTAGCTTCATCAAATAAACAATGACCATGTCTTGACATATTAATCAAACATGATGCAGTATTATTAAGTTGTGGAAGGATGACCAAGTTTCACCATGAGCAGTGTATCCTACCAGTAACAAGAAAGTGCAAATGCAAATTGATGAATAAAAATTATCACAAAACAACAAATAGCATTGGTAAATAAAATTAATAGGCATAATAACAGAATATTGTTTAACCTGGTTAGCGAATCCAACGCCAATACCCAAAAGAATACGTCCAATAATCAGCATGGCGACATTTTTAGCGGCACCATTGAGAGCAGCACCGACTAAAAACACCATTCCTCCGATGAGCATGGATATTTTCCTACCCATCAATCTAGTAACACTTGCTGCTACAAATGATGCTATCAGAGCAGCCAAGTACAGGGACGATGTGAATGACGTGAGAACTTGACTGTCGAACTTGCAGTACTGGTTTGTGCTCGTGTTTGCAGCTTCTTTTCGATACACTGAGGGGAAAAACTTCCCCAAAAATGAATCCATAGATGTTACACCACCTACCATTCATTGAATCAATCAAAAATCCAGAGAAAGAAATTCCAGGAAGCTAACATGTTATATTGTCATAATTTTTTTATATTTTTTTTTTTGTGAAAGTATCTTACCTGAGATCCCGATGTCATAACCGAAAATCAAACCACCTGTGGCTGCGATAATGCATGAGAACAAGACATACCAGGTTAACTTGCCCGGATAATCCTTTCCGGCGATACCATTAGAAACTACTCCAGCAGCCATTTTGCAAGGGAGAGATTTAGACTAGCTAGATGTTTATAATTTTCTGATGGGAAGAGAGAGATGAACTGGTAGGGAATGTTTCTCACGGTTGAGAAGAGACCTCCTTTTATACCAGGATCTACCTCTATATTTAGAAACATCCCAATATAATTGGGAATCCAAATAAAAAATTAAAACATCCCAATATAATCATGTTTCTGGAAGAGTTAATTCTTCTCTGCTGAGAATAGCGCGTGCAAGCAATTCAGGGTTTTTATTTCTGGCTGCATCCTATTCTTGATCTCAATCTTAGATGGGTATTGCAATTAATAGAAATCATAGTTCGGCTCTCGGAGAATTTCTGGAAGAATTGAAGTATATATAGTTGCTAAAGCTATTCCTACTTAGTTATCTAATTAAACTGGCTATAATTAGCACCTGCAAGTTATATATGGCGTAAATTTCTGCATTGTTTAGCCAATAGATCTCAAAATTGCTCGGCAAAAATAGAAGTTCATCAATAAATCTCAAAATGTAGGAGCAGGTCTGCTGATTGCTGAACAAAAAGTATAACTTCTAATAATAAATTCCCACATCCTTATCTGAATTGTTTTGGTCTATAGTTAAATAGGTAATAACATGTTAGTAAAAAAATAGCTTTTAGATAGGCAACTCTGGTCGCAGAATGTTGAAAGTGTGGTGTTGATCAGTGTAGTATCTTGTATCATTTGTGTTTGACCTTTTAGTAATTTAAACTAGGCTGATTTCAATATTACGTATTTCTTTCTATAAATTTGGATATTACCAGTGGTGAAACTAGAACACTGAGTTAGAGGAGCCGATTTGCAAGTATCGTTTAATTTAATGTTATAAAGATGTCAAAATTTAAATTATACAAATTTTTAATAATTTTTTTCAGTTTTAATCTAAATTTTAACTAAAATCTTATCATTTAATTAAATTTAATTATAAAATTACAAAAGAGAATCAAATTTTTTTGGGCCAAAAGGGGGGCCGAGGCTCACCCTGCTCCGCCCCTAGATACTACATATTTCTCCTTCGAAATTTAAAAAACTCACAAATTTACTCATTTTATTATTTTGTATATTATAACTCATTTCAAATGTGTAATATATCAATTTTACCCTTCACTAAAAAAGCATTAAAAAAATTGCTTGTTAATGAAAAATATCGATCTTATATTTGATATGTTTCTGATGGCAAAGTAGTCGCTTTGTATTCCTGATGTATATTCGTGACATTAAAATATATCACTTTTATCCTTAATTAGAAATGTAAATAAATATTGTTTGTTTAATATAAATATTGATTTGATATTTTATCGATTTTTTATAATAAATTGTTCATTTATCTACTTTTGACATATATGCAATAATATATCTAAATGTCATCAGATATACGTCAGAAGTACAAAACAACCATTTTATCCTAAGAAGCTAATTTTTCAATAAACAAGCTATATTTTTTAATGTTTTTATTGAAGGATAAAATGAGTATTTTATACATTTAAATTGAGTTTTTTTATAAAAAAAATAATAAAATGAATAAATTTGTTAGTTGTTTAAATTTCGTAAAAGAAATATATTATATTCAAATTTAGAGAGAAAATACGTAATATTAAAGTTTTTTAAAAATATAAGTGAAATCCCACCTTTAAACTATGATTCCAAAAATAGCGATGCAATTTTTCTTTGGACTCCACATTTTTCTTTTTGTTGTAGAAGGCAGTTCTACTTGTTAATTTGATTGTACGTGAAAAACATGGTTGTTGGAAGCGATTAATATGGTTGTTAGCATGGGTGGATTCAAAATTTTCGTTAGGGGTTCAAGATTTATGGGTTTTTTTTCAGGGGTTCGAAATGATGGTCATTTTTAGAAAAAAATTATTTTACATGATCATTTATGCAAAAAAAGTTCAAATACATGGTCATTTTTGAACTTTTTTTTTAATATATATATGATCATTTTTAAAAATTTTAATATATATGATCATTTTTGAAATTATTTTTCAGGAGTTCAGCTGCACCCCTGGAGCTACGTGGCTCCGCCACTGGTTGTTAGAAGCTGCTGACAAGTTGTTGAGTTGCAAATGGAGAGCATCTTCCCTTCTTTTACTTCTACAATTTATTCAAGTAATTAATTAGGCGTTTTAACTTGTTTGTCTATATAAATGTGATTAGGATATATCTCATCTCTGTTGAATTTGCAAACTCTTCAAAACACTTATTCAATAAACATCTTATTATAATCCAATTTCATCTCAATTATTCTTTAATTCCAATTTCTATCTAAATTTTCCTTATGTTCTTGTCTTGATCCAAATTGAGACCATGACAATTGGTATTAGAGCCCTCGATCTCACCACATTTCATATCCCCAATTTATAATTAGACACCGCCATGAATAAATTTTGAGCGGAGCTTGCTCAGATGAGTACTGAGCTAGACAAGTGATTTGAGGCAGAGAGAACAAGAGCCATGCTCATGACTGATCAAATATATGAGGCAATATTTAAAATCTTGGATGATCTGCAAGCTCAACTAGTAGATGAAGACAGGCATCCTGAAGAAGAGAATACGAGATCAAGGCTCATAGAAGCTCAAAAATCAGAGGTTCTCGTGCAATCGATTTCTGTGCATATCCAGATTGGTAAGAAACATCTCTCTCCATCCCTTACTTTTGAGTTCAATGATCAGGTCACAATGGTGACTTTTAGCAAAGCGATTTTTGTTGGAGATCTGACTAAGAGAAATGAGGGTGATGAAGAGGTCTCTAACCCCTGGTGCTAAACAATGGTGCTTCACCTGAACAAAAGTTTGTTGTTTTTAACAGTGTCTAAAAGGTCTAAAACAATTGCAGAAGTATTTAACAATTTCGAGTAATTTTTTTACTTTAATCATCTAGTTAATTAGAGCAAGCAAGTAATATAGCAATTGAAAAAATTCAAGCAAGATGCAAAAGTAGAGTAAAATAGAGAGTAAGAGCAAGAGAATACGCTATATAACGTGGTTTGATTTATCAACCAAATCAACATCCAAGAAATCTCCGGATCGAAAATACTTTTCGGGATCGATTCCACTAAAATCAATGTGTCTTGATCTGAGTTTATTCTCTGAGAGAGGCGAGACAGAGGAAAAGAGGTTTGTTACAAGTGTGAAGAGTTTGACCATAACTCTTCGTCCTGTCGTAATCCCCAAATATGCTTTGCTTGTTCTAAGATCAGTCATAATTTGAAATCGTGTCGCAATGTCACCATGAAAAACCCTCAGCCTCTCCCTCTTCCTCTGGAAAACATCAAAGATGCAAACAAATATGTTCCAATTCACTTCTTAGCAACACCAAAGCACATTCAGTTTCGTATCACGATTAAGCATTGCCTAGTTTTGAAAGATGAAGAAGATAAAGGGTGATCTATATACAATCACATATGATGAGTTTGTTCCATATTTCATGATGGACCTAGATTGCTAGAGCAATTACAAATGGCTATTTCTTGATAGAACCTCACGACGAACAGTGGAGGGCGATGGTTCTCTCTAAAGGAATTTTACACTTAGGTAATGGGGTTTTCTCATAGAATCCCTCAACCATAGAAAACATGTTATTCAAGCAACTAGAACTGTACCTTTATGGGTTGATGTGAAAGGTTTACCATATGAACTTTGAAAAGAACTTGAGTTTTGTTAGATTGAAATTCTAAGATTAAGTGCTAATGCGTAAGCGTTTTTAACAATAACAATTCAAACTTTTAATATTAATCACCTAGTTAGAATTTCACAAGCAAGTACTAAAAGACCGACGTGATCCAACATGAAACCTGACCCGATCCATAATCCGAAAGTTGTCGACACCCGACACGACCTCATCCGACCCGACCCCAATTCGACTATTGTCGACAGTCAAACTAACCCGACCTCAATCCGACTATTGTCGACAGTCAAACTAACCCGATCCGATCCAAATCCGCTCGACCGATCCGACTTGCCACCTCTAGAAATACCCCACTTATTGGTCCAAAAAAATCTCCAAATGTAAGAGCATTGAGTTCTGAACAATAAATATAAATTTTAACAATTAATTTCCTCGTCCTTATCTGAATTGTTTTGGTCTATACATATGTAACTAACATGTTAGATAAAAAAAAATAACCATTAATAAATGGTCAATGGAGCACAGAATAGGCTACAGAATTAAAAGGATAAAAGACGTTAGATGTTAGAAAGAAAAAGACCATTTGAGTTTAATTGTTCTGATAGGCCAGGCCTAAGTGAAGAGAGAAGACAATGAATTAAAAAACGGTGTCTGTTGAAGGTTGCCCTTCTGTGTCAGCACTGACAAAAGGGCCCAGATGCAAAGACTAAAATGGAGAGTCCAATTGAATTAGGAACAGGGAAAATGGAAAATAAATAGAAATGCATTGAGCTGATACTGCTGATACTGTGATGGCAGTGTGCAATATATCTCTATGTCCTTCAGTTGTATTAGTGAAATCATTGTAAGAAATCATAGATCAGTAATAAAATTGAACCTTCTACTTCAGCCTTAAACAATTTAAACCCTCATTTATCTTTCACTGATCGACTTGAGCCTTGTATGTTTGTCAGGTTGTGGCTCCCAGAGCTCCCAAAGTAGCCATTTGCTCTCAGGCAGTCCTTTAAAGTTTAAATCAATGTATCATATAAATAATTTTATTGTTTTTTTTGGTAAACATTTCATTTCTTCTGAAGTATCAAATTTGCATGCTTTGTCATATTTGACTTAACCAGTTCATCATCAGTTACTATTTGTCCAAATTTACTGCTAGTAGACAATAATGCAGGTCATGGCAAAACACCTGATTTGTGTCAATTACCAGTACCAAACATTCAGTAGGACAGACATAAGACAGAAAGAAACCAACATTTGGGCAAAGACAACCAAGCTAGTGAGGAATTTTATAAGATATATAGACAGCCCACAACTTGAAACAAAACCAGACAGGCCAACTTCTTTGCCAGAGCTAGGAAAATGAAGGCTTGAGGAGATGGATTTCGAAGGGAAGATGTGAGATAGAGAAGACGAGGAAGAATAAGACATGATGGAATGCTGGGGGAAATGAAATTTCTCAAAAGAGATATCAACTATTCAACTTGTAAAGAATGATGTATTGAGAAGAGTTAATTAGCAGCTACTGAAACTTACTGTTCTTAAACAGTAAATGACAGTGAAGTCCTTTGCCAGTATTGTTCATGATCTAGAGCTTTAAGTTTAACTCCATTATAAAACTTTGAACTCTTTAATTCATATGGTCATTTTTATTTCCTCCAAAGGAAAATATACGTGAAGTGAAAAAGATTTAACATAAATCCTACATATAATATATAAAGGTCGAACATGTTCATGCTAGAAGAGTTATTATGAATAGTGTTTTCATTTACTGTAGCAACTTTTTTCCGTTGATTTTTTCTTTTTTTATTATTTAAACGATTTATTATAATTTTGCTATTATAATACGAAAATTTAAATTTTAACTTTTTCGCACGGAACACAAGAGTACCTCTAGTTAAGATAAAGGATAAACCCAAAACATATGAACTTTGAACTTTGAAGCAGGGATGTACAACAGAAGATCAGACAAGAATAAGATCTGAATCAAAAATTTCAGTACCATTAGTACTCACTAGGAAGTTCAATACAAAAGCTTTACAGAAAATAGGCGAATGCAGAGAAAAATTAAAGAGAAGAAAATATGCAAATTAAGTATACTATCATCTTGTCTCACACTACAACACAATTGAAGTACATGAAGAGTCGATGCCTCATCATCATCTATTTACAAGATCAGCTTCCTTCTACAGGACCAATTCCAAATAAATCCTTGCTTATTGAAATACTGCATACACAAACCCTGAGAAACCATATCATTAAGCCTCCCTCAAGTACTTGGAATTTGAGGAACTGACAAGATCTTTGGCTTCATTCAAGGAAAAAAAAATAGTATGAAACTACAATGAACTGCCTAAAAACGTCTCCCTCACGTCCTTTCCTGAAACAACCTTGATCGCGACAATGCAGCCGGGTTCGCATGTAAAACTGGACCTGTATCCGTTACCTGACACTTGCCCTTCTCTTTACCTCCGAAAGACTTAAAGATACTCCCATCATCATGCTTAATCCCTAATGTTGCCCAAATAGAACTCTTGGCAGCCTCATCAGGGTCCACTATTCTAAGTGTCTTTGGGGCCCACAAATTCTTTTTCCCCATCTGTTCTGATTTTTCATCGCATTGTGAAGCAGGTTCTCTTGAGTGTTTACCTAATGTAGGAGACCTATTACCTGAACTACAACTGTTACTGATAGGAGAAGAAGGCAAGACTGTGCCATTTGTGAATGCAGTCCACGGCATATTCCATGGACCTGGTCCACCTGACCAGCCCCAGTAAGAGGCCAGCATAAAAGGGAAAGGAATCGCCGGGCCCCATGGGTACATGACAGCAGGTCCAGGGTAACATGGCATAGGTGGGACGCTGCCACCATCGCTGAACCTGTTTGCTGTGTTCTTCTCACCTGCAACTGCACGTACATTAGACCTGTTTCCCACACCAGTGCAAGAAGTACAAGGCTGTTCGTCTGTGATGAGGTCTGCACTCTTTCTCTCTTCTTCAATATTAAGAACTGTTGACATGGACTCGCAGAGTGGCACTTCAGTGCCAAATTTAAGGACAGTACCAGTACCAGTACTAGTACCAGTGCATATACCTGTATCAGTGCCAATCACATTTGTGGGCCCCACCAGAGGGATACCTTGCTGATGCAACAAGGCCTCTGAGGACATCATGATGTGGTGATAATGTGAGCCTGGATGCTTGTTTTTCCGACGACCAGCCCCCACAGGTACATTCCGCATGGTACCACCAGCTGTCCAGTACCTCTGACAGTTCTTACAAAAGTGCCTTGGCTGGTTCACATTGTAGTTATTATAATAACAGAATTTAGTATCCATACTGTTGCAACGGGGGCAAGGGAGGATCTTATCAGGCTTCTTAAGAACCTTTTCGGCGTCAGGTTTAACCTCTTCCGATTTTGACTCTGTCAATTTTGCTGTGTGGTTTGTGTTTTCACAATCTTCTTCTTCTTTTACATGTTCGTTTTGGTTGATTGAGGAAGAACGAATGGGAGACATTGGATCAGCATCTTCTGATCTGTTGGGTTTACCAGAGTTCGAGGATTTGGTCTCTACATCCTTTGCTTGTTTGTACAAAATCTGAAATGAAATTAAGATGATAAATGTTAATGAAAAACTCAGATCAATAGAAGCAAGCTGTTAAACAAAAAGGAATATTGATTACTAACCAATGAAAAAGAAAAGGCTTAAACTTTGTTTAACAAAATTCATACTAAGGATTATTTTACCATGCCCAAAATATATATACCACTGCATAGCTTTATTTATAAAAAAAACAAATAAATTAGCAACTCTCACGAATTTAAAGATCTGCCGTGCTAACTTTTCTAATTCTAAAGCTTGTCGAAGGGAGACATGGTGTGAGGAAAATAGTTTCAATAGAACCAAAACAAAGAGGCCAAAATAAAATGTTTATACGAAATTGGAAACAATTTGTTACCATCACTTGTCAGTTTTTCTCCCAGTATTATAGTTTTGACAAAAATAGTGTAAGGACCATATTTCCCAAAATGGTAAAGTAACTATGAAATATTTAGAGTTAAAATATGAAGTCATGTAGACTATTTTTAACCTAGAGCCCATTAACAAAAACAATAAACACCGAAAACTAGAAAATAAATAAATTAAGAGTAAAGAACCAAAAGTTATGTACTTGAGGCTATTACCGAAAGGCGTATTAGTAAAAGTCGTGGAAAAGGCAATAAATACTGAATTAAATTATTGAGTAGCCTCTGAATTTGTTCCCTAATTTCAAAATTGATTCTGTTCAATATGATCTCTAAATCAGTACCGAATTTACCAATAACTTCATTAAATAAAATTTAAAGATAATACTAAATAATTTTTTTTTGTTAAACTATACGGAGACAGCTTCAAATGGGAAATCTCACCACCAAAACTAAACACAAAAGAACAAATAGAGAAAGATTTACGAACAAAATAAAAATAAAAGAAGCAATCAAATTTTAGTAAAAACATTTACCAATAATTAATAGCTTCTGCAACAATATATTCAAAGAAATCTGATAAATTACTGCCCACAAACATCATAAACACTTAAATAGTCTTGTATCCTTAATAGAGCAAGATTCGTCTTAAATCATAATATCAATCTATTCATTTTACCCAAAAGAAAAACAAATTAAAAAATTCGAAACATATAATTAGATACAACCAGCAACCTTCTCGACAAAATCAAAAGAAACAAAGTACTCGACAACAAAACACAGAGAATATAAGACGAGCTCTCACCTTTTCAGGTTCACTGGAGAGCTCCAGCTCCGGCTCCCGCTCCTTCGGATTAGGCTGAGGCGCAGGGATCGGTATCGTCCGTCCGAAAAGCTTTATCGCCGGATCTTTGCTCAGCTCAGACATTTCCAACCGTACGATCTCCGTTGTGACTCGTGTTATTCGAGAGAGAGAGAGAGATAGAGATGGAGAGAGAATCAATTCGCATGCCCGCTGAGGCGCTGCTCCGTGTAGTAGTAAGAGAGAAGAGGAAATGAGACGAAAATAAAATAAATAAATAAAGATTAGTAGTCTAGTCCACCAAAGAGAGAGAGAGAATGGAATAACATAATATAGAACTTGAAAAGGTATTGCGAGGTTTGACAGTGAGTCGGTGTGTGTGACCGGTAACAGCCGGTGAAAGAGTTGAGTGGGACTGACATGTGCCAGCTGGCGTCCGATTCAGCGAGAGAGAGAATTGTGAGCCACGAGTTATTCGCATTCGTATCCGGTGACAATAGACTATAGAAGCCGGATTGAGATCCCCTATTTTTTTATTTTTTAATCTGAACCGTTAATTTATAATGAACGGATCAGATCCACCATGTGTGGACAAAAAATACAATAACGACATTTTCAGAAATACTCTCCAAAAGTCCTATTTTATGCCGAGAGTCAAATCTGTCAACTCAGTAGAAAACAATGATATTTAACATTTGAGTAATATTATCTCATATTCATACTCTTCAAAAGAAACCAAACTTTTTCTCCATAGTTAAGATTAAGAGTATGGACTCTAGAGTTCTCAAAACGGGGCGGGTCGGGTACCCGTAGATCCGATCCATCCGGATCCACGGGTACGACGGGGCGGGTATGCACGGGTCCGAACTCAAAACCTCTAATCAGACACGTGATAACCCGGGCGGGTAGGGTCCGGGCGGGTCTAGACGGGTCGGGCACAGGTCCGGGCGGGTCGGGTCGGATCCGTCCAACTTTTTGAATTTTTTGAATTTTTTTCGAATTTTTTTTTATTTTTTTGAATTTTTGAATTTAAAATTGCACATTATTTTAATATATATATATATATATATATATTCGAATTTTTCTGAATTTTTTTTGAATTTTTTGAATTTTTGCACGAATCTACGGGTCGGATTCACGGGTCGGGCACGGGTTTAGACGGATTTGGAGGATTTGGGGCCAACCCGACCCGTGATAGATCCGTGGATCCGAGATCCGCGGATCCGGGCACGAGTACGGGTCGGACATAGGTCGGGCACGGGCAGATAGACCAGCCCGGATTTTTTTAAAACCCTAATGGACTCTCATTTCTTAACTTTACTTTTTCTTTATATAAAATGTCACTTCAACCTTGAGGAAAGTAAGAAACTATTGATTGAAGTTAGGTATCATATGGAATATTTGATATCAATTTGATAAAAGTGAATTGTTAGATTGTAACAATACGAGACAACGGTGGAATAAATTTATGTTTTTATCAGATTAAAAAAACTTTAAGAAAAATATGAATATAACACCAAATTAAGTGACCCAAAATTTCAATATTTATAAATTAAGGATATTTCATGTTTCATTGAATATAATTATAGATCTTATTTGTAAGACGGTGAAGTTCCATCAGTAATGGTTTAACTCGACAATCATGATAACATTTTCTTAAAATAAATTAAACTTTATAACAACAATTAAGACACGTTGCTTATATTTTGATGATATACTAATATATACATACACTATTTAAATATCGTCAGATACAACACTGAGATTTTGAAATCATTGAATAATGGTGAAGCTTGCAATATTTCATAATTTTTTTCATGTATTTTTATGTGCATGATGTATATTTTATATTTTAATTGTTAAATTTTTCACGTAACAAATTATGCATGATAAGTATTGTCAATTAATTTGTTGTCAATAGAAAGCGTGTGTCCAGAACATATGATAATGAATATTATTTCTCTATTTAAATAAAAAAATATATATTATTTCTCTATTTAAATAAAAAAAAATATATTATTTCTCTACAGAAATACATGGATCTAAATTTCGTCCAAAAAATATTGTATTACAATTTAAAAAGGGTGCAAGTGTAAATATATATTTCTAGAGGGTAAAGAAGGAAACCGGAATTTACAGAGAGAATATCTCCAACCAGCAGCTACAGCTACCTTAGAAACGGACGATTCAGTGCTTAGAACTGTTCTACTGCTTATCAAGTGCACCAAATTTCCCAACTAAAGGGACCACTTTCATCCTCTTTGAGTCTTTTCAATACAAAAAGGTGCGAGAAACTGAGAACACTTTTGAGGTGATAAATCATAAATCATGTCCATGCAAGGAAAAGCATGTAAATCAAAAGTATTGTGTCGAGGTGGCAAGTCATGCGGGTCAGGCGATTTTGGGTCGGATCGGTTAGTTTGACTGTCTGACAATAATCGGTTGCGGATAGGGTCGGGTTTCGGATTGTCAAGTGTCGATAACTTACGGGTCATGAGTTGGGTCGGGTCATGGGTCGAGTCGGGTCGGGTCGGGTTTTGGGTCGGATTTCAAGTCAGGTCGGGTACTCTTTTTCGGGTAACGGATCGGATCGGGCGAGATCTGATCGATTTCGGGAGCTGCATCGATAACTTTCGTGTTTTGGGTCGGGTCGGACAAGGTCAAGTCGGGTTGCACCGACAAATTTCGAGTATTATTTTGAGTTTTTAAGTTCAATCGAACAAGATCATACCACGTTATTGAATTTTGTTATTAAATATTGACTTCAACTGATATTAATTCGTTAGTAAAATTAGATTATGATGTAGGCAAGATCAGGCTAGATAAATTTACAAGTTATATATGATCAAGTCAGGTCGGGTTAGGCTCAAATTCTTATGTGTTACTCCATCTGGGGTTACGGATTGTCTCAGGTCGGATCGGGGTGCTCGAGTCCTCATGCGTCATGCCATATCGGAATACGGGTCGAATCGGGTCATGAGAATCAAAGGAAGTTTAAATATAAGTATAAATCTTAAATGCAGTCTAAAAATATCTGACGGTCCACGATCATTGGGGATGCAGCTTATTCAAGGGGTAGGCACGTGCCTACCCCTGGATTCTAAAATTCTTCGTACGTTCAATGATATTTAATATGGTGTCTATTCCTGGATTGATATTGTGCCTACCCTTGTTTCAGACACGTTCAATATTTTCTAGCTCAAATTAAGATCGTTAATCCTCTCTTCGCTCTCTTTGCAAATCGCTATTTTCGACGGACTTAATTACTTTGTATGGATCGTCCCTCTCTTCTTTTCCTCTGACACGAGTCGCGAATCACCGTCAGCTCAAAGTCTCACACCCTAACTCTAAGCAGCTAAGCCCAAACTTATCAGTCGTGATCGTGCGTGTCTCGTCGAACCTCCGTTGTTGGTGTCTTGCGTGTGTCTCAAACTGTCCCACACTCGACCCTCTCTACTATTTCGGTGTGAGAAATATGCTAAATTGAATGAAGATATACAACACTTTGTCAAAAAAAATATTGGGATATGTCGACTCGATTTATCGTTATCGACTTGATTTATTTTTTGTAAGTGTTATTATATTATATTTATATTTAATGTTCTAATATTTAAGGGAAAAATAATTGTGTCATTATAAAACTTAAAAATTGTCAAAATATCACTCAGAAAAAATTGTCAACTATCAGTAGCCGATCTCAATGCAAAAAGTGGTCGATAGTGACATTTTGACAAAAAAAAAATTCAGAATGACATTTTGATAATTTTGAAGTTTTAGAATGGCAAAAAATCAAATTTCGCCTAATAAATCGTATTATTAATTACTATGGTATTCAATATTTTAACGAAATTTATATTCTTGTAAGTAATTAGTGTCTATTTCTGATCATAATCCTGTATTTGTCACTGTCCAGGATTGATATCGCGCATGTACTACTGCGGCACCAGATTCGGTATTTCGGTCCCATTTAGCAGAGTGCGTTAAGTGAACGGTCCAGATTTGTTAGGAGAAGTACAATAAATATGCATCAACACAAGGGTGTAAGAAAGCCATCTGTAATTTAAGCATCACGTTGCTTTCATACTTATTTGTCAGTTTATAGGCGTTGTTGTTTCCATTGTTTTCTAAAAGAAGTAATTATCCAATGCTTTTTGGCTAAATAAGAAGAAAGATCTACAGTGACCACTTATGCTTGTAAGAAACTATGAGTGTGCTCAATACAAGACCTGCATCTAATCAAATAATTAAGAATGTTCTCTGATAGAGCATTTTCATCTCTGAAATTCTTGAGTTTCTAATCTAATGTAGCAGTTTATAAATGAGTTTCAGAACTGTAGATTAGTTTCTTATTTATAAATTTTGCTCTAGAGTTTCTTATTTAGCAACTTTGTATTAGAGTTTATAAACTCTGACGTGGCTTAATCATTGGCTATAATAAATCGGTCTCCCACATATTGGTAGTATTTGCTGACGTGGCAATTAAGGAACTCTAACTTTTTAATTTCTGTGTGGAGGGTTTAGAAACTAAAAAAAATTTAAATTTCTAAAATTGATGTGGCAATAATTTAGAAACTCTAAGAATTTCAGAAATGAAGATGCTCTTATGATACAATTATACATTTTGTTAGCCTTATTAGTTGGTCGTGTAACAACTTTCACATAAATTGATTGTAATAAAGAATATCATCACATTTTAAGTCGTTTAATTAAATTAAACGATAAACCTTTCATAATTATTCATTAGTTTTCACATAAATTGATTATAATAAATCTTTCATAAACAATAAATATTCATAAACTGTCACGTTCATTAGCAGTCCTACCAAAGGCGGAGCTTAGTGCAGGTCAAAGGAGGCCATGGTCTCTCTTGAATTTTAGAAATACACTAATTAGATATTTATTGTATGTGTTAAATTTTATTTAGATCATAAAAGAGTCTCATCTTTATCATTATTTTTTGACATACACCAATAAAGTACTCGATTGGTCCCCTCTTAATTTCGACTCAAGTTTCGCCACTGATTACGATTATGAAAATTTCTTCATCTTGCGATTCTAGCCTTATTTTGAAAGTTACACCAATATTAATACTACTAATAATATAGTAATATAAGAATTCTAGTTGACATCTAAAGAACTTAATTTAAGAATAATTATTTTTTGGCAAATGCAACCAAATTATAAACTATGTTACCACATATATGCCCAAACCAAGTAAAGTTATAGAGAATCCGCCTCCTTATCCAAATAAAACTTCATCCATCACCATATCTACAGGTTACAGGCTACAGCCGGTCACCCATCCCAGCCGCCCGGAAGCTGACCGACTGACGCCAGTATATGATAACAGGCTATTGCCCATAAAGACTGGGTCCCACCAAGAAAAGGTAAAGCGAAAAGGCCTCTCTGTGCCACCGCAACTGTCAGCTTTTTCACGCATCCCCAAATCGTACACGCAAACATATCTATCTGTGTTTGATTCTCTAATTCTCTTTCTCCTCTCTACAAGTACAAAGCAAAACAAAACCAAAATGTCTTTCCAATAAAAGCTGAGATTTCTGATCCAATCGTTTAATCATGAATGTGATAACATCCAACGGCTGTGGTTTGTGGAAGAAAGGTTAATGCATCCCTGTCGAGTGTAGAGGTAGAGCACAGTAGCACACCCATTATCTACTTTAGTATTTTATTATATATTTTATTAGCCAATAGGAGCTTCGTACGCACGTGCCATTGGTCCCACCTGCCTGATCCGCAAAAGATGAAATTGTACTCTCCGTGATGAGAATTTATTCCTGGCTCCAGTTTGGACCACACGAAACTGCAACAAATTTAAATTTTGCATGTAGGTATGTCCTTGATAAGTTTCAAAGAAAAAAAAAAGATATGTTATTGATTGTTTGATTATGTGGCTAATCCCACAATTAATAAAATTCATGACATCCTATATTGCCATAAAAAGAACTGGTTGCATTTGAGAAAGAAATTATTTCCACACCATTCTTTCATTTGGTGACTAATTTGTCTCTCGAAATTAATTCCGTAATTCTTTTCAAATATTATTAGTAATTTTAAAATTAAATATTTCGGAAAAAGTAAAACATATTTGAATTGTACTTCGACCACAGATCGTAGCTGTGGTCCAAAAATTTGTTTTCCAAAAAAACAAAAAAAATATATAAATATTTAATGGAACCTGTTGCGGTCAATATTGAAACAAAGATGATTTTGTGCATTTTTTTATTCTCTGACTAACCATCCAATTTAGAAAAGTTCAATTAAAACCATTAGCTTTATGTTATACCGGAGGAAATAACCTTTACATTAGCATTTATTTTAGTTATTTCCTTCATAATGAAATTATCTTTTATTTTGAAAGTACAAATATTTTTTTTTTCATTTTGACATTGAAATACAATAATAATAATAATAATAATAATGATGATTATGAATTGCACCGAAGTGCGTGCTACTAGTGTTGTAACATGAGTTCGGATTCTGTACCACGCGGCACATGATGCATCAAGAATCTGAACAATTCAATTGTGTTAAGATTAATGCAAACTAAATTTTAAAAATACGAACACTTTGAATTAAATCACAACCATTCGTTACTTACGTACATAAATTTATAGACATCCGATCTACCCATCTATGCCGCACGGCACCAGATACAGATCCGATGTAACATAGAGCCTGATTGTCGACAACAACACCCGACCACATCTTGTGTACATCTCTGCACGTAGAACAGGCTAAAATAAAAAAGAGAGAAATTGCTGGGGAGATGCAGGTGCTTTTTTTTATATCAGAAACCCGTAGCCAGCAGGTGCTTCTTTCCTCTTTGACGAATAAATTAACAAAAAGCTTAGACTTTTCTTCTTTCGTTCAGTTTTTTAAGAGTAAAAGTGATCACTTTTCGCTCCTCTCAAAGTCTTATTACATCTGCAACGTGGAAATGCATTCGCACGCCAATACTGGATCCCAAAATTTGTCTTTCAGTTATAGTTTTATTGAATATTAAGAAGAGGAATCCGATGTCTGTGCATGTGATTTTGATGGCTCCAAATGTTAGTGAAACTAAATTTTAATTAAATAGTTTTTAAAATTTTAAATATTACAACTAATTTATGAAATATTTCACATATATCATATTAATTTTTTAAATCATCAAAAGCTAAGCAAATCAACGATTCAAATTTGTGATTTAACCATCTCTCTTGATGACTACTGAGATGAAGTTAAAACTTGACTATTTTTTATAGACACTTGTTTGAGATGATTTAAAATATATCTAATTATATTTTATATTGTCATACGCAAGCTTTAACTATACCTCCTTTCTTTTCATGTTTGGATCTCCTTCGTATGTTTTTCCCCTAAAATCATGTGGATCGCTCATGTTCTTCCCCGAACATAATTTGTTTTGCCTTTTCGCTCATTCTCCTCATCTTTTTTTTCTCATCATTTTGTCTATTGTTGTACGACCGATTTCTTCCTCACCAATAGGATTGGCAGCTTCGGATGTCACATGGTTGCTCACGAAACGATGTATGAATCACCACATATTTATGTCTCGTGCTAACCTTTCTAGCTCATCTTTCAAGGAAATACAGTCTTTTGTATCATGGCTTGCAGTGTTGTGGGATTTGCAGAAGCTTCTGTCATCCTTTATTTCGAACAGCTCCAACTTTTCCAGTTGTTGGAGGTATCCTTTATTTTTTATTTCTCGAAGTATCTCATCTTGAGGTTTGTGAGGGTGTGATTGGTGTTGAACATCGATTGTCTTCTTTCACCGATTCTAGACTTGTATGGATTATATTTATCATCTCATAGTTATCTTGGTTTCGGTGGCTTGACAACTTTTCAGGTGATTTTCTCCTTTTTTGCCTCTCGAACATCTTCTGCGTCTTCACTAGAAGCAGCGTCTTCTTCTCCTCTTATGTAGGTGTCTGCGAACACAATAAACTCTTCAAAGGTTGAGAAATTGTTCTTATGAGACTCGAATCTAAGGTTACCTTAACGAAGACTACTTTGGATGGTTAGGATTGCCAATTTGTCATCGTATTCTTTCGCTCCTTGAACAGCTTTGAGAAATCAGTCAATAAACTTCTTGTTGGTTCACTTTTGCCTTACTGTAAATCAAAGAGATGATCACAAGATTTTTTCCGGCTTTTTATTCCTCCAAATCGAGGAATGCAGATGCTAGCTGCTCAAAATTATGAATCAATTTTGTTAGTAGAGAGGATTACCAGTCTCATGTCGATCCTTCTACATATGTTTGGAAGAGATGGCATAGGACAACATCCGAGTATCCTACCAAACAAAGTCGTTCTAAAAACTCACCAAAAAAGCTTTTGGATTCGAGAATTTTGATCTAATGGATCCATAATTCCAAGGCTCGATATGTTTGCATTTGAAGGAACTATAATGGCATACAAAGCTCCAGCTAGATGCTTATTTGAAAGGACTTTGGTTTGATAGTTTGGTTGTCAGATTTGTCTTTTGAGACTTTGCAGCCTCTTTCACATTGCCACTTCAAACTCATTGCGAGGAAAGGTGGATTGTTCGCGAACCTGGCAGAATTCGGAGGAACAAAGGAAAAATTGTTGGAAACCGATTATGCTGAAGAGAAGATTTCTTCATTCGTTCGAGAATGGGAGATTCTATTTGAATTAATTGGTTGATAGGATTGTTGGATCTCTCCTTTCAACATAATTGGGGAAGAATGCCTTATGTTCGGTTGGAAAGCAAAGTAATCTCCTAAATTGTTGAGGAGAGGAAAAATTCCTCGTATTTAAGGGGAGGGGAGGTATTGGTTGAGAAGATGTGTTCGATTAAGGAGAATAATGATTATGATGTGGAAAATAGAATTGGTTGAGAGAAGTTTGTGAGTACCCTTCAGATTGGGGGTTGGAAGTATTTCCATGAAGGAATGAACCTCTAACAGTTGAGCTGAATAGGTTCCTTTGTAGGCTAATTTCTGGTTGATGTGTGGTCATTGTAGTGATATGCGTGTTCGAGGCGGAGGGAGGTATTGGTTGACGAGTTGGATGGTTTTGTTACAAAGAGTTAGGGGAGATCGATGATGGACGAAATGAGATTTGATGGGATGGTCGGTGGTGGTGAAGCGTGAGTTATGCGTGGTTGGGTTCCTGGTGAAGATGACGGAGGAGATGGATGCAGTGGAGGTAGAGGAGAAGAATATGTGACATAACAAATTATGGTATATACAATGAATGGTCTTGTCTGAGAGATGTTCCTAAATTAGACATATTTTTTCTAGAATGAGTTCTTGAAGGAGAGAATTATCTCTCGACGAAAGCACCAATGATCGAATTTCAAATAAATTATCTGAGAAAGAGAAGACAATATAGAAATTCGAAGTTTTATTCTAAGTAGCTAAGTCTAGTACAAGTGAGAGATGTCTTTTACAGTAGATGATGGAAGTATATATAGCATAGTTCCTACAACAAGCCAATAAATGCAATAATGAAATACATGATTACAATATTAACTATTCTATTCGACCGTTGTCTTGAGATGCAACTGATGTTGATATTCCGCAAATTCTGCAATTTTCTTCCAAAAATATACTTCCATAATTTACCACTTCAAGACTCAAATTCATGATGAGAACTCTTTTTGCTGAGATCATGATTTGGTAAGGCCTCCTATCACGATCCCTCCTAGAAAATTGTTTTTTCTTATTATATTTAATTTGATAAAAAGTTCCTGTTCTAAAAATAAATTTGTGATTTTTTGAAAAGTTTCTAAAACGCTCGCAAATATTCCCATCTATAAATTATGAACTCAAGATTTACTGAATTTTTTAGATAAATACGTAATCAAATCTTTCAGCTTTAGCTTTTGTAAATAATGATCCTCGTATGAATTTCTAACATGTGACTTTTCAGTGAAATTTCCTTCTCATTTTACTCAAAAAGGACTATGTAAGAAGAAATTATGCTGAATTTCTGAAGTTGATTGAATGGTGAAGATTTGATTACTCAAAATCCGGACACTGAATTGAATGATACAGTTCTGTAAAATTTGATATGAAATAAAAAAAAGGAGCTGATATGTAGATATCATATTTGATATCAACTATTGATACCGATTTTATTATACATCTTTAGTTGAGTTATCATGCACATTATTTGAGTTATTATGCATGTTATTTTTTATAATGAAATAGTTATACATGTTGTCAATTTTATTATGCATTTTTAGTTGAGTTATCGTGCACATTATTTGAATTATTATGCATGTTATTTTCTATAATGAAATAGTTATACATTTTATTTTTTGTACTGAAATAATTATGGTATAACATGCATAATAACTCAAATAATGTGCATTATAACTCAACTAAATGTGCATAATAAAATCGATATCAATAGTTGATATCAAATGTGGTATTTACAAAACATTATCCATAAAAAAATGGACGTGACATATTGCGCTCTTCTTAACTTGGTAATAAAATAATTGATCTAATTCAAACTTTCCGCACAAGACTCTTTGTTCGGAGTTCGTATCTAGATATACGGAGGACACAGATGGACTACACGGAGCTCGTTGAATTATATAAGTTATTTACATGATCGAAAATGAACGATAAGATATGAAATAACAGAATCATGTTATTCCCTCGAAATAACAGCGGATATGAAATCCTTTGGTCTACCTCAAACCAAGCAATTTGTCTAAGACTCAATTAATTAGAGAAAAAAGGTGCTCAACTAACTTAATACCACCCATAAATTGACTGTTGGAGATAAACTCAATTTTTTTTTGTTAATTGTTCATACGATAATCTTAGACTCTTAGTCACAAACTGTTTTTTTTTAATATTATAATTTGCTGTTAAAGCGGAGAAGAAATTAACTTACTGATAATTTCATTGGAGAAGATAGAGAATACAAGTGCAAGATCATGTGTAACAGAAACCATTTAATTTTCCATTATTTTCTTTCACTAGCAAGGTAAAGTGAATAGTTTTTGGTATTTCAGAAATTTAAATTTCAACTGGAGAGTAAACAAAGCAAATTAATTATAAGGACACAGTTTCCACCATCATTTTTTTGATGCTAGTTGTTTTTTTGTGTTGTGTTCCTATCCACAATTTGAAGATCTTGGATTTACCAAAACAAGTGGCCCCTCCCCAAAAAGAGAATTGGATTTCACATGGGCCCCAAAGAAAGAAATATATCTCACAATTAATTCATACCAACCACATATTGGTCAAGTTTCAGACATCAGATATTAGAATCCAATTTTTTGTGGTTGTGATAATTGAAGAAGAAAATCAGAACAAGAAATAAAAATCTCCTCTAGCAATTATGGGTCTTTTCCATCTCCTTTTTATTTTTTCTTTTCATTCTTCCCTGCCACTTTCCACATGAATAAGCAATTCATCATACACAAAAGTAAGTGATAAAGCAACCTTTACAAAAAGCCCCATTTTTGTTGTTCTTGGTATGGAAAAACAAATATAATGATATGTTTTCTTTTAACATTAAATAAGCAATTCAACATAAATACAAAGCATCAAAGTAGCAAATTTTAGAAAGCTCCCACTTTATTTTCTTCATATGCAAAAAAAAAAATATATTATATTATATACTTTTCTTTTATTATTAACAATTATACATCAGTCATGGCTGGTACAAAGTCACTGTCCAAACATTATGTTGCTAGGTCATTATAGTATGAGGTCAATCATGAACAAAATGTTGCTAAGTTAATAAAGCATTTGCTTAACAAATATTTGTAATTTCAATGCCAATTAGTCATTTTCAAGTCAGAAAAATGCTTTCTTATAGTAGCAATGCATTATAGCTATTAGCTAGTGCTTTTTACTGATTTTCACAAAGGAGAAGCAGATTTTCTGCCGCGCAGTAGTAACAAACGTTCAAAATTTTCTGCGATGTAGGTTACAGACGATTCAATTTTGATTCACGGAGGTCTAATATTATAATGTTTAGCTTGCACGAATCTCAATGCAAATCAAAATTGAAATTTGCTGCGCAACACGCACAGTATTTATATTGCGCGGTAGAAGATCTCATTCCCCACAAAGGTGGACACGTAGGGAGCCACAATTTAGACAAACTTTTAAACCTTTTTGCTTTAAAGAGAGATGCAACCTTTTAGTTGGATTGCAGATGAGAAAAAGGTTCTCCTGACTACTGATTTCTGTACTTCTCAATTTCACTTTTTCTTCATTTTTTTTAGATAAAAGCCCTTAGGCGATTTTTTTTCTCCATTTTGTTTGCACTGGAAATGCTTATGATAAGTATAATCCTTTTTATTCACATGAATATTAACAATTATTCAATTGTCTATAGTTTTGTTGAAACAACCTTTTTTATTCAATTACATGCATATTTGTAAAATTTTTTTTTAAGAAAAACAAAATGAAGATGTATACTAACTGAAACATCCTTTCTGTATGTATTAGTAATTGATTAATACATTACAATTAATATGCTTTTGTTGTTTAATTTGATTGGATGTGTTATCACTTATCAGTGATCACTTGCTTGTCACTATGATAAGAAAAAGGGATGTTTTTATTACTCATAAAATTTGTCCCTCACAGATTTGATTTCTTTTTCCATTCAGAAAAAATGAAATCTTATGTGATTTTTGAAAGTAAAAAAGTGTCACTCCTATTTTGACTGAATTGTTCTTTTTACAATAGTTATAGTTGGAGAAAAAAAATGCACTTTTCTTCCACAACCTGATAGAGAAAAATGCAAAAAGATGAAAGAAATAAAATGTACAATTTAAAGGAATCTCAATTTAATAACAGAACCGGTGAAGATCACTTGTGCTTTTGAATTTTATGTGTATTGGATTTAAGACAAAAGCATTTTCTGTGGGGTCCGAATGTGCTATTATTTCAGGGGAAAAGGAGGGTCTATTGTTTATTTATGGATCGTCGGATTAAAAACGGACGGACGGATCGTCACAGGTGAAATTAAAATTTTTTTTTTGATATTGATCTGATCCATTCGTTATAAATTAACGATTCAGATTAAAAAAAGAAAAAAAGTAGAGGATCTCAATCCTTTTCTGGGAGGTATCTTTTTAAAGAAAGTGGGCATCTTAAAAGATAAGGGAAAGTGGAAAATTTTAGGGGGCCTTTTGATATGTTTCCAAAGCAAAAGTATAAAGAAAAGATGTTTTACTAAAATTCTGGACCAGAACAATAGTATGATTTCACAAAGTTGTCTAGTTTTGATTTGTGAATGATTCCAGCTTCTCCTTTTTTAAAGGGAAAAAGAAAAGATGGGAAAAAAAAAATAAATCACATGCAGAAATCAAATAAGCACTTTGTTCAAAAGATGGAAAAATCTACTGTGCTTCCAACTCTGCTTCAGTCAATGCTTCAATAAAGAAAGTTCTCTAAAATCAAAGCGCGAGGCTCGCGTGGGATCCACGCATCAGTTACAGTAGCGAAAATAAGAGGGAGGGGGGGGCTATGTGTCACTCTTTTTAGCACCAGGGAGCCTTTATTTATTTTATTTTGGGTTAATTCCAACTTTTACTTCTCAGGGTATATCTATTTTATAGATACTTAGAAAAAATTGTAAAATTGAAAATAAAATTACAGATAATACGTTTATTGTTTAGTTTAGATGTATACCGAACTTGAATCCATTTAAATTGCTTCATTAATTCATCATGATGTAAAATCCCATTGTTAGTAATTTTGAATTATTCGTAGAGCAAATACCTTCCAAATAGATTCATGTAATAGAAAAGGCTATTAACGGTACCCTCTTACTCGTTTCTTATTCGATAAGACGAGCATGTACAAAGATTTTTTTTCATTAGATAATCGAATATGAATACAAGTAAGATTTATTTTTCATTAATCAAATAGTTAAGAGTATGAGTAAAGGCTATTCCGTACATTAACCCTAAGATAAATTATAAAATATTATTCGTAGAAAAATCGAACAAGAGATGATATATGTACAAGTCAATCTGATTGTTTTGATAAAATAATTGAGTTGAAATTAATTGTATATTTACATTTTATTTTTTAAATAAATGAGTTTTGATGGTAATTTATAAAAAAACTAAATATTATATAAATATTATCGGTCTCATTCGTTATGGTTAGATACCTTGTAATTTTGATGAATATGGGTGAACCAGATTTTAATGGATAAAGTTAAAAGTAAATATCTTGTAATTTTGATTAATATGGATGAACCAGATTTTAATGGATAAAGTTAAAGTAAAGGTAATACTAAATTTCAAACAGGTATGGACATAAAATACAACTATCCGACATGTACCGTACTGCAGTGGCGGATTTATTAAGAGGCAAGCTCGGGTAAGTGCCCGGGCTTGATTAAAAAAAACGTAAAATTTAGTGTATTTTTAGTTATTTATTAGTAAAAAAATGAACTTTTAATGATATTTTAGTGGATTTTAGAGGATTTGTGTCCAGGCTTGATCACAACTTCGGTGCTCATGACTAGTTGTGTCTGGGCTTAATTAAGTTCTAGATCTGCCTCTACCGTACCGTACCTACTAACGCCGCTAGTAATATATATATACGTTAAGAAATTACGTAACATTTTATATTTTTAGTTTTGTAATTCACAAGATTTTCCAAAATGTCGATTGTCAAATAGATGCATATAAAACTTGATATATGGTTGAAGTATACTACTTCTTTATAATGGTAATTTTTTTTCACAAAACCTAATAGATAAGCTGTGGTCCTGTGGATTATTCTCTTATCATCATTAATAGAATTGGAATTTTCTCAAGTATTAACAAATTATTGCTATGATTTTATTAGTTTTATCTTTTATGTACATGAGCATTTATTTCTAGCAGTTGTAGCTATTTTTCACACATCATTATCAGCTTGTGATCTCTGTCATCTCCAGTAATTTAACCCATTAAATCTATTGCCACATAAAATTTTATAATTGGTCTAGGAAGCAACTAATTAAAGCCCATGGTTAGGTTATCTTAGTTCTCATGGCCTTATAAACTGTACCTAAGGGCTTATCTTAGTGGAACCCACAAATTGAGAAACTTTATTGGAAGATAATTTTGGGCTTTAGTTAACTTTCAGGCCTTGGAATTATTGAACTACACATTTATATTTTATACAGGAATAAAGGAATGGTAAATTAGTTTCTCTCTGTGCTTTCTCAGTAACAACTAGGGGTGCATCGTGTACAAAATATTCGTGACGCGTGGCTCGTTCGTGTTCGACATGCTTACAATTCGTTCATTAATAGCTAGAGTTGTTAGTGAGCCGACCGAGCCAGCTCGTTAATAAACGAGCCGATCTCGAGCTGTGACTAGCTCGACTCGTTTAAGTATTGAGACCTTAAGAAATTAATTTGGACCGTCAAATTAGTAATCACCATCTCTAAATAGATCTTCACCGCAGAAAATTTTCACGATTTTATGTTTTTTTAATTTTTTTTTGTCATTTTTCTTGCATACAAGTTACAAACGAGCCAACTCGTGTTGAGAGTTCAGTTCATGACCATTTATAGTAACGAGCCGAGCCAGCTCGTTAATAAACGAGCCGATTCGAGTTCGACCCAACTGTCAAGCTCAGCTCAGTTTGCACCCCTAGTAACAACTAACAATTGACATTTCCTAGAGAGATTTTAGGATATTTCAAATTGCAAATAAAATATAACAATAGAAGATAATAAATTGTTCAACCATGCTAATCTAGAGCATGTGGTAAGTAAAAAATAATGACTTTGTTGGAATTGCCTAAGAGAATATAAATTTAATGATGATTAAATATTTCCGTGACTTAAGTTATGGATGCTATGTTGATGCGAAGTCATAGATTTAATTGCATTAAGAAAGCTTAAGAGCATTTGGTGTTAAACATTTTTTATTTATTTTGATAGTACCTTTGTTTAATAAATTTAATTTTCATCATTTGAAAATTTACAAATCCAATTGTTAAAATCACAAATGTATTGTTATCATTGAATGTAAAAGCATCTACATCCCACTTGCAAATGGCTTGTTAAATATAATGTAACACTTGTACAATTGAAGGCACAATGGGAACTTGTAAAATTAACAAGTCGTCTAAATTAATTTTTTTTTGCGAAAAGATCCCATCAGAATTTATAAATCATAAGTCTTTTTTAATGTGGTATTATTGAGTATCCTCATCAGATTCTGTTATATGAAATCATCTGAGGTTAATATGCAGATCACTAACGTGACAAATAAATTTAATTTATTCAATTATAGAGATGAAGATACTCTATATTTCTTCAATTATATATTACTAGAGAATGTATGTTTTTCCTTTTTTTTTTTTACTCGACACACGGTTAAGCGTAAAAAAAAATATATTGCTTATTAAATCTCATTGACAAAACAATTGTAAAAACAATTTTAATTAGAGGGATGTAGAACAAGTGCTAATTGTCAACAGGTCAAGAAATTGGCAATTACTGAGATATGAACGTAAAATTACAAAATTACTAAACACAATCAAAATAACAACAAAGAAAGATAAGAATTTTTTTAAAAGTTAATTGTTAAAATTAATGAGGTAAAGAAAAAAATCTTCACACTTCAAAAAAAATGAAGATGCTCTATACACTGTTAACCTTATTAATTTATAAATTATTTTTTTATATATTTTTTTCATTCAGATTAGATTTTTTTATGATTGAGACTATGATACTTCACAAACACCACTCACACAGTAGTTTGTCTTCGTATCTTTAATTTGAAGGTTCAAATGACTGATTTAAATCATTGAAAGTGATTTTTATATTAAATTCTTCTTGGAAAAAAAGTTTTATATATTTTTTAGAAATTTTTATTATTATTTAAAAGACGAAAAATTGATTAATCTAACGATTTCTGAATTATTTTATATGAATGATTTTTTGCCTCTCGAAAAAATAATAAAACAATTCTAAAAAAATACACATTTCTATCTGCAAAATTATTTTAATAAAAAGATCAAATTCAACTGTTTAGTTCAGTAGTTGAAACTTTGCAATTAGAGAGTACCATAATCTCACACATTTTTTATTCTCGCATTAAAGAGTAAGCAATAGACCACTACTGAATATTGTCAAACTAAAAATTTAAGGAAGCGACTAACTGCCCCCCTTACACGCCCTCTATATAAGTCTTTATACTCAAATGTAGTAGTCTTTATATTTTTTAGTAAAAGTCTTTATACTAAAAAATGATTATCATTGCATTTGTTCAATAAATTATTTATATAAAGAATTAAAAATAATTTATCATTGCATTTGAGTGGAGGGGTGCGTAAGGGGGACAGAAACTGGGGGACAGTTATATTTACTCAAAATTTAATCATCTAAAATACATAAAAACATCTAAAATAATTTACCTATTTTTTTTATTTGCCTAATTTGAAATTTGGAGATTGGAACAGTGATTTCAGCACCAACCAATCACATAATCCTTGTCAGACTTTCAACAAATCAGGCGCACTCAAGTTGCCAACACACACGTTGCTGCTAACAGTAATTTAAAAATGGAAACCAAATCTTGATTTGATCTTGTAACTATGTTTTGTCAAAAGTAAATCATCATTGATTCATTGTGCATGGCAATATATATGGTTAGCAGAGAATTTAGCATGGGATTTATTTATGGCTATCAATGTGCTTGTCAAATTGCATGATGCAATCATTCAGTGGCGGATGCATGATTTAAATTAGGATAGGACAAAATTATATATAAAATATAAAATACATTCAAAAATTTTTAACAGAGCTTTGAGCCGCTGAAAAGGTTAGGGGTGGACTTTTTTTTATTTCCAGAAGTAGACATCTTATTAACTAATCAATAGGCCTATGTTGAACTTCAAATTTCAGGGGTAGACACTTGCCTACCCCTAGACCACTGTAGATCCGCCCCTGAATGCAATATTATAACACATTTTGTGGTTCACCTCTTTTTGCACGTGAATTTACAGGTTGTCGTTCTATATTATACATTTGTTATTTTATAAATAAATTACGCATATTGGTTATGGTTTATTCATTCTTAATTTATAACTAGTAAAAAAAATCCAAGGTAAAATAATTAATAATATTATAGGTTATTTCATTTCTCAAAAGCATGATTTTACCTTTGCGATATTAAACGTTCATCTTTCCATCGAGAGACGGAACCTAGCTCATTATCAGTTTTATACTGTTTTCTTAGCTTAAATTTATTTTTATGTCCTTTAATCTAATTATATTGTCTGAAATCTTAATTATTCTTATCTTAGTAATATTAAGGCACTTTTTCTTTGGATTTAACAGAATAGATTAAATTTAATTCTGTTTTTGTTCCCAAACAACCGCAATATATATATAGAGAGAGAAGAGAGAGATGCTGGTGCATTACGGAGTCAATATTAGTTTTCGCATCTCGCTCAAATTTTAAATTTTAAAATTCAAACGGTTGATCCAAACCGTTCAATGTAATCTTCATATTGAAATCTTACTATAAACCAAAATTTCAATTTTTAGAATCCTTTTACTATTTTTAGAGCGGTGCAAAATCAGTCATATTGGAAGGTCCAGAAATTAGTATATAAAAAAAATTTCATACTCCTCTAAAAAATAGTAAAAAATTTCTAAAAATGAAAAATTTGATCTCTAGTGAGATTTCAATATAGAGATCACATTGAACGGTTTAGATCGTTTGTTTCAAATGTTCTTATTTGAAATTTGAGTGTGATAGCAAAAATAATTATGGCTTCGTAATTCATCATAATATATATATATATATATAGTTATGCTAAAATACTTTATAAAGCACCAACATTCTCATACTTTAGGCTCGTATCTCGAGATACAAAATTCAAACAGTCGATCAAGACCGTTGAAAATATTCTCCATACTAACATCAATTTGGAGACCAAATTTTATATTTTTTGACTTTTTTTTACTATTTTTTCGAATGGGTGCAAAGTTGGTTAAATTGAAGGTATGTAAATCTTTATATTAACGAATTTTCTACCTATCCAATAAAATAACAAAAAAATTCCAAAAAAATGTAAAATTTGGTCTCAAAATAGATGTTAATATGGAGAACATTTTCAACGGTCTTGATCGACCATTTTCATTTTGTATCTCAAGATACTAGCCTAAAGTATATGAATATTGGTGCTTTATAAAGTATTTTAGCACAACTATATATATATATGAGGGGAGATCCATTAGCCTCCATTTTCTAGCTTCATGTAGCCTCTTCGTCAAAGTCAATGAAAATGAACGATCCGGACCGTTGAAAACATTCTTCATACTAATATAGACTTAGAGACCAAATTTTAGATTTTTTTTACTATTTTATCAGACGGGTTGAAAATTAGATTTATCTAACGACTTATAGACATCTAATTTTCAACCTGTCCGATAAAATAGTAAAAAAATTCAAAAAAATGTCAAATTTAGTCTCCAAGTCTATATTAATATGAGTAATGTTTTGAACGGTCTGGATCGGCCATATTCATTGATTTTGGTGGAAAATTGTGTAGGAGGCTACGAAGAGGAGGCTACGAGAAGGAGGCCACGGATCCCCCCTCTATATATATATAGAGTAAGGCTACGGTGCTTGACCAAGCACAACGTCTTCCGTGGTTGGGCGTCAAATCTCACAAATAGACGGCTAAAATTTCAATTTATCATGCTAAATAATTTTTTTATATCAAAATCTCCTCGGATACAATTTTTTTTCTATTTTTAGAGTTTTTTAAGTATGTGTTTCGGATTTTTGAAATTGCCATACTTTTATGTATAAACATTGATTATTTTATTACTATTTTGAGGCTATTTTAAAAAATTCGAAACACATACTTAAAAACTCCAAAAATAGAAAAAATTTGTATCCGATGAGATTTTGATATAAAAAAATTATTGAGCATGATAAATCGAAATTTTCACTGTCCATTTGTGAGATTTGATGCCCAAGCACGGAAGACGCTGTGCTTGATCAAGTACCGTAGCTTTACTCTATATATATATATTGAAGTCATCAGTTCGATATGGACATAAGACTATAGCCAATAACAAACTCATATCATGCAATCTCTCTCAAGAAAGCTAAAATGTAGTTATGTAGATGCAAACTATAATAATATTTGACTCATGAAGTAACTGAATCTGTATGGTAACTGGTAATTAAGTACCTATCAACATATACACAGGGGCGGACCCATGTACAACCAGGGGGGCCAAGCGCCCCTCCCGGAAAAAAATTTTACAAAATTGTTTAGTGTATTTGTGCGATTTGTCGAAATTTTTTGCGAAATAACCATGTATTTTTGAAAATCTGTGTTATTTTGTCCTCCCCTGAAAAAAAATTATGAATCTTGCCCTCCCTTGACGAAAATCCTGGATCCGCCCCTGCATATACATTAGTGGTATTCTAGCTATAGCTGTAGCTGTGACAATATTATTTCTCAAGCGCACCATCCATTTGCCATTTGTTTGTGGTAGCTAGGTTCATGATCACCACACAAAAAAAAAAAAAATATGCTCCAGCTGCTCTCGACTATATCTCAAAGTGCATGTTAGGTTGAGTAAGATTAAGTCTCATTTAATAATCTTTTAATTAATTAAAAGATTGCCCTGGTTGAAGATTTTGACCACTATATTATTATTACTTTTTTATTTGTAGATCACATTAATTAATATAACATATATTTAATATTGCATTGCATATATTAAATTGAATATATATATGAGGAGGAATCCATAGCCGTCAAACTTTCAACCGCTCGCAACCGTTCCATGATAGCAAATGTAAATGACCGATCCGGGCCGTTGAAAACATTCTCCATTTTAATATAGACTTGGAAACCAAATTTTACATTTTTTTGAAATTTTTTACTATTTTATCGGATGGATTTAAAATTTATTTATTTAACGATTTACAAACATCCAATTTTCAACCTTCCGATAAAATAGTAAAAAATTTCAAAAAATATAAAATTTGGTCTCCAAGTCTACATTAGTATGAAGAATGTTTTCAACGATCTGGATCGACGATTTACACTTGGTATGATGGAGCGGTTGCGAGCGGCTACGAAATTGATGGCGGCTACGGATCCCTCCTCTCTCTCTCTCTCTCTCTATATATATATATATATATATATATAGAGAGAGAGAGAGAGAGAGCAAGGATATTGTGATATGCATAGTATACTCTCTTCCGTACTATGAGGCTATGCATGTTTAATTTGCTCAATATATTGAGATTTAAGTTGCTCAATAATTTCTTCATATCAAAATCTTGTAGAAAATTAAATTTTGTGATTTTTAGAACTCTGTTGCTATTTTTTTAATATTTTAAAAACATCCAATAAATGACAGTTTTGTAATATTAAATTTGAATTGTTTTTAAAAATATTTAAAAAATAGCAAGAAAGTTCTAAAAATCATGAAATTTGATTTCCTATAATATTTTGTTATTAAGAATTTATTGAGCAATTTAAATCTTAATTTATTGGACAAATTAATAGCCGCATAGTACATAATGGAGTGTATTAATTTAAGGACTTGAATTGTGGAACACCATTGTCAAGGATAATAAAAACTCTAAATATCTCTAACCAAGGTAATTCGCAAGAAATATTAATTACATTATAAGGTTTGCATGAGAATTAAATGTTGATCAGATTTTACAGATCAAGAGATAAGAGTATCTGTTTTAATCTTATGGATGCTTATTGGAGAATTAGGCATTAGATGACCAACATGAAATATAATGAATAAAGATTTATTGTCATTTATATTTCATAGTATTTAATTTGACGGTATGAGATATTTAGTTTTCTCATATATAAAATTCTTAGTTATATGTGAATTTCATCCAACACTCGCCTTGACCGAGAGTCATAAAGGATATCACTAAGCCCCTTGATAAAATATGATTATAATGCATGTAGTATGATTAAAGAGTTAATAATAAATATAATCTATTTTAGAATGCCAAGTATAAATAAATAAATCTATATGAAATGACTATGATTTATTATTTCATATCATGTGACATAGGATTAAATACGAATATCAGCTCTAGCTGTTGCTTTAATAGGATCATCATTTTATGTGAGTAATATCTTCTATATTGTTTGGGTAATCACAATGTACAATGCCAGGTACCGCTTGTGATTTGTGATAATTAAATTAAGTTTAATATTGCTACCAATACAATATAGATCCTAATGGTCACAACTAAAATGATCAATGCTTGAAGAAATAATACGATGATGAATTAGTAATTCTAGGAATTAAATATTGATATGTAGATATATTATTTACTCATAATAAATGAGAAGATATATATTAGTATGAGATACAAAATGAGTAAAGACTTCACTCGAGGATTTAAATATGAGCACATTAATTGAGCTTATAATTAATAATGCATAATCAGATTGTGCAACATAGGTTTAAGGTTCATGTATATTTTCGGGTATGACATGAGAGGTGTATTGAGAGAATTATATAAGAAGAATTTAATATGAATGAATCATATTAATTATGTATATATGTGATATACAAATTAATTATGTATATATGTGATATACAAATTAATTATGTATATATGTGTGTGCGTACATATATATATGATATGCCATCATGACATGAGATATCAATCTTTTTAAAGATGTCAATAAGAAAATCAATTTTTAAAAGATATCAATGGTGATATATCAATCTTTAAAAGATATCAACCGAATCAATTTGTTATTATTTTTTTCTCTATCTCTTTTTCTTTTCATAAGCAAACATCCTCTTCCTTTTGTGCTTGAATTACTGTAGCAACCGAGACACAATATAAATATATCAATCCTTCATCTCTCTAGAGAGCTCTCTCTTCTCTTGTCTTGTTTAGATTCTCGTGTGTTGAGAATTAGATGTCTAGATATTGTTAATAGGAGGAAGTAGATCTAGTATCTAACTTTTCTTCTCTCTTCTTGCACTTCCTAGATGGACTTAAAGGAACTTCCATCTCGTTGGAGGAGAAAAAAGAACAATGATGAATCGGTAATAACAACCATCTCAATTCAAGTGAAAGATATATCTCAACTAGATCTTTATTACTTAAGACATAAATCATATGTTTTGTGGTGATATTTTCTTGTATGTTTGATACGAGTTATTCGAATTTTTAAATTCATTCTCTTATTGGATAAGCATAAACTCAAAAAAATTGTGCATCTAACTCTTCTTTTAGTTGAACTCATATGACAAGCCACAAAAGTAATATTTGAAAGTAGGCATGGTACAAAAAGTCGTAAGAGAATGAAAATCTACCAAGAGGATGGAGACAACTCTCCCTAATGCAACAACAATATAATGGAAAGTTGACCACGTGATAAGACATTTGTCATTAATTTTCATGATTTCCCCCACTATATAACAACTCATTCCTTACCTATCTAACCCAAAACTCAAACCCATAAAGCATACACCAAGGAGGTGGTTTTGAGATATATATATGCATCATAATTAGGAATCTTTTAATTTGATTCAATTGACCTAAGAGAGGAGATGTTGGTTCAGAAGAAATATTTTGTTCATCTCTTAATGTTATTGCTCATGATCTTCTTATCTTTTCTTCTTTCTAGTGGTAAGTTGCTCTTCATATACCCTTTTATGAAGCAATATCATTTCTTTGTATTATGTGTGATTAGTCTTAGTTAATGACTCCTTTTATTTTTTTCTCTTCATTTAATGTGTGTTTAGCAAGACCTGAATTTATGGGAGCGAGTGTGGTTGAGAAGGTCAACTATCAGGTTCTCTATCTTCATTTTAGATTTGATTATTTTTCCTCATTGAAGTTGATCATTTATATATATGGTTAAGTTCTATTGTACCAAGTCTTAATGCTGGTAAAAATTCCCTTTATTTTTGAAGATGATTAATCTATTACATTGTATGCTGTCATTTATATGGGTTGATATCTTTCAATTGAAAAAAAGGTTTTAGCTTAGCAGTTGAATGATTTTGTCAAACAATTAAACCACAATATCTAATAGAAATCCTGAACAACACCCATAGTACTTAACATGATATACTCTCTTTTTTTCTTTACCATTAATCTTTCAGTTATAGCTCAAATTAGCTTAACTCAGTCAATTATTCTTGATTCAGGACCTACAACAGGTACATGTAGCAATATGGTCACTGATTTAACATGCCGATTAATACAGAACATAATCAGAGAAATTCTACATTAGGTTATTTGCTTTAACTGAAAATGTTTACAATTCTGACTTCCACATTTTATTTCTATTTAATCTTTTAGGTTTTGAGAAACAGAGAGATGCCAAAGAGAAATCTGGTTCATGCAAATAAGAGGAGATTCGACATAGAGATAAATGACTATCCTGGTTCAGGAGCCAACAGTCGCCATGATCCAAGAAACCCAGGAAAACCTTGATAGAAACTATAAATTAATACAATATACAGCATCTCTGTGTTAGATTTTGTATCCATTGGTTTGGTGCCAGAAAGTAGGTTTTAAGTAGTATTATTCTCTGCCTACTGAAGATTGGTTTAACTGGTGGAATCTCTATGTTATACGGTTTATTTTAATATAGCTAGAATGGTTATGGCATCTGGTAGAAACTAGAATCTTAGTTAGATGCATATGTAAACTTGGTGTTTTAAAAGACTAATATAATTGGAAGGCTGGTGTTGTTTCTATGTTAATCGGATGCTAAAATCTATCAAGAAACATATGTCTATAAAATATATAGATATTTGTATTTCAGAAATGATATAGCTTACCTAGAACAATTTCATTTTGTGCTCGTCCACTTAAAATGACTTATGACGTAAGTATGCAATGCAAAAATATCATGAAAAAACACAAACTAGAGCCAATAAAATATGAATCGCAAATATTATATTAGTATGAGTGTATGACAATTAATAGTGATAATCATTGAATTAAGAAATTAACACAAACACGCACAATGATATTCGTAGGAGAAACACAGTTCCAGACGGACTGGCATATTCCCTTTAAATGTTAATTAAACAGTTCTCTTCTTTTTCTTTGGGAGGAAAAAAAAAATGATGATCTAGTCCTCAAATTTCATTAATGATCACCTTGTGATGTTCTTGGTTACAGTTTATGTACAAGATTCAAGATAAGAGAATTAAAATTAAAATTCCAGATGATTAATATAAAGTAGTGCGGTTTGAAATATCTATCTCGTATTGATTACATATCGCCTCTTTCATGAACCAATTTGTTAGTATCTCAGCTGCCAAATGAGGAGATAGCCGTTGGAGCTGTTGACAACGAAGGCGTAAATATAAAAGATGATGGACCAAATCATAGATTAATGGACGGAAATAGTGAAATAAGAGAAAATGTAGAATGAACTGGCGAAACATCAGCTAAGGAAGACTGATAGTGGGCCCACTACACCTAAATGGAGAAGACGTGTTGTTGTGAAATGGAGAAACACGAGAAGGTTGTTAGAATCTTTGTGAGGAAAGTTTAACAGATAAGATCAATGAGATTCTAAAAATTTCACAGAGAGTCAAGAGCGCAAGTAATACTTGCGTCTCTAATAAGATTCGATTTTTCTCTAATTTCAAGGCATTTTTGCAAGAGTTCTTCAGGTATGGGTCTCAGAGTTAGGGGCGCAAGTAATAGTTGCGTCCCATATGTGTAACTGCTAAAATTTTGATTAAGTTCATTAAAAATGTCATGTTGATTGTAACAAAAAAAATTAAAAATTGAAGTTAAAATATGTCATTGATAGAAGTTGAAAATCAAATATAAAAGTTGATAAACCATTTACCAACAATAATAATGATACAAAATAAAACAAAATATACAAGAGACAATAAAATTAATAATATAAAAGAAATTACACAAAATATTGTTGATTGTTAATTTTAATAATAGTAATAAAAAATAATAAATGGTAAAATTAAATACATATTATATTAAAGGAAGCGACTGTCCCCCCTTACAAGCCCCCCATGAGCAGAGCGGTGCGGAGCATCTGCTCGAGAATTATCCATCACATAAGTCTTTATACTCAAGACAAAAGTCTTAATACTTTCTAATGTTGTCATCCAAATTTATTTCTAAGCCTCCATTTTAACTGGAATTCTTCATTCCATTTGGAGTTTCATATTGAATCATGTAAGTCTTTATACTCAAATGTAGTGTCTTTATACTATTTGACTGGATTCATTTTTCAAGACATGTAGTATTTATTTGTAATTTTCTTGTTAATTATATACTGCAATGAATACTGTATCATGGAAGTCTTTATAATTAACATTCGAAGTCTTTATACTTTTGGCAGTATTCATTTCTCAGGGAATGTACACATAATACTTTATTTGGCAGTCTCCATTTTAACATGGAAGTCTTTATATTAAATGTTACAAGTCTTTATACCTCTAACTTAAATGTTTATATACTTTTGAAGCAGCAATCTTTTCAACACATATCAATGAGGTATTATACTAAAGCCACAAATTCTTTATACTGCAATCACAAAAAGCTTTATACTACCAAAGACTCCAAGTCTTTATACTGTAATCAAGAAGTCGTTATACTACATGATAAAACAATCAATTATCGGAAAAAAATTCTCTGAGTTGGGGGGCGCGTAAGGGGGACGCAAATATGGGGGACGTTATATTTGCTCTCTGGAAGCCCCAGTTTATCTGTCAGCATTGGGGGCGCAAGTAATAGTTACGTTCCTAAATTAATTAAAAAAATGGTCAGCAGGGGATTCGAACTCATGCCCTCTCTCCAACCAACGCTTCTAACCAAATCTCCCTGCCACTAGACCATTTGTACTTCTTGTAAAATTTGGGACGTATTTAATATTAGTATATGTTCTAAACTTATGCATTTGTCTAATGATAAGTATTTTTTTACTATTAATATGTTTAATAGTTTTAATAATTGATATATTCCTAAACTATATGTACTAATACTATTTATATGTACTCAATCTTTCTTGAACTTCTTGCTTTTATATTTAATTATTTATTTAATTGTATAAGTCATAGTACAATAGTATTAAAATTTTGTATTATATTATTATTTTGTTTAATAGTAATAATAATAAATATTTTTATTTTATTGTTTCTTCTTAGTTTTGTATACTAATAAATAATTTGTATATTTAAATTAAATATAATATATAATAAGAAAAACAAATTCAAGGCCTACTTGCTATGGATAGTCTAAGGGCCGAGCTGGACTTTAGAAGGATCAGGCCTAGACGAGAGGGTCGAGTAAAGTCCGGATCTAAAGAAGACTTTATAAGGGACATGTACTAGGTCCGACTTTTATTAGGTCCTGGGGACTTAAAGGGTCGAAAAAGGGCTCAAGAGGCTTATTATTTTATATTATTATTTTTCTGTTTTTATGTATTTTTCATTTTTTGTAATAAAAGCTTGAAAGAGTCGAGAATATAAAAGTCTGATATTTTAAAAATGAAACCGATCTTTATAAGCCTCCAATCATTTATTAATAAGGGTCGAATTGAGGCTGAATTTGCTAAAGGCCGGTCAGGGACTGAGTCAGAGGTCAAGGGCCAACTTACTATCCCTGCGACTAGCACATTAGGCTTTTTCCCTGATATATGCTGCTCCGATCATCTCCACCTGTATAAATACATCGGACAGACAAAAGTAATCAACGACCTTCCGATTTAAATCGGACGTTTCGGAATGCTAATCAATCTTAGGCTAGATCTAACGTCAATCTGAAACTAACAAAATTTGATCGGTACTTATATTGAAAATGTACATTTCTAATTGGAGAAGATCCAACCCATTATTTGCTTCCGTTCTCCTCTCCGATTCAATAAAATTAAACGCGAACCGCGGTGTTCTCCTCCGTTGGAGTCGCGCCGATCTTATGTTCTCCGACTGATACAACCGCACTGCTCTTTCTTATCAGACGAATCGATGGAAACAAATCTCCGGTTCTCCCTTTTGATCTCGCTTCTTTGCTTGGTTGCGATCCATTCTTTCGCCTCTGTCCCCTCGCGTAATTTTCTCGGGATTCCCCCTCAAGGTTAGAGCTCAGTATTGACTCGTTTAGCAAATTTTCAATCAAGAATTGCGACATTTCTGGGATAACTTTGGTTGATTTGAACAGATGCGAGTTATTACAGTGCTGATGTGATAAAATGCAAGGATGGATCGAAGAAATTTAGCAGAGATCAGCTCAATGACGAGTTCTGTGACTGTCCTGATGGCACTGATGAACCTGGTATGTGTAAATCCTTTTATTAAATTTTGACTATAGTTTGTTGGAGGAAGAACATAGACTTGTACTGTACCTTTGAATATAAATACGGATCTATATTTTATTTCTTTGGTAAACTGAAGGGGTCTTTTTGAAAAAGTCAGAATTGGTGCCTATTTATTTGAGAACTGTTTAAGTTTTAACTGCTTTTCATGGTTACATAGGAACATCTGCTTGCCCCGAAGGGAAATTTTATTGTCAAAATGTCGGTCATGCTCCGCTGGTGATCTTCGCTTCTCGTGTTAATGATGGTATATGTGGTAAGAGATTATTTAGCTTTTGTGTCTCAGAAACTGTGCTTTGTTTTCTATCATATTCTTTAATCAAAGAACAAATGAACTTCGCTGATGCTAATATTTTTGGGGCCATGGGGCCAATTTCACATATACATCGTGCAAAATATTCAAGTATCATGAACACCCCTGCAAAGCTAGAAATGCCCAGGGGCGGATATAGCCTATACCGAGGGGGGGGGGGGGGGGGCAAGTGCCCTCCCCTGGAAAAAAATTTCGCAAAAGTATTTAGTGTATTTGTACGATTTGTCAATTTTTTTTGCAAAATAACTATGTATATTTGAAAATCTGTGTTATTTTGCCCTCCTGACGAAAATCTTGAATCCGCCCCTGGAAATGCCATGCACTTCCCAAAGTATATGAATGACATAGATGGATGCTCCTATAACACCAAAATTCAGTGTACAACCTCCCTGGTTTATTTTAAATGATGCCAGAATATATTTATGAGGATTTGTCTCTAGCAAATGAAGAAGAAATTTGATTCTTTGAAAAATGAGGAGGGTTATAATACCTCCACTTTTGTGTGCTCATTGTACCTCCAAATCTACACCATTCATCAAAAACAATGAATGGTCAAGATGTAGATGCATAAAAAAGGTGTGCATGATGAATGTTGTTGATTATGGTGGCACAGGCACGCAAAAGTTGAGGAATTATAACCCTCATCTTGAAAAATATAATGAGAACTACTTCAAAAAAAAGGAGAAAATGTAACGAGAGAAATGAATTATTTAATATAATCTATCTTTTTAGGAGACTTTCTTTCTTACCAGGACATACATTTTGATGTAGTAGGATAATGGACAGAACTAATTCCTGTTTTCTTTTTTTCTTTTTGGAAAACTTTTGTTTGTGTCTGGTAGATTGTTGTGATGGAAGTGATGAGTATGATGGCAAGGTTAATTGCTCTAATACATGTTGGGAGGCTGGTAAAGTTGCCAGGGACAAGTTGAAGAAAAAAATTGCAACATATCAAGATGGCTTGATTATTAGAAATAAGGAGATTGAAAAGGCAAAGTTCGCAATTGTTAAGGATGAAGAAGAGCTTTCCAAGCTGACAAATGAAGAGAAGTCACTCAGAGAACTGGTTGCTAAGCTTAAAGGTGAAATCCTGTCAATTATCAGTCTAAAGTCTAAACTATACTATCATTTCTAAGTTTTTCGTAATTCTAAAATTTTCTAAATTAAAAGCTCAAGATTCATTAATGCTATTATTATTGAATAACTAATGCTACTATAGAACTGGAGATAAACTAAGATGCTTCTATTCATTAATAAAGAAATAAAGATGCTTCTTAGTATTGGTATGTAATTATGTATTGGTATAGAGCTGTAATTCCGTACACAGTAGGGTGTTATCTGTACTAGAGTCGACGAGGACAAGTTTGTCTTCTCCCTTAAATATGTTTTCAAATTAAATATTGAGTCCTGGTTAAAGTAAAGAACTTGGCCTGTGAACAATCAGCTGAACTTTCCCCTGAAATGTTGCACTTGGTTAGTATTAGTATGTCTTGGTATAGAGCCATAATTCTGTACACACTAGTGTGTTATCTGTACTAGAATAGATGAGGACAAGTTTGTCTTCTCCCTTATATATGGTTTCAAATTAGATAATGAAACCCTGGTTCAAGTTCAAAACTTGGCCTGTGACAATCAGCAGAACTTTCCCCCTGAAATATTGCACTTGGTTCATGTTCTTAACTTGGTTCATTTTTTTCTGTGATATCTAGAGCAAAAAGAGAGAATAGAAAAGGCAGAAAATGAAGAGAGGTTGAAGAAAGAGCTTGAGGAAAAGAGGCTGAAAGAGGAAGCCGAGAAGCAAGCAGCCAAAGCAAAGGAATCAATTGAATCCTCTCTACAGGTTGAACCAAAGGATGGTAACGAGAAAGTTCCAGAAGCTTCAACTGAGGTCTTTATTGCTCTTTTTTTTAATATTTTGCCATACTTAGTTTACTTAGTAGTTTAAGAACTCAGGTGGTTATTTACTTATTTTTTGGATCTCTAACAGGTAAGGGAAAATGGTAAGGAAACTGATATTCCAGATGAAAGTGCTTCACATGATGAACATAATAAAGTACTGTCTAGGGAGTCATCAGCTGAGAAATTCGTTAAGGTAATTGAAAATTAAGTTATTCGATTGTTCTTATAATTTTAAAAATTATTGCTCATTAAATTGTTTGGCAGAGACCCTTCTAGGTTCAAACGATCCAAAAAAAAATGGGAGATATGGGTCCATTAACTATTCCACTTGGTTTAATTGGACAGTTGAATTTTTTGGGTGTTCAGTTAGTCCTGTGAAAGTTGTCGCCTTGCGACTAGGTGGTCATGGGTTCAAGTGGTAGAAACAGCCTCTTGCAAAAATGCAGGGAAAAGTTGCGTAAAAGATCCCAAAGTGGTCCAACCCTTCCCCGGACCTCGCACAAGCGGTAGCTATGTGCACTAGGCTGCCCTTTTTCAGTTAGTCCCGTGAAGTTTTGAACTTGGGTGCAATGTTGCACTGCTTGTTAGATTATGATGGCATGGAACAATTTGGCGATCACCCAAGTGGTACATCAATGCCTAATAATCTTGTTAGTGCAACATCATCACCATGTCAGCACTAGGCCATCATAATCGTCATAATCATCATTGCCACATCTCAACCTAATAGGATTGCAGCAAATGTACTATTTCAAGATGTTAGTTTTTATATGCGAGACAAGTCCAGTAGTTTGTGGGCCAAAAGAAAATTGTATACAAATTGAGAAATATAGCAGAGATTTGTTCTGAAATAAATTTTTCTGATGAAACAGATGACTGGGAATCAGGATCAAGAGATTGAGTCTGAACATGCTGAAGAAAAAATGGATAGTGATGAATCTGCACAAAGTCCCAAACAGGTAATAGTACATTAAATTATTTTTGGTAGACCCTTTATTTGGCATATCTTTTAAAGTTGATCGAGCCAAGAATTTAACATAGGATTGTCATGCAGACAAAGCGAGTTTTATTGGCTAGCAAGAGTTGCTTGTGCAAAAGCAACCTTTTTGAGTGATACAGTTAATCTTTGTTGCCAGCTAATGGTATAGTTGTTGGTTTATGATTATCAAAGAATATATGCTAATTACTTGAAACAATATTTTTGTTTGGAAACAGGTCACTGATGATTCTTCAGTTGGTGATGCTGGTGCTATATATTCTGAACAGGTTATTGCTTGCCTTTCTTATGATATCTAATTATTCCAGTCGTAGTCAAACATCTTACACACATTCCTGGAGGTACTTCCAAAAGAGTCTGAAGTGTACCATTGATCAGTGTTGCTGGAACCGCATAATTTGGTTCAGCCTATGCTACACATATTTGTCAATTTGGGCTCCACACCCGTATCCGATACATATTGGATATGAATTTGCAAGCTGACCGCACTGTTAGATACGTATCAGATACGCCAACTGGCGAATTCAATAAAATAATATAGTTTGACTGTGGGATTTAGTCACCGATACGGGTGGGTACGCGTATCCCACACTAGCACACGTGAGAGGCAGCCAAAAAAATGCGTCTTGAGTGCCCTGCAATGGAAGTAGCGAATCAGATTGCTATTTATAAAAGTTAGAGAACTCCTTACCTTTTCTGGATTGCGGGGCTAAGGAGCCACAATTGTCCGGTTCTGGATATCCTTCTATCCCACTGACATTATATTTTTCCTCTATAGTTTTTAAACTTAAAAATAGAAAAGGTCAATGTTTGGGCCAAATTTGCACCAGGAACAGCCAAATGCGACACACCAGGCCTGTTATTCCATTTCTTTCTACATAATAAATTATTTAAATATGTTCTATTCTATTTTATTGGAAACTAAAACTCTTACATTTAAATCATACCCAAGAATTATATGAAAAGTAATAAAATGGTTTTTCTTGCTCTCTTCATTAGCCGTGAACTTCTATTTTATTCACAAAATTTTATTGTCTGTTTATGTTGCACATGAGCATGCTGAAACTGGAACCTAATTTCAATATATTTCAATATACATAATTTCTCTATTTAAATCGAAATTTGTTTATTATATTTATAAAGAGCTGCACCTGTATCCTCAACTTCTAAAATTTATCGCAGTACCATAGGATGCCTGCACACGTGCAACATAGGTTCAGCTAACCTGTTGGCAGTATTAAATTTACCTGAAATTGTCCTTTTTGGCAACTGGTATCTATTTCAAGTTTAACGCATATTCATATATTTCTTTCTTTGTCCTCCTCTACCTCTTTTTTTCGGTTTTAGAAACTTTTGTTCAAAACCATTTAGTTGAAGTATCATATCTAGAATATGTTTGTATGAACACAATCTGTCTCTTTGTTTACAACTTTACATTTATTATGTATTATACTTTGATTACTTATGCAGTTGCTCAAATTCAACACCCTTTTCATGAATCACACGATCTGATTATATCCTCAATTGATGAAGGAGAACTCTTTATTCATGAGATGAATAAAAGTCTCCAGTCATCAGTGAGATGTGTTTATTGGGGGCTTCATTTACTGTCATGGCTTGAAATTGAAACACTGATGAAATCTTACAGGAGCATGGCTCAGCTTCTACTGAGGGCCTCTCCAAAGAAGAACTTGGTCGTCTGGTAGCCTCGCGTTGGACAGGTGAGAAATCTGCTGAAAAAGACACGAGCTCAAAAGATGAAAGTCAGAGAGAGCACACTGATGATGCTGCCGAGCCAGCCGAAGAGGAAGAAAACTATGAAAGCTATAATTCTGAAATGGAGGATGACAGGTTCAAGTACAAGGATGAAGATAATGACAACAAGTACGATGATGAGTATGATGGTGATTCTGATGATGAATATGGCAGTGAACATGCCGACCCAGTTGATGTGGCCGACTCATACAAGTCTGATGATGAGTACAAAAGTGATCATTCAGGTCAGATATTCCTTTTTATTATTTTTATTTTTTTGGTATATTATCCTTTGGTAGCTGTTCTTTCCTAATAACACCCAACACATTTTACCAGTTAGACAAAAGTTAACAAAGTAGCTGTTTTGTTTTTTTGTTTGTTTCTGGTTTAGTGTTAATTCATACAAATTATCCAAGTTAAATGTACTGAAACTTCTAAAGTCACTTGGTCTGATTATTGTTCAATTTAGGTTTTAAGTACTGCCTGTTAAATATAAAGGATACACGGAGAAACTTCACACTGTTCTTTATATTTTATAATAAGCAACATCTTATTTGAAATGCCACAACTCTTCGTGCATTCCTGGAAGTTGGGTTAAATTTGGCATGTGTCGGTGTTGGCCATGATCTGCAAGTGCAGTCAAATTCTTGGTGTGATATGAAGAATCTATGGAACTTACATAAGACTTTAAGGAAACCTTTTGTTAGCATCCTTTACAGTTATTAAAAGGTCTTTCTAGCGAATATTAAGAAGTTATGGTGGTTTGTATATTTGAGAATGTTGGCCTTGTCCATGATTCGATTTGGCAGATCCAGAATTCTGGTTATAATTTAAAGAACCCGTGGAACTCATAGAGACTAATGAATCTTTAGTGTTGCGTTTTGTCTTGAACAAAATTAGAACGCTGTTGATTATTTGATCTATGCATTTGTTTCAGAAGATATAACTACCCATGGGGGTTTGTCATGGATTGACAAGATTCAGCAAACAGTTCAACGTGTTTTCCAGTCTTTCAATTTCTTCAAGACCCCTGTGGATCTTTCTGGTAAACTTTTGATTGTTATGCATGGTAGTTGACTTGAAATTTTGAACATGCAATAGTGGCTGATGATTTTTCTAAAACTTTTCTCAGAAGCATCACGAGTTAAAAGAGAGTATGAGGACTTGAACTCTAAGCTGTCCAAGATTCAGTCAAGAATTCACCATCTGAAAGAAAAATTGAAGCATGATTTTGGTGAGCTATTCAAACCAGATTATATACTTTTGAAATTCATTTTTTGTATGCTGCTCTGATACATTTATTCAACAACAACAATAACAAAGATTTTAGTCCCAAACAAGTTGGGGTAGGCTAGAGATGGAACTCCTAATTTGATTGGGTTTCATTTCCTTCAGAATGATTGAATTTTCACATTAGAGCCTATCACAACCCTCCTCTCCTTTTTCTTGGCTTGGGACATGCTATGTAAAAGAACTACATAGGCGGAGTTCTCCGATACATTTATTCGAACAAGTCATCTTATTACTCTAAAGCTCTAAAACATTTCTCTAATTTTCCTATTTTCTCTGATATTACCAATTGTTTTATTTTATTAGGCAAGGACAGAGAATTCTATTCTTTCTATGACCAGTGCTTTGAGAACAAGGAGAATAAGTATGACTTCTGTTTACATCCCCTATTTAATTTTTTACTTCTTTGTTGTCATTAATCTCATATTTGATATTGCTCTTTGCCGATCACTTGTTCTGTTTCTTATGCAGGTATGTGTACAAGGTCTGTCCATTTAAAAAGGCAACTCAAAATGAAGGCCATAGTTCTACTCAATTGGGGTAACTTTTTAACTCGGACCGCAATTTCTCAGACTATTTTTTTTTTTTGTATTTCTGGTTGAATTTTGGTTCAGAAGGTTGCTTGTAATTGAAATTAACTTTTTCTCCTTTCAGTCGGTGGGACAAGTTCGATGAATCGTACCGAATAATGTTATTTTCTAATGGAGATCGGTGCTGGAATGGCCCTGACCGAAGTTTGAAGGTAGAGTATTTAATAATCATAAATACAGTATATATTATATGTAGCCTTAACTAGGTTCTCTTTTTCTCTCTTTTTTTCTCTAAAGACTATAAGTGCTAACAACTACCACCTTCTGCCATTCTTTCTTATTCCAGGTTAGGCTCCGTTGTGGCTTAAAGAATGAAGTAGCTGATGTAGATGAACCAAGCAGATGCGAGTAAGCACAAGTTATTTTTGTTGTTATTGTCTATCCAGATATACTTTTCTTTGTAATTCATAATTATTTTGAATAGAAGCCATACAATTTGAATGATCTGATAAAGTGTTCCTTATCAATACCATTAAGTTATACTGTATAGCTTCTTTCCTATGGCATTACTGCCTGACACAGTATAGGCTATATTATATATAACGTGGGGGATTATGGCATATTGTTTCATGAGTTATATTGTTGTATTGGCTTTCTTTTTGTTATTTCATATCAAGTCCTATTCCTCTTTTTAACATTTTGTATTTTGACACTATTTCAGATATGTCGCTATATTATCAACTCCAGCAATGTGTATGGAGGAAAAACTAAAGGTGGGACTCAAAGCTTTGATAAATTTACCTGCTTTTATTTCATCCTTCTGTTACTTTCAAGTCTAATAAGCCATTTCATATTTTAAATAGGAACTGAAGCAAAAACTTGCTGACATGAGTTCGAGTCAACCTGGAAGCCATGATGAGCTCTAAATTATATTTCAAAAGTTTACAAAATGGATTGTGGACATCACAGAAAAATAAGAGTACTAAGATGCTATATTGATGTGATTTTGGAGGTGTCATGAAGCTGACCTTTGTCTAGTTGATTTTTTGGGCTGGTTTCACGCCGAGGCTACAATTTCTTTTCTTTTGCAACCATACAAGCTGGCTTATTAGAGTGCATATTTAAATGTTAAATTATTTAGATTCAGTGCAAGATCCAGGACTTAATTTTTTAGCAACTCATTAGTGGGAATTTTTGTTTCGACTAATCCATTAATGATCTATTCTCATTTCTTGTACGTTGCGTGAATATATAAATGTTAATAAGAAATGAGAATATCTCATTTCTTTGTTACTGTTAATTTCTTGATTTCTTTTCTTAAGGTCATGATAATTTTAATTGTTAACATAGCATCTTCATCTCCCCTAAAGGAGAATTGCAAATGCTAAGGATCTAATGTGACAAAGACATGAAGCTATTGTTAAATTGTCGATCTTAGGGGAATCAATTCTTAGCCTAGTGGTTAAGAGTAACGACCTTTGTGTGAGAGTTTTGAATTCGAATGGAAGATTTAAGGCCATTTAAATTTGTGCAACTCAGACTTTTATTTTTATCTCAAAAAAATGTCGTTCTTAGTAAAAATGGCATAATACTACTTTCATTTTATCCAAGTTCTAATTATATGTCCGAGTAATAACGGATTTGGACTGTTCATATTTTTTATTTTAGCAGCTTTGCGTAAGATGTCGAGCAATTATTTCATTCGGATAAAATATGTCTGGTCTAAAACAATCATTTATGTAGAAATAAATTAAATTAGATTGCGACTTAATTTGAAAATAATAAATGTATTTTCGTTATATTATAGTTAAAAAAAAGTTAGCTTGTGACTTAATAATTAATCTACCTCAAAATTGAAAACTAGTTGACTAATAAATGTAGGATGTGAATAAATAAAATTAGATTGCAGACTCTATAAACAGTAATACTTCCCTTTATCAACAAACCACTCTAGAGTGTGCTAAAAACATAGAAGTCACTGTAAAAAGGATTATTATATATTTCATTATCAACTTGGTTAAATCAATATAATAACAAAAAAGTTTGCTTCACAACCAATTAACCATGAACTCAATTGATTGGTCGTCCCTCTCGTCAGGTTTGCTTCATGCTATCTGCACTAAACTCGCTGAAATCATTTATGTCATTCGCTTTCGTGCAGTTTGCAAGACGTGGCGTTCCTCTTTCTCTCTCTCATATCCTTCCACTTTCCTCCCTTGGATTCTAGTCTACCAGGAGAATCCAATCAGAAATGAAGATCTTCAATTCTACTCACCTTTCTCTGTCAAAACCTACAACATTCATGTGCCACAAGCATTAGGCACGAGGCTTATGGGGCCAGCCAAAGGTTATTTGCTTTGCTATAAATATAGCGATGTGTCTTTGACTCTGTTAAATCCCTTCACGGCAAATGAGATCTCATTACCTCCTCTCCAAGATGAAATAAGGTATCCTTTAAATGCTTTCATTACTCCACAAAGTGATGACAAAATTATAATCTTGGGTCAAAAAGACAAAGATTTACATATTCTTTCATTGGGTATTTCTAAACCCGGCGATAAGCATTGGCTAATTACCAGAATAAAAACCAGCAATAGAAAATACGGAGCATGTGCAGTCTATAACAACATGTGTTTCCTCAGCGAAACATCGAAAAGATGCACATCATTTTTTGATTCCGAAACCGGTGATATTGTGTCCACAATACCTAATTTCAAAAAAAGAATTGGAGAGGAAGCGTTGGAGTATTTGGTGGTTTCTGGTGGAAAGCTTCTCAGAATTCTTATAAATAACTTTAAGCACACAGAACAGTTATCCCTTGATGTGTATGAGCTAGATGGTAGGAAGGCATACAGGTGGCTTGAGATAAAGGACATAGGCGACCATATATTGTTCTTGGATAAGTACGATAGCTTTTCTTTGACAAGTAGGGAGTTGCATGGATTAAGAGGGAATTGTATTTACTTCTTTAGTCATAAGGTTGTGATAAACAACGAGGGAGAGAAGAGATGTCTCCTTCATAGATATGAGTTGGGGAATGGTAATATTGAAACATTAGGATTCCCATTCATGAGATGTGGCACGTGGGTTATGCCTAGTACGTGTAACTATAGCAGGCTTTAGAGTTTAGGATTTAGAATTTATAGAGTAGATAAAACTCGCTAAGCAATAGTGGAAGTCAGGGGCGAATCTTTGTAGGAACAAGTTCATGCAAGTGTTTGAATTTGATTTTCAGAAAATGTAAAATGTAAAGAGTTGGATCAGTATTAATGAAAATTAGAATATTTTAGTGAATTTGTGTCTGAGGTTGATCTCAATGTCAGATGTTAATTGTGTATGAGCTTGACTAAGTCCTACATCCGCCACAGGCTTTGGGCTTTAGAGTTTAGTGTTAATTGTGTATGATGTTAATTGTGTATGAATTTTTCAATGGGCTCATTAAGTGTTACTGGTTATATTATATTATATAGTTCCTCAATCTTGAATGTTGAGTTATATGGTGGTAAAAAAACAGTGCTTTGGGATTTTTTTTAGGCTGAATCATGAATTCACATTTTCTGAAATGTTCCAACTAAAAATGGACAGCCGATCCTCCAGCATCTCAACGATGCTACAACGTCGGACAGCTGTTCATACAGTAACTGCTCAATTTTGTAAGTTGAAATGGATAATTTACATCCCTGAAATTACTGACCATTTTAGGGGATGGTTCCTGAATCGTACGACTTAAATTTTCATCTGCGATTGATGCTTTTCTTGCTGATGTCATTCTGTGATGTTTGCTGTGATACAATTTCCTGTGTGGATATGGTCTTCTCTGTGATTGGTTCCTTTTTTCATTCTGTTTGTTGGGCTAGGGCTTTCTGATCTCTATTGTTATTTTTTTAGGTTGGGGTTTTGATGTGGGCTTGGAGCCTTGATTGCTTTTATCTATTGGCAGTGGAATGAGCGTAATATATTTATGTAGGATATTTTTTTGAGGGTATTTATGTAGGATATTTGAATTGCATTTGTTTCTACATTAAATCATGTGTTGTGCATAGTTCATCAACAAGGGTTTTTCGATTGGCTGATAATAGGAGTATATGGGGACCTCTATCATACCTTCAATCACATATTTGGCAAAAATTAACCTCTTTAATTGAACAAAATCCATTAGTATGTTTAATTGGAGATTTCAATGCCATTCTAGAAGAAGGGGACAAACTGGGAGAAAATTATTACATAAACTCAAATAATACAACTTCCAAAGACTTTGTGTCCCAAAATTCACTATTAGACTTGGGGTATAAGTGCCCAGCATACACTTGGACAAATCGTAGATATTCATCAAACCATTAAAGAAAACACCACAACGCATCATAGGATTCTGACTAGTATATATAGTGATCACTCTCCCGTATTACTAAACACAACCAAACCACCAATTCCAAAAATTCTCAAAAATTGAAAACTGGTGGTTTACAACCACATGGTTCCCAGCACTATGCCAACGCATCTTGGGAGAGCTTCAACACTTGCAAGACTCAGAAATATGAAAAACCTTCACAAAAAATGTTCTCAAAGAAGCACAAAAGCTCCATCTCCATATTCAGCATGAGCAACTATACTTTCTGGTGATTTTATTTAACACTATTTTTTTTATGGATCGAAATTAACTTGTTGCACTGCAACATCAATTTATTTGCACAATTGTTGATGAAAATCAATAATTATAATTTACTTGTGTTTTTTTTGTCATAGCAAACTCACTCTTTATTTAATTAGGAAAATGCATGTTTTACAGTGTGCATAATTATTAGTTTCTGGTGGTACGTCTTACTTTTCGGGAGCTTTAATTCCTTGCAAACTCTTGAGGTCAATATATATTGGTATTTTCTATTACTCTACTATCATGCCTTAGTAACTAAAAGTATTTAAATTTTTATAAAGTGATTAGTTACTATTATGCAAAAAGAATAATATAAAAAATATTGGACATAAAATTTTAAGATCTTATGTGCAAGTGTTTTAGCCAAAACGTTTATATATATCTATATATAGAGAGGGGATCCATTAGCCTCTATTTTTCTAGCCTCATATAGCCTCTTCATCAAAGTCAATGAAAATGGTCGATCCGGACCGTTGAAAATATTCTTCATACTAAGATAGACTTAGAGACCAAATTTTAGATTTTTTTTTACTATTTTATCGGACGGGTTGAAAATTGGATTTATCTAACGACTTATAGACATTCAATTTTCAACCCTTTCGATAAAATAGTAAAAAAAATAAAAAAAATAAAAAAAATAAAAAAAATGTCAAATTTAGTCACCAAGTCTATATTAATATGAGTAATGTTTTGAACGGTCCAGATAAGCCATATTCATTGATTTTGGTGGAAAATGGTGCAGGAGGCTACGAGAAGGAGGCCACGGATCCCCCATCATATATATATATATATATATATATATATATATATATATACTACAATAATTTTGGTTATTAACGTGGAAAGAAAAATGGTTGTTTTGTAAGAATAAGAATGAAAAAGCCATCTTTCCGTTGAATATTGCTCTCCTCACAAAAAGCATTTTTTCATGGAATAAAATGAAAATACTCTTTTTGTGTGGAGCTAAGCATGAAAATAACTCAACGGAAAGTAGGGTCGCTTCTTTTTATTTTCATGGTTAGCAATAGCATGACACATATCCATGGTATTTGCACGAAAATAATTCAAAAATTACCACAAAAATGTTTCAAAAGTTACACACAAATAATTGTATTATCCACATCATTATTATTTATTTACATATTTTTTAAGAATTATAGAAATATTATTTTCGTCATGATATTATTTCTGTCAATAGAACCATTATTTTTTCGAACCATTATTTTTGTCAGTAAATGTATTATTTTTGTCAATAGAACCATTATTTGTTAATAAATTTTACTACTGATGCACAAATTTTATTAACCAATTTATATTTGTTCTAATACCAATTACAATCAAGTAGCATCAAAATTTACACGTTTTAAACTGCACAAAATATGAAATAAACTTCTATCCAAAATTTGACTATATAATGTTATATAATACAAAAACTTGTTCAAAAATCATGAAAAATAAACTTCTATGCATCAAGACTTGATATTGCATATGAAGATAAGCACTAATCATGAAAAATATTTAAGAAATGAAAATATAAAAAAATCTCCATTAACGAAATTAAGTTTTTACAACGGAGAGAAGCACTAACCGAAACTTTCTTTGTTCCATTAATAAGAGAGAGCTAGCAAAGAAGGAAGAGAAGACCTCACCGTTATTCCTAGGTCTTGATCAGTGTGGAGGTGGAAGAGAAGACTGTTGAAATTTTGATGAAAAGGAAGAGAAAAAATCAAGAGAAAGAAGAGAAGGAAGAGAAGAGAGGTAGAGTACATATATAATTCTGTGAAGTTTTGGAGGGAATTTTCTCTCTAAAAATTTTGGAGTATTTTCGTGAGTAGAGTTTTTCCGTGGAAGAGAAAGTGTGTAACAGAGAGTATAATTTTGTGAAGAAAAAGAGGGAATTTTCCCGCTAAAAATTTGGAGTATTTTTGTGGGTAGAGTTTTTTCATGGAAGAGTGATAAATATTTCCACGGAAGCAAAGACTATTTCTGTGGAAATGAAATTTTTTTGTCCATAATTCGTTTCGTGGTAAATTCACGCAAAAAAGAAATTATTTCTGTGGAAGTGATTTTGTCACACAAAAAACATATCTAACCCGTTAATAATCAAAATTCTGGTAGTGATATATGTATAGAATCCGATTAACATACTAACGTTAGCAAAACTGAAAACATGCTAACGAATGCTTATTTTGAATTTCAAGTCGGAAAGGCCGATCCGAACTGTTGAAATTGTTGTCCATACTAAAACCTACGTAGGAACCAAATTTTTCATTTTTTGATTTTTTTTAACTATTTTAGAGTATGTTAACTGTACCATTAAGTGAGGCCTCACTTATGCAAGTGAAAAGTAAGTATCGTATGTAATATAAATTTTAAATTTCCAATCTCAATAATTAAAGTGTTCTCAAAGTCAGAATATAGAACTTGTTCTACAAAAATATAAATAGACATGTTTTGTGGAAAAGGTTTTAAGAAAGAAAAGTAATTATTTCATTCTCAACCATTAACAGAAGAATTATTTCTATATTTACTTCTTCAAGATATATAATTTTGTTTATTTTATAGAAAAAAATAAAATTTTGGTTGTGACTACTCTAATGCAGCTCAAAGTTGAAATTTTATTTTTCTTTACAGTGAGTATTGATTCCTTTTCTTAATCCCTCAGAGCAGGGGCGGATCCAGGATTCTCGCTAGGGGGTTCAAGATTTACGGTATTTTTCAGGGGTTCGAAATGATGGTTATTTTTAGAAAAAAATTATTTTACATGGTCATTTATGCAAAAAAATTTCAAATATATGGTCATTTTTGAATTTTTTTTTTAAAATATATGATCATTTTTAAAAAAAAAAATTTCAGGAGGGTTCAGCTGCACCGCTCTGGTGCAAGGTGGCTCTGCCACTGCCTCAGAGGGAGCGACCTATATATTTCTACAGTGTGCTATAAGTCATGGCTTAAACAAAGGAGCCTTTCATTCTCTATTTAGAGAAAATCTATAAATTGTAAGGTAATATCTCTCTTACATAGATAAACTCCAAGAACTAGCGAGCTTCGCCTCTTGGATGAAAAAACCCTAACATGCATCAAGTTGCTAACAAAATAGTTTGCTCCAGTGCCATGATTGTAGTAGATTGGTCCCTCCTCCTGCCTGAATTGCTTCATACTATCTGCACTGAACTCCCTGAAATGAGTGATTGTTGGTGCAATTCAATTAGATATTAGTCAAAATTTGAAATTATAATTAAGCAATTGCAAGTCTTGTGCGAAAGATCTAAAATAGTAAATTAAATAGCGAAAGCGAGGATTTACTTTTCATCTTCTTGAATTCCTCGTAGATGGAAGAAGCGTGCATCTTGTTGCAATCTATTCCTTGTCCCTCGAGTTGTTCGCTGATAGGTCCTTTGAAGGGAACACGTGTGCTCTTTCTTTTCCTTCGACTTACGAATGAGAGATGAGCTAATTGTGTTTAATGCAGAGAGCAATGTAGAGTCTAAGTGCAACACATGCTCAACTAACACACTCGTGTCTCTTGAAGACACAACGCTTAAATACTAGTGTCAACGTATCTTGAAGAGATCTTATAATTAATAACAATTACTATGAAAATATTTGATGCCATATTGTCAAACCTTCTCAAATCGTGTGTACAGTTGTACACAATATATGGTATGACTTTTAAGCCAATCTAGAGAAGAATCAATCAGAACGAGCAAGCTTCTAGTTGTCTTGCAGCTTATGGAACCTCCATTGCGGCCCGCAATGACTTCATATTTATTTCCCATTTTTACTGCTTTCATGATGGCCCGCAATGGATCCATTATGGTCTGAAATGAGGTGTAAATATTTGTGTTGGTTTTGCCCGCTTACTTGCGACCCGCAATGAAAGTGATTTTTGGCCTATTTGATTTGTTTCTTATTCATTCTTGATCTAAATCACACTTTGATCGCTTCGGCACTTATCATCATTATTAGTTGAATTAACTATAGTTGGTACGTCAATATTTATAAAATTCACTTTAATTATATATGTATTTGTATAAAAAAATTTAGTGAAATATATGTTTTGTCATTTCTTAATTAATCACATTTATATGGCATATCTTATATTACTCAACGTAATATTAGTGACAATACTTGATATATTAATCATATAACAAGTAGTCCAAATTTTTTTTATTGACTTTGACGTCTCAGCTACAACAATCTTCTAAATGGACAAGTGTGATCTTATTGATTATATATATATTTTTTTATTTGCATTCATAATTTTTAGTCTTTCCAATTGTATTTCTTAAATAATTTGGTCCATCGGTTATACCAACAAGAGACTTAAGAAGTATTTTTCACATTCATTTTGTGGTTATTCCGACTTAAATCACATATAACTGGATGACATGAATCTAATTTGGACATATAATTCAGAAATTACACGCAAGTGTGATTACACGTGCCTATTTTCAATTGAGTCACTTTATTCTTTACTTTAGTGAGGTAAAAAATTTAAAGAGAGAAATCAATGAGAGTCAAAAATACAACTTGCTATATAATAACTTGTTACAATTTTCATAATATAGAACAAAGTCAAAACTAGTCTTTCACATTTTCCTTAAATATTTACAAATAGAAATTACATCCATATGAGCAACATGCTCATGAAACATTTTAGGTGGATCTGCAAACATGGAGTCTATATATTCTATCTTGGGTACCACCCATGAATGAAGTACTCAAATAAGAAACACTTCTCTCAGTAGGGTACGATGCTTTGTGGTGTTTTCATTAATGGTTACCACCCATAAATGAAGTACACTGATCATAATCACTCATAAATTAACTACTCGTACATGAAGCACTTAGAGTGGTACTCGATGCTTCTTCGTTGGTTTTAGTGAATGGTTACATTACTTCATTGAAGTACTCGGAGAAGAAATCTTCTTCTGGTAATATATGATGCTTTGTAGAGTGTTCTTGAATGGTTACCACTCACAAATTAAGTACTATGATCAAAAACACTTCTTAGTAGCATATGATGCTTTGTGGTGTTTTCTTTAATGGTTACCACCCATAAAAAAGTACTCAGATAAGAAACGCTTCTCGCAATAGGGTAAGATGATTTGTGATGTTTTATTTAATTGATTTCACTCATAAATTAAATACTTTTATCGAAATCACTAAAAAAATTAAGTACCCGGACATGAAACACTTAGATAGGTATCTATGTTTCTTCGTTGTGTTTTAATGAATGGTTACAACACTTAAATGAAGTACTCGGAGAAGAAACACTTCTCGTAGTAATATATGATATTTGGTAGAGTGTTCTTTACCACTCACAAATTAAGTACTATGATTAGAAACACTTCTCAGTATGATATGATGGTTTGTGGTGTTTTCTTTAATGGTTACCATCAATAAATGAAGTTCTCAGATAAGAAACACTTCTCGTAGTAGCGTAAGATGTTTTGTGATGTTTTAATTAATGGTTACCACCCATAAATTAATTACTTTGATCGGAATCATCCAAAAATTAATTACTCAAACATGAATTAGTTAGAGTGATGGTTACGACATTTAAATGAAGTACTCGGAGAAAAAACTCTTCTCGTGGTAAGATATGATGCGTTGTGGAGTTTTCTAGAAAGGTTACCACTCATAAATGAAGTACAATGATCAGAAACTCTTCTTAGTAGGATATGATGCTTTGTGGTGTTTTCTTTAATTGTTACCATCCTAATTAAAGTTCTCAGATAAGAAACACTTCTTCCAGTATGGTACAATATTTTGTGGTGTTTTCATTAATGGTTACCTCCCATAAATGAAGTACACTGATCAGAATCACTCAAAAATTAAGTACTCGCACATGAAGCACATAGAGTGGTACTTGATGCTTCTTTGTGTGTTTTAGTGAATGGTTACAATACTTAAATGAAGTACTCGGGGAAGAAATCTTCTCGTGGTAAATTAATTACTCGGGCATGAATTAAGTACTTTGTTCGGAATCACTCATAAATTAAGTACTCGGAAATGAAACACTTAGATTGGTATCTATGCTTCTTCTTGTGTTTTAATTAATGGTTACAACACTTAAATGAAGTACTCGGAGAAGAAACTCTTCTCGTGATAATAAATGATACTTTGTAGAGTGTTCTTGAATGGTTACCACTCACAAATGAAGTACTATGATCTGAAACTCTTCTTAGTAGGATATGATGCTTTGTGATGTTTTCTTTAATGGTTACCACCCATAAAAGAAGTACTCAGATAAGAAACACTACTCGCAATAGGGTAAGATAATTTGTGATGTTTTATTTACTGGTTATCACTAGGGGTGTAAACGAGCCGAGCTCGAGCGAGCTGGGGCGAACTCGAACTCGGCTCGTTTGTTAACGAGCTGGCTTGGCTCCTTTGTTAACGAGTCACGAGCTGAAACTCTCAACTCAAGCTCAGCTCGTCAAGGCTCGAGCTGGCTCGTTTGTAGCTTGTTTGCAAGAAAAAAATGACAAAATAATTAAAAAAACATAATAAAATTATAAAATCATGAAAATTCTCTATGGTAATGATCTATTTAGAGATGGTGGTAATCAATTCGACGGTCCATATTAACTCGTTAAGGTCTCGATACTTAAACGAGCCGAGCTTGTCACAGCTCGAGATCGGCTAGTTTACTAACGAGCTGGCTCGGCTCGACTCGTTAACACTCGAGCTGTTAACGAACGAGTTGTTAGCGAGCCGAACACGAGCGAGTCACGAGTATTTTGTGCACCCCTAGTTATCACCCATAAATTAAGTACTTGATCGAAATCACTCATAACTTAAGTACTCGGACATGAAACACTTAAATAGGGATATATGCTTCTTCGTTGTGTTTTAATCAATGATTACAACACTTAAATGAAGTACTTTAGAAGAAACTCTTCTCGTAGTAATATATGATACTTTGTAGAGTGTTTTTGAAAGGTTACCACTCACAAATGAAGTGCTATGATAAAAAAAACACTTCTTAGTGCCATATGATGCTTTGTGGTGTTTTCTTTAATGGTTACCACCCATAAAATAAGTACTCAGATAGAAAACACTCAACGCAATTGGGTAAGATGCTTTGTGATGTTTTATTTAATTGTTAGCACCCATAAATTAAGTAGATTGATCGGAATCACTCATAAATTAAGTGCTCGATCATGAAACACTTAGATAGGTATCTATGCTTCTTCGTTGTGTTTTAATGAATGGTTACAACACATAAATGAAGTACACAGGAAAAACACTCTTCTCGTAATAATATATGATGCTTTGTAGAGTGTTCTTGAAATGTTACCACTCACAAATGAAGTACTATGATCAGAAAAATCTTATTAGTAGGATATTACGCATTGTGGTGTTTTCTTTAATGGTTACCACCAATAAATGAAGTTTTGAGATAAGAAACACTTCTCGTAGTAGCGTAAGATGCTTTGTGATATTTTATTTCAGGGGTACCACCCATAAATTAAGTACTTTGATTGAAATCACTCATAAATTAAGTACTCAAACATGAAACACTTATAGTGGTATCTATCCTTCTTTGTTGTCATTTAATGAATGGTTATAACATTTAAATGAAGTACTCGGAGAAGAAACTCTTATCGTAGAAAGATATGATGCGTTATGGAGTTTTCAAGAAAGGTTCCACTGATAAATGAAGTACAATGATCTGAAACTCTTCTTAGTAGGATATGATGCTTTGTGATGTTTTCTTTATTGGTTACCACCCATGAATGAAGTACTAAGATAAGAAACACTTCTTCCATTAGGGTACTTGATGCTTCTTTGTGTGTTTTAGTGAATGGTTACAGCATTTAAATGATGCACTAGGAGAAGAAACTCTTCTCGTGGTAATATATGATGCTTTGTAGAGTGTTCTTGAAAAGTTACCACTAACAAATGAAGTACTATCATCAATAACACTTCTTAGTAGCATATGATGCTTTGTGTTGTTTTCTTTAATGATTACCACCCATAAAAGAAGTACTCAGATCATAAACACTTCTCACAATTGGGTAAGATGCTTTGTGATATTTTATTTAATGGTTATCACCCATAAATTAAGTACATTGACTGGAATCACTCATAAATTAAGTACTCCGAAATGAAACACGGTGTGGTATTTATGCTTCTTCGTGGGGTTTTAATGAATGGTTACAACACTTCTTAGTAGGAAACTCTTCTTAGTAGGATATGATGTTTTGTGGTGTTTTCTTTAATGGTTACCATCCTAAATGAAGTTCTCAGATAAGAAACACTTCTCGTAGTACCGTAATAAGATTTGTGATGTTTTATTTCATGGATATCACCCATAAATTAAGTACTTTGATTGAAATCACTCATAAATGAAGTACTCGAACATGAAACACTTATAGTGGTATCTATGCTTCTTTATTGTGTTTTAATGAATGGTTACAATACTTAAATGAAGTACTCGGAGAAGAAACTCTTGTCGTAGAAAGATATGATGCGTTATGAGGTTTTCTAGAAAGGATACCACTCATAAATGAAGTAGAATGATCAGAAACTCTTCTTACTAGGATATGATGTTTTTTTATTTTTTCTTTAATGGTTATCACCCATGAATGAAGTACAAAGATAAGAAACACTTCTTCCAGTTGGGTACGATACTTTGTGGTGTTTTCATTAATGGTTACCACTCATAAATGAAGTACACTGATCAGAATCACTTATAAATTAAGTACTCGTACATGAAGCACATAGAGTGGTACTTGATGCTTCTTTGTGTGTTTTAGTGAATGGTTACAACACTTAAATGATGTACTCGGAGAAGAAACTCTTCTCGTGGTAATATATGATGCTTTGTATAGAGTTCTTGAAAGGTTACCACTCACAAATGAAGTACTATGATAAAAAACACTTCTTAGTAGCACATGATGCTTTGTGGTGTTTTCTTCAATGGTTACAACACATAAATGAAGTTCTCTGATAAGAAACACTTCTCGTAGTAGCACAAGATGCTTTGTGATGTTTTATTTCATGGTTAGCACCCATAAATTTAGTACTTTGATCGAAATCACTCATAAATTAAGTACTCGGATATGAAACACTTAGAATGGTATCTATGCTTCTTCGTTGTGTTTTAATTAATGGTTACAACACTTAAATGATGTACTCGAGGAAGAAACTCTTCTCGTGTTAAGATATGATGCGTTGTGGAGTTTTCTAGAAAGGTTACCACTCATAAATTAAGTAAAATGATCAGAAACTCTTCTTTGTAGGATATGATGTTTGTCGTGTTTTCTTTAGTGGTTACCACCCATGAATGAAGTACTCAGATAAGAAACACTTCTTTCAGTAAGGTACAATGCTTTGTGGTGTTTTCATTAATGGTTACCACCCATAAATGAAGTTCTCAAATAAGAAACACTTCTCGTAGTAGCATAAGATGCTTTGTGATGTTTTATTTCATGGTTGCCACCCATAAATTAAGTTCTTTGATTGAAATAACTCACAAATTAAGTACTCGAACATGAAACACTTATAGTGGTATCTATGCTTCTTTGTTGTGTTTTAATGAATGGTTACAACACCTAAATGAAGTACTCAGAGAAGAAAATCTTCTGGTAGTAAGATATGATGCGTTATGGAGTTTTCTAGAAAGGTTACCACTCATAAATGAAGTACAATGATCAGAAACTCTTCTTAGTAGGATATGATGCTTTTTTTATGTTTTCTTTAATGATTACCACCCATGAATGAAGTACTAAGATAATAAACACTTCTTCCAGCAGGGTACGATACTTTGTGGTGTTTTCATTAATGGTTACCACCCATAAATGAAGTACACTGATCAGAATCACTAATAAATTAAGTACTCGAACATGAAGCACATAGAGTGGTACTTGATGCTTCTTTGTGTGTTTTTAGTGAATGGTTACAACACTGAAATGATGTACTCGGTGAAGAAACTCTTCTCGTGGTAATATATGATGCTTTGTATAGTGTTCTTGAAAGGTTTCCACTCACAAATGAAGTACTATTATAAAAAACACTTCTTAGTAGCATATGATGCTTTGTGCTATTTTCTTCAATTGTTACAACTTATAAATGAAGTTCTCTGATAAGAAACACTTCTCGTAGTAGCGTAAGATGCTTTGTGATGTTTTATTTCATGGTTAGCACCCATAAATTTAGTACTTTGATCGAAATCACTCATAAATAAAGTACTCCGAAATGAAACACATAGAGTGGTATTTATGCTTCTTCGTGGGGTTTTTATGAATGGTTACAACACTTAAATGAAGTACTCGGAGAAGAAACTCTTCTCGTGGTATGATGTGTTGTGTTGTGGAGTTTTCTTGAAAGGTTACCACTCATAAATGAAGTACATGATCAGAAATACTTCTTAGTTGGATATGATGCTTTGTGGTGTTTTATTTCATGGGTACAACCCATAAATTAAGTACTTTGATTGAAATCACTCATAAATTAAGTACTCAAACATGAAACACTTATAGTGGTATCTATGCTTCTTTGTTGTGTTTCAATGAATGGTTACAACACGTAAATGAAGTACTCGGAGAAGAAACTCTTCTCGTAGTAAGATCTGATGCGTTATGGAGTTTTCTCGAAAGGTTACCACTCATAAATGAAGTACAATGATCAGAAACTCTTCTTAGTAGGATATGATGCTTTGTGATGTTTTCTTAAATGGTTACGACCAATGAATGAAGTACTAAGATAAGAAACACTTCTTCCAGGAGGGTACGATGCTTTGTGGTGTTTTTATTAATGGTTACCACCCATAAATGAAGTACACTGATCGGAATCACTCATAAATTAAGTACTCGTACATGAAGAACATAGAGTGGTACTTGATGCTTCTTTTTGTGTTTTAGTGAATGGTTACAACAATTAAATGAAGTACTCGGAGAAGAAACTCTTCTCGTAGTAAGATATGATGCGTAATGGAGTTTTCTAGAAAGGTTACCACTCATAAATGAAGTACAATGATCTGAAACTCTTCTTAGTTGGATATTATGCTTTGTGATGTTTTCTTAAATGGTTACTACCAATGAATGAAGTACTAAGATAAGAAACACTTCTTCCAGTAGGGTACGATGCTTTGTGGTGTTTTCATTATTGGTTACCACCCATAAATGAAGTACACTGATCAGAATCACTCATAAATTAAGTACTCGTACATGAAGAACATAGAGTGGTTCTTGATGCTTCTTTGTGTGTTTTAGTTATTGGTTACAACACTTAAATGATGTACTCGGAGAAGAAACTATTCTCGTGGTAATATATGATGCTTTGTAGGGTGTTCTTGAAGGGTTACCACTCACAAATGAAGTACTATTATAAAAAACACTTCTTAGTAGCATATGATGTTTTTTGGTGTTTTCTTTAATGGTTACCACCCATAAAAGAAGTACTCAGATAATAAACACTTCTCACAATTGGGTAAGTTGCTTTGTGATGTTTTCTTTAATGGTTATCACCCATAAATTAAGTACTTTAATCGGAATCACTCATAAATTAAGTACTCCGAAATGAAACACATAGATTGGTATTTATGCTTCTTTATTGTGTTTTAATGAATGGTTACAACACTTAAATGAAGTACATGGAGAAGAAACTCTTCTCGTAGTAAGATCTGATGTGTTATGGAGTTTTCTAGATAGGTTACCACTCATAAATGAAGTACAATGATCAGAAACTCTTCTTAGGAGGATATGATGCTTTGTGGTGTTTTCTTTAATGGTTACCACCCATAAATGAACTTCTCAGATAAGAAACACTTCTCGTAGTAGCATAAGATGCTTTGTGATGTTTTATTTCATGGGTACCACTCATAAATTAAGTACTTTGATTGAAATCACTCATAAATTAAGTACTTTGATTGAAATCACTCAGAAATTAAGTACTCAAACATGAAACACTTATAGTGGTATTTCTGCTTCTTTATTGTGTTTTAATGAATGGTTACAACACTTAAATGAAGTAAATGGAGAAGAAACTCTTCTCATAGTAAGATATGATGCGTTATAGAGTTTTCTAGATAGGGTACCACTCATAAATGATGTATAATGATTAGAAACTCTTCTTAGTAGGATATGATGTTTTCTGATGTTTTCTTAAGTGGTTACTACCAATGAATGAAGTACTAAGATAAGAAACCCTTCTTCCAATAGGGTACGATGCTTTGTGGTGTTTTCATTAATGGTTACCACCCATAAATGAAGTACACTGATCAGAATCACTCATAAATTAACTACTCGTACATGAAGAACATAGAGTGGTATTTATGCTTCTTCGTGGGGTTTAATGAATGGTTACAACACTTAAATGAAGTACTCGGAGAAGTAACTCTTCTCGTGGTATGATGTGTTGTGTTGTGGAGTTTTCTTCAAAGGTTACCACTCATAAATGAAGTACTATGATCAGAAACACTTCTTAGTAGGATATGATGCTTTGTGGTATTTTCTTTAATGGTTACCATCCTAAATGAAGTTGTCAGATAAGAAACACTTCTCGTAGTAGCGTAAGAGGATTTGTGATGTTTTATTTAATGGGTACCATCCAAAAATTAAGTACTTTGATTGGTATCACTCATAAATTAAGTACTCGAACATGAAACACTTATAGTGATATTTATGCTTCTTTATTGTGTTTTAATGAATGGTTACAACACTTAAATGATGTACTCGGAGAAGAAACTCTTCTCGTGGTAATATATGATGCTGTGTAGGGTGTTCTTGAAGGGTTAGCACTCACAAATGAAGTACTATGATCAAAAACACTTCTTAATAGCATATTGCTTTGTGTTGTTTTCTTTAATGGTTACCACCCATAAAAGAAGTACTCAGATAATAAACACATCTCACAATTGGGTAAGATGCTTTGTGATGTTTTATTTAATGGTTATCGCCCATAAATTAAGTACATTCATCGAAATCACTCATAAATTATGTACTCCGAAATGAAACACATAGAGTGGTATTTATGCTTCTTCGTGGGGTTTAATGAATGGTTACAACACTTAAATGAAGTACTCGGAGAAGAAACTCTTCTGGTAGTAAGATGTGATGCGTTATGGAGTTTTCTAGGAAGGTTACCACTCATAAATGAAGTACAATGATCAGAAACTCTTCTTAGTAGGATATTATGCTTTTTTATGTTTTCTTTAATGGTTACCACCCATGAATGAAGTACTAAGATAAGAAACACTTCTTCCAGTAGGGTACGATGCTTTGTGGTGTTTTCATTATTGGTTACCACCCATAAATGAAGTACACTGATCAGAATCACTCATAAATTAAGTACTCGTACATGAAGAACATAGAGTGGTTCTTGATGCTTCTTTGTGTGTTTTAGTTAATGGTTACAACACTTAAATTATGTACTCGGAGAAGAAACTCTTCTTGTGGTAATATATGATGCTGTGTGGGGTGTTCTTGAAGGGTTACCACTCACAAATGAAGTACTATGATCAAAAACACTTCTTAATAGCATATGATGCTTTGTGTTGTTTTCTTTAATGGTTACCACCCATAAAAAAAGTACTCAGATAATAAACACATCTCACAATTGGGTAAGATGCTTTGTGATGTTTTATTTGATGGTTATCACCCATAAATTAAGTACATTCATCGAAATCACTCATAAATTATGTACTTCGAAATGAAACACATAGAGTGGTATTTATGCTTCTTCGTGGGGTTTAATGAATGGTTACAACACTTAAATGAAGTACTCGGAGAAGAAACTCTTCTCGTGGTATGATGTGTTGTGTTGTGGAGTTTTCTTGAAAAGTTACCACTCATAAATGATGTATAATGATTAGAAACTCTTCTTAGTAGGATATGATGTTTTCTGATGTTTTCTTAAGTGGTTACTACCAATGAATGAAGTACTAAGATAAGAAACCCTTCTTCCAATAGGGTACGATGCTTTGTGGTGTTTTCATTAATGGTTACCACCCATAAATGAAGTACACTAATCAGAATCACTCATAAATTAACTACTCGTACATGAAGAACATAGAGTGGTATTTATGCTTCTTCGTGGGGTTTAATGAATGGTTACAACACTTAAATGAAGTACTCGGAGAAGAAACTCTTCTAGTAGTAATATATGATGTGTTATGGAGTTTTCTAGGAAGGTTACCACTAATAAATGAAGTACAATGATCAGAAACTCTTTTTAGTAGGATATGATGCTTTTTTATGTTTTCTTTAATGGTTACCACCCATGAATGAAGTACTAAGATAAGAAACACTTCTTCCAGCAGGGTACGATACTTTGTGGTGTTTTCATTAATGGTTACCACCCATAAATGAAGTACACTGATCAGAATCACTCATAAATTAAGTACTCGTACATGAAGCACATAGAGTGGTACTTGATGCTTCTTTGTGTGTTTTAGTTATTGGTTACAACACTTAAATTAAGTACTCGGAGATGAAACTCTTCTGGTATTAAGATATGATGCGTTATGGAGTTTTCTAGAAAGGTTACCACTAATAAATGAAGTACAATGATCAGAAACTCTTCTTAGTAGGATATGATGCTTTGTGATGTTTTCTTAAGTGGTTACTACCAATGAATGAAGTACTAAGATAAGAAACACTTCTTCCAATTGGGTATGATGCTTTGTGGTGTTTTCATTAATGGTTACCACTAATAAATTAAGTACACTGATCAGAATCACTCATAAATTAAGTACTCGTACATGATGCACATAGAGTGGTACTTGATGCTTCTTTGTGTGTTTTAGTGAATGGTTACAACACTTAAATGAAGTACTCGGAGATGAAACTCTTCTCGTAGTAAGATATGATGCGTAATGGAGTTTTCTAGAAAGGTTACCCCTCATAAATGAAGTATAATGATCAGAAACACTTCTTAGTAGGATATGGTGCTTTGTGGTGTTTTCTTTAAAGGTTACCATCCTAAATGAAGTTCTCAAATAAGAAACACTTCTCGTAGTAGCGTAAGATGATTTGTGATGTTTATTTCATGGGTACCATCCAAAAATTAAGTACTTTGATTGGTATCACTCATAAATTAAGTACCTGAACATGAAACACTTATAGTGGTATTTATGCTTCTTTATTGTGTTTTAATGAATGGTTACAACACTTAAATGAAGTACTCGGAGAAGAAACTCTTCTGGTAGTAAAATGTGATGCGTTATGGAGTTTTCTAGGAAGGTTACCACTCATAAATGAAGTACAATGATCAGAAAATCTTATTAGTAGGATATTATGCTTTTTTATGTTTTCTTAAATGGTTACTACCAATGAATGAAGTACTAAGATAAGAAACAATTCTTCCAGTAGGGTACGATGCTTTGTGGTGTTTTCATTATTGGTTACCACCCATAAATGAAGTACACTGATCAGAATCACTCATAAATTAAGTACTCGTACATGAAGAACATAGAGTGGTTCTTGATGCTTCTTTGTGTGTTTTAGTTATTTGTAACAACACTTAAATGAATGGTTACAACACTTAAATGAAGTACTTGGAGAAGAAACTCTTCTCGTGGTACGATGTGTTGTGTTGTGGAGTTTTCTGGATAGGTTACCACTCATAATTGAAGTACTATGATCAGAAATACTTCTTAGTAGGATATGATGCTTTGTGGTGGTTTCTTTAATGGTTACCATCCTAAATGAAGTTCTCAGATAAGAAACACTTCTCGTAGTAGCGTAAGATGATTTGTGATGTTTTATTTCATGGGTACCATCCATAAATTAAGTACTTTGATTGAAATCACTCATAAATTAAGTACTCGAACATGAAACACTTATAGTAGTATTTATGCTTCTTTATTGTGTTTTAATGAATGGTTACAACACTTAAATGAAGTACATGGAGAAGAAACTCTTCTCGTAGTAAGATATGATGCGTTATGGAGTTTTCTAGATAGGTTACCACTCATAAATGAAGTACAATGATCAGAAACTCTTCTTAGTAGGATATGATGCTTTGTGGTGTTTTCTTTAATGGTTACCACCCATAAATGAACTTCTCAGATAAGAAACACTTCTCGTAGTAGCATAAGATGCTTTGTGATGTTTTATTTCATGGGTACCACTCATAAATTAAGTACTTTGATTGAAATCACTCAAAAATTAAGTACTCCGAAATGAAACACATAGATTGGTATTTATGCTTCTTCGTGGGGTTTTAATGAATGGTTACAACACTTAAATGAATTACTCGGAGAAGAAACTCTTCTGGTAGTAAGATATGATGTGTTATGGAGTTTTCTAGGAAGGTTACCATGAAGTACAATAATCAGAAACACTTCTTAGTAGGATATGATGTTTTTTTATGTTTTCTTTAATGGTTACCACCCATGAATGAAGTACTAATATAAGAAACACATCTTCCAGCAGGGTACGATACTTTGTGATGTTTTCATTAATGGTTACCACCCATAAATGAAGTAGACTGATCAGAATCACTCATAAATTAAGTACTCGTACATGAAGCACATAGAGTGGTACTTGATGCTTCTTTGTGTGTTTTAGTTAATGGTTACAACACTTAAATTAAGTACTCGGAGATGAAACTCTTCTGGTATTAAGATATGATGCGTTATGGAATTTTCTAGAAAGGTTACCACTAATAAATGAAGTACAATGATCAGAAACTCTTCTTAGTAGGATATGATGCTTTGTGATGTTTTCTTAAGTGGTTACTACCAATGAATGAAGTACTAAGATAAGAAACACTTCTTCCAATTGGGTATGATGCTTTGTGGTGTTTTCATTAATGGTTACCACTAATAAATGAAGTAGACTGATCAGAATCACTCATAAATTAAGTACTCGTACATGAAGCACATAGAGTGGTACTTGATGCTTCTTTGTGTGTTTTAGTTAATGGTTACAAATCTTAAATTAAGTACTCGGAGATGAAACTCTTCTCGTAGTAAGATATGATGCGTTATGGAGTTTTCTAGAAAGGTTACCACTAATAAATGAAGTACAATGATCAGAAACTCTTCTTAGTAGGATATGATGCTTTGTGATGTTTTCTTAAGTGGTTACTACCAATGAATGAAGTACTAAGATAAGAAACACTTCTTCCAATTGGATATGATGCTTTTTTATGTTTTCTTTAATGGTTACCACCCATGAATGAAGTACTAAGATAAGAAACACTTCTTCCAGCAGGGTACGATACTTTGTGGTGTTTTCATTAATGGTTACCACCCATAAATGAAGTACACTGATCAGAATCACTCATAAATTAAGTACTCGTACTTGAAGCACATAGAGTGGTACTTGATGCTTCTTTGTGTGTTTTAGTGAATGGTTACAACACTTAAATTATTTACTCGGAGAAGAAACTCTTCTGGTAGTATGATATGATGCGTTATGGAGTTTTCTAGAAAGGTTACCACTCATAAATGAAGTACAATGATCAGAAACTCTTCTTAGTAGGATATGATGTTTGTGGTGTTTTCTTTAATGGTTACCACCCATGAATGAAGTACTCAGAAAAGAAACACTTCTTTCAGAAGGGTACAATGCTTTGTGGTGTTTTCATTACTGGTTACCACCCATAAATGAAGTTTTCAGAAAAGAAATACTTCTCGTAGTAGCGTAAGATGATTTGTGATGTTTTATTTCATGGGTACCACCCATAAATTAAGTGCATTGATTGAAATCACTCATAAATTAAGTACTCGAACATGAAACACTTATAGTGGTATTTATGCTTCTTTATTGTGTTTTAATGAATGGTTACAACACTTAAATGAAGTACTCGGAGAAGAAACTCTTCTCGTAGTAAGATATGATGCGTAATGGAGTTTTCTAGAAAGGTTACCACTCATAAATGAAGTACAATGATCAGAAACTCTTCTTAGTTGGATATGATGCTTTGTGATGTTTTCTTAAATGGTTACTACCAATGAATGAAGTACTAAGATAAGAAACAATTCTTCCAGTAGGGTACGATGCTTTGTGGTGTTTTCATTATTGGTTACCACCCATAAATGAAGTACACTGATCAGAATCACTCATAAATTAAGTACTCGTACATGAAGAACATAGAGTGGTTCTTGATGCTTCTTTGTGTGTTTTAGTTATTCGTAACAACACTTAAATGATGTACTCGGAGAAGAAACTATTCTCGTGGTAATATATGATGCTTTGTAGGGTGTTCTTGAAGGGTTACCAATCACAAATGAAGTACTATTATAAAAAACACTTCTTAGTAGCATATGATGTTTTTTGGTGTTTTCTTTAATGGTTACCACCCATAAAAGAAGTACTCAGATAATAAACACTTCTCACAATTGGGTAAGTTGCTTTGTGATGTTTTATTTAATGGTTATCACCCATAAATTAAGTACATTAATCGGAATCACTCATAAATTAAGTACTCCGAAATGAAACACATAGATTGGTATTTATGCTTCTTCGTGGGGTTTTAATGAATGGTTACAACACTTAAATGAAGTACTTGGAGAAGAAACTCTTCTCGTGGTACGATGTGTTGTGTTGTGGAGTTTTCTGGATAGGTTACCACTCATAATTGAAGTACTATGATCAGAAATACTTCTTAGTAGGATATGATGCTTTGTGGTGTTTTCTTTAATGGTTACCATCCTAAATGAAGTTCTCAGATAAGAAACACTTCTCGTAGTAGCGTAAGATGATTTGTGATGTTTTATTTCATGGGTACCATCCATAAATTAAGTACTTTGATTGAAATCACTCATAAATTAAGTACTCGAACATGAAACACTTATAGTAGTATTTATGCTTCTTTATTGTGTTTTAATGAATGGTTACAACACTTAAATGAAGTACATGGAGAAGAAACTCTTCTCGTAGTAAGATATGATGCGTTATGGAGTTTTCTAGATAGGTTACCACTCATAAATGAAGTACAATGATCAGAAACTCTTCTTAGTAGGATATGATGCTTTGTGGTGTTTTCTTTAATGGTTACCACCCATAAATGAACTTCTCAGATAAGAAACACTTCTCGTAGTAGCATAAGATGCTTTGTGATGTTTTATTTCATGGGTACCACTCATAAATTAAGTACTTTGATTGAAATCACTCATAAATTAAGTACTCCGAAATGAAACACATAGATTGGTATTTATGCTTCTTCGTGGGGTTTTAATGAATGGTTACAACACTTAAATGAATTACTCGGAGAAGAAACTCTTCTGGTAGTAAGATATGATGTGTTATGGAGTTTTCTAGGAAGGTTACCATGAAGTACAATAATCAGAAACACTTCTTAGTAGGATATGATGTTTTTTTATGTTTTCTTTAATGGTTACCACCCATGAATGAAGTACTAATATAAGAAACACATCTTCCAGCAGGGTACGATACTTTGTGATGTTTTCATTAATGGTTACCACCCATAAATGAAGTAGACTGATCAGAATCACTCATAAATTAAGTACTCGTACATGAAGCACATAGAGTGGTACTTGATGCTTCTTTGTGTGTTTTAGTTAATGGTTACAACACTTAAATTAAGTACTCGGAGATGAAACTCTTCTGGTATTAAGATATGATGCGTTATGGAGTTTTCTAGAAAGGTTACCACTAATAAATGAAGTACAATGATCAGAAACTCTTCTTAGTAGGATATGATGCTTTGTGATGTTTTCTTAAGTGGTTACTACCAATGAATGAAGTACTAAGATAAGAAACACTTCTTCCAATTGGGTATGATGCTTTGTGGTGTTTTCATTAATGGTTACCACTAATAAATGAAGTAGACTGATCAGAATCACTCATAAATTAAGTACTCGTACATGAAGCACATAGAGTGGTACTTGATGCTTCTTTGTGTGTTTTAGTTAATGGTTACAAATCTTAAATTAAGTACTCGGAGATGAAACTCTTCTCGTAATAAGATATGATGCGTTATGGAGTTTTCTAGAAAGGTTACCACTAATAAATGAAGTACAATGATCAGAAACTCTTCTTAGTAGGATATGATGCTTTGTGATGTTTTCTTAAGTGGTTACTACCAATGAATGAAGTACTAAGATAAGAAACACTTCTTCCAATTGGTATGATGCTTTGTGGTGTTTTCATTAATGGTTACCACTAATAAATGAAGTAGACTGATCAGAATCACTCATAAATTAAGTACTCGTACATGAAGCACATAGAGTGGTACTTGATGCTTCTTTGTGTGTTTTAGTTAATGGTTACAAATCTTAAATTAAGTACTCGGAGAAGAAACTCTTCTCGTAGTAAGATATGATGCGTTATGGAGTTTTCTAGAAAGGTTACCACTAATAAATGAAGTACAATGATCAGAAACTCTTCTTAGTAGGATATGATGCTTTGTGATGTTTTCTTAAGTGGTTACTACCAATGAATGAAGTACTAAGATAAGAAACACTTCTTCCAATTGGATATGATGCTTTTTTATGTTTTCTTTAATGGTTACCACCCATGAATGAAGTACTAAGATAAGAAACACTTCTTCCAGCAGGGTACGATACTTTGTGGTGTTTTCATTAATGGTTACCACCCATAAATGAAGTACACTGATCAGAATCACTCATAAATTAAGTACTCGTACTTGAAGCACATAGAGTGGTACTTGATGCTTCTTTGTGTGTTTTAGTGAATGGTTACAACACTTAAATTATTTACTCGGAGAAGAAACTCTTCTGGTAGTATGATATGATGCGTTATGGAGTTTTCTAGAAAGGTTACCACTCATAAATGAAGTACAATGATCAGAAACTCTTCTTAGTAGGATATGATGTTTGTGGTGTTTTCTTTAATGGTTACCACCCATGAATGAAGTACTCAGAAAAGAAACACTTCTTTCAGAAGGGTACAATGCTTTGTGGTGTTTTCATTACTGGTTACCACCCATAAATGAAGTTTTCAGAAAAGAAATACTTCTCGTAGTAGCGTAAGATGATTTGTGATGTTTTATTTCATGGGTACCACCCATAAATTAAGTGCATTGATTGAAATCACTCATAAATTAAGTACTCGAACATGAAACACTTATAGTGGTATTTATGCTTCTTTATTGTGTTTTAATGAATGGTTACAACACTTAAATGAAGTACTCGGAGAAGAAACTCTTCTCGTAGTAAGATATGATGCGTAATAGAGTTTTCTAGAAAGGTTACCACTCATAAATGAAGTACAATGATCAGAAACTCTTCTTAGTTGGATATGATGCTTTGTGATGTTTTCTTAAATGGTTACTACCAATGAATGAAGTAATAAGATAAGAAACAATTCTTCCAGTAGGGTACGATGCTTTGTGGTGTTTTCATTATTGGTTACCACCCATAAATGAAGTACACTGATCAGAATCACTCATAAATTAAGTACTCGTACATGAAGAACATAGAGTGGTTCTTGATGCTTCTTTGTGTGTTTTAGTTATTCGTAACAACACTTAAATGATGTACTCGGAGAAGAAACTATTCTCGTGGTAATATATGATGCTTTGTAGGGTGTTCTTGAAGGGTTACCAATCACAAATGAAGTACTATTATAAAAAACACTTCTTAGTAGCATATGATGTTTTTTGGTGTTTTCTTTAATGGTTACCACCCATAAAAGAAGTACTCAGATAATAAACACTTCTCACAATTGGGTAAGTTGCTTTGTGATGTTTTATTTAATGGTTATCACCCATAAATTAAGTACATTAATCAGAATCACTCATAAATTAAGTACTCCGAAATGAAACACATAGATTGGTATTTATGCTTCTTCGTGGGGTTTTAATGAATGGTTACAACACTTAAATGAAGTACTTGGAGTAGAGACTCTTCTCGTGGTACGATGTGTTGTGTTGTGGAGTTTTCTGGATAGGTTACCACTCATAATTGAAGTACTATGATCAGAAATACTTCTTAGTAGGATATGATGCTTTGTGGTGTTTTCTTTAATGGTTACCATCCTAAATGAAGTTCTCAGATAAGAAACACTTCTCGTAGTAGCGTAAGATGATTTGTGATGTTTTATTTCATGGGTACCATCCATAAATTAAGTACTTTGATTGAAATCACTCATAAATTAAGTACTCGAACATGAAACACTTATAGTAGTATTTATGCTTCTTTATTGTGTTTTAATGAATGGTTACAACACTTAAATGAAGTACATGGAGAAGAAACTCTTCTCGTAGTAAGATATGATGCGTTATGGAGTTTTCTAGATAGGTTACCACTCATAAATGAAGTACAATGATCAGAAACTCTTCTTAGTAGGATATGATGCTTTGTGGTGTTTTCTTTAATGGTTACCACCCATAAATGAACTTCTCAGATAAGAAACACTTCTCGTAGTGGCATAAGATGCTTTGTGATGTTTTATTTCATGGGTACCACTCATAAATTAAGTACTTTGATTGAAATCACTCATAAATTAAGTACTCCGAAATGAAACACATAGATTGGTATTTATGCTTCTTCGTGGGGTTTTAATGAATGGTTACAACACTTAAATGAATTACTCGGAGAAGAAACTCTTCTGGTAGTAAGATATGATGTGTTATGGAGTTTTCTAGGAAGGTTACCATGAAGTACAATAATCAGAAACACTTCTTAGTAGGATATGATGTTTTTTTATGTTTTCTTTAATGGTTACCACCCATGAATGAAGTACTAATATAAGAAACACATCTTCCAGCAGGGTACGATACTTTGTGATGTTTTCATTAATGGTTACCACCCATAAATGAAGTAGACTGATCAGAATCACTCATAAATTAAGTACTCGTACATGAAGCACATAGAGTGGTACTTGATGCTTCTTTGTGTGTTTTAGTTAATGGTTACAACACTTAAATTAAGTACTCGGAGATGAAACTCTTCTGGTATTAAGATATGATGCGTTATGGAGTTTTCTAGAAAGGTTACCACTAATAAATGAAGTACAATGATCAGAAACTCTTCTTAGTAGGATATGATGCTTTGTGATGTTTTCTTAAGTGGTTACTACCAATGAATGAAGTACTAAGATAAGAAACACTTCTTCCAATTGGGTATGATGCTTTGTGGTGTTTTCATTAATGGTTACCACTAATAAATGAAGTAGACTGATCAGAATCACTCATAAATTAAGTACTCGTACATGAAGCACATAGAGTGGTACTTGATGCTTCTTTGTGTGTTTTAGTTAATGGTTACAAATCTTAAATTAAGTACTCGGAGATGAAACTCTTCTCGTAATAAGATATGATGCGTTATGGAGTTTTCTAGAAAGGTTACCACTAATAAATGAAGTACAATGATCAGAAACTCTTCTTAGTAGGATATGATGCTTTGTGATGTTTTCTTAAGTGGTTACTACCAATGAATGAAGTACTAAGATAAGAAACACTTCTTCCAATTGGTATGATGCTTTGTGGTGTTTTCATTAATGGTTACCACTAATAAATGAAGTAGACTGATCAGAATCACTCATAAATTAAGTACTCGTACATGAAGCACATAGAGTGGTACTTGATGCTTCTTTGTGTGTTTTAGTTAATGGTTACAAATCTTAAATTAAGTACTCGGAGATGAAACTCTTCTCGTAATAAGATATGATGCGTTATGGAGTTTTCTAGAAAGGTTACCACTAATAAATGAAGTACAATGATCAGAAACTCTTCTTAGTAGGATATGATGCTTTGTGATGTTTTCTTAAGTGGTTACTACCAATGAATGAAGTACTAAGATAAGAAACACTTCTTCCAATTGGATATGATGTTTTTTTTATGTTTTCTTTAATGGTTACCACCCATGAATGAAGTACTAAGATAAGAAACACTTCTTCCAGCAGGGTACGATACTTTGTGGTGTTTTCATTAATGGTTACCACCCATAAATGAAGTACACTGATCAGAATCACTCATAAATTAAGTACTCGTACATGAAGCACATAGAGTGGTACTTGATGCTTCTTTGTGTGTTTTAGTTAATGGTTACAACACTTAAATTAAGTACTCGGAGATGAAACTCTTCTGGTATTAAGATATGATGCGTTATGGAGTTTTCTAGAAAGGTTACCACTAATAAATGAAGTACAATGATCAGAAACTCTTCTTAGTAGGATATGATGCTTTGTGATGTTTTCTTAAGTGGTTACTACCAATGAATGAAGTACTAAGATAAGAAACACTTCTTCCAATTGGGTATGATGCTTTGTGGTGTTTTCATTAATGGTTACCACTAATAAATGAAGTAGACTGATCAGAATCACTCATAAATTAAGTACTCGTACATGAAGCACATAGAGTGGTACTTGATGCTTCTTTGTGTGTTTTAGTTAATGGTTACAAATCTTAAATTAAGTACTCGGAGATGAAACTCTTCTCGTAGTAAGATATGATGCGTTATGGAGTTTTCTAGAAAGGTTACCACTAATAAATGAAGTACAATGATCAGAAACTCTTCTTAGTAGGATATGATGCTTTGTGATGTTTTCTTAAGTGGTTACTACCAATGAATGAAGTACTAAGATAGGAAACACTTCTTCCAATTGGATATGATGCTTTTTTATGTTTTCTTTAATGGTTACCACCCATGAATGAAGTACTAAGATAAGAAACACTTCTTCCAGCAGGGTACGATACTTTGTGGTGTTTTCATTAATGGTTACCACCCATAAATGAAGTACACTGATCAGAATCACTCATAAATTAAGTACTCGTACTTGAAGCACATAGAGTGGTACTTGATGCTTCTTTGTGTGTTTTAGTGAATGGTTACAACACTTAAATTATTTACTCGGAGAAGAAACTCTTCTCGTAGTAAGATATGATGCGTTATGGAGTTTTCTAGATAGGTTACCACTCATAAATGAAGTACAATGATCAGAAACTCTTCTTAGTAGGATATGATGTTTGTGGTGTTTTCTTTAATGGTTACCACCCATGAATGAAGTACTCAGAAAAGAAACACTTCTTTCAGAAGGGTACAATGCTTTGTGGTGTTTTCATTACTGGTTACCACCCATAAATGAAGTTTTCAGAAAAGAAATACTTCTCGTAGTAGCGTAAGATGATTTGTGATGTTTTATTTCATGGGTACCACCCATAAATTAAGTGCATTGATTGAAATCACTCATAAATTAAGTACTCGAACATGAAACACTTATAGTGGTATTTATGCTTCTTTATTGTGTTTTAATGAATGGTTACAACACTTAAATGAAGTACTCGGAGAAGAAACTCTTCTCGTAGTAAGATATGATGCGTAATGGAGTTTTCTAGAAAGGTTACCACTCATAAATGAAGTACAATGATCAGAAACTCTTCTTAGTTGGATATGATGCTTTGTGATGTTTTCTTAAATGGTTACTACCAATGAATGAAGTACTAAGATAAGAAACAATTCTTCCAGTAGGGTACGATGCTTTGTGGTGTTTTCATTATTGGTTACCACCCATAAATGAAGTACACTGATCAGAATCACTCATAAATTAAGTACTCGTACATGAAGAACATAGAGTGGTTCTTGATGCTTCTTTGTGTGTTTTAGTTATTCGTAACAACACTTAAATGATGTACTCGGAGAAGAACCTATTCTCGTGGTAATATATGATGCTTTGTAGGGTGTTCTTGAAGGGTTACCAATCACAAATGAAGTACTATTATAAAAAACACTTCTTAGTAGCATATGATGTTTTTTGGTGTTTTCTTTAATGGTTACCACCCATAAAAGAAGTACTCAGATAATAAACACTTCTCACAATTGGGTAAGTTGCTTTGTGATGTTTTATTTAATGATTATCACCCATAAATTAAGTACATTAATCGGAATCACTCATAAATTAAGTACTCCGAAATGAAACACATAGATTGGTATTTATGCTTCTTCGTGGGGTTTTAATGAATGGTTACAACACTTAAATGAAGTACTTGGAGAAGAAACTCTTCTCGTGGTACGATGTGTTGTGTTGTGGAGTTTTCTGGATAGGTTACCACTCATAATTGAAGTACTATGATCAGAAATACTTCTTAGTAGGATATGATGCTTTGTGGTGTTTTCTTTAATGGTTACCATCCTAAATGAAGTTCTCAGATAAGAAACACTTCTCGTAGTAGCGTAAGATGATTTGTGATGTTTTATTTCATGGGTACCATCCATAAATTAAGTACTTTGATTGAAATCACTCATAAATTAAGTACTCGAACATGAAACACTTATAGTAGTATTTATGCTTCTTTATTGTGTTTTAATGAATGGTTACAACACTTAAATGAACTACATGGAGAAGAAACTCTTCTCGTAGTAAGATATGATGCGTTATGGAGTTTTCTAGATAGGTTACCACTCATAAATGAAGTACAATGATCAGAAACTCTTCTTAGTAGGATATGATGCTTTGTGGTGTTTTCTTTAATGGTTACCACCCATAAATGAACTTCTCAGATAAGAAACACTTCTCATAGTAGCATAAGATGCTTTGTGATGTTTTATTTCATGGGTACCACTCATAAATTAAGTACTTTGATTGAAATCACTCATAAATTAAGTACTCCGAAATGAAACACATAGATTGGTATTTATGCTTCTTCGTGGGGTTTTAATGAATGGTTACAACACTTAAATGAATTACTCGGAGAAGAAACTCTTCTGGTAGTAAGATATGATGTGTTATGGAGTTTTCTAGGAAGGTTACCACTCATAAATGAAGTACAATAATCAGAAACACTTCTTAGTAGGATATGATGTTTTTTTATGTTTTCTTTAATGGTTACCACCCATGAATGAAGTACTAATATAAGAAACACATCTTCCAGCAGGGTACGATACTTTGTGATGTTTTCATTAATGGTTACCACCCATAAATGAAGTAGACTGATCAGAATCACTCATAAATTAAGTACTCGTACATGAAGCACATAGAGTGGTACTTGATGCTTCTTTGTGTGTTTTAGTTAATGGTTACAACACTTAAATTAAGTACTCGGAGATGAAACTCTTCTGGTATTAAGATATGATGCGTTATGGAGTTTTCTAGAAAGGTTACCACTAATAAATGAAGTACAATGATCAGAAACTCTTCTTAGTAGGATATGATGCTTTGTGATGTTTTCTTAAGTGGTTACTACCAATGAATGAAGTACTAAGATAAGAAACACTTCTTCCAATTGGGTATGATGCTTTGTGGTGTTTTCATTAATGGTTACCACTAATAAATGAAGTAGACTGATCAGAATCACTCATAAATTAACTACTCGTACATGAAGCACATAGAGTGGTACTTGATGCTTCTTTGTGTGTTTTAGTTAATGGTTACAAATCTTAAATTAAGTACTCGGAGATGAAACTCTTCTCGTAGTAAGATATGATGCGTTATGGAGTTTTCTAGAAAGGTTACCACTCATAAATGAAGTACAATGATCAGAAACTCTTCTTAGTTGGATATGATGCTTTGTGATGTTTTCTTAAATGGTTACTACCAATGAATGAAGTACTAAGATAAGAAACACTTCTTCCAATTGGATATGATGCTTTTTTATGTTTTCTTTAATGGTTACCACCCATGAATGAAGTACTAAGATAAGAAACACTTCTTCCAGCAGGGTACGATACTTTGTGGTGTTTTCATTAATGGTTACCACCCATAAATGAAGTACACTGATCAGAATCACTCATAAATTAAGTACTCGTACTTGAAGCACATAGAGTGGTACTTGATGCTTTTTTGTGTGTTTTAGTGAATGGTTACAACACTTAAATTATTTACTCGGAGAAGAAACTCTTCTGGTAGTATGATATGATGCGTTATGGAGTTTTCTAGAAAGGTTACCACTCATAAATGAAGTACAATGATCAGAAACTCTTCTTAGTAGGATATGATGTTTGTGGTGTTTTCTTTAATGGTTACCACCCATGAATGAAGTACTCAGAAAAGAAACACTTCTTTCAGAAGGGTACAATGCTTTGTGGTGTTTTCATTACTGGTTACCACCCATAAATGAAGTTTTCAGAAAAGAAATACTTCTCGTAGTAGCGTAAGATGATTTGTGATGTTTTATTTCATGGGTACCACCCATAAATTAAGTGCATTGATTGAAATCACTCATAAATTAAGTACTCGAACATGAAACACTTATAGTGGTATTTATGCTTCTTTATTGTGTTTTAATGAATGGTTACAACACTTAAATGAAGTACTCGGAGAAGAAACTCTTCTCGTAGTAAGATATGATGCGTAATGGAGTTTTCTAGAAAGGTTACCACTCATAAATGAAGTACAATGATCAGAAACTCTTCTTAGTTGGATATGATGCTTTGTGATGTTTTCTTAAATGGTTACTACCAATGAATGAAGTACTAAGATAAGAAACAATTCTTCCAGTAGGGTACGATGTTTTGTGGTGTTTTCATTATTGGTTACCACCCATAAATGAAGTACACTGATCAGAATCACTCATAAATTAAGTACTCGTACATGAAGAACATAGAGTGGTTCTTGATGCTTCTTTGTGTGTTTTAGTTATTCGTAACAACACTTAAATGATGTACTCGGAGAAGAAACTATTCTCGTGGTAATATATGATGCTTTGTAGGGTGTTCTTGAAGGGTTACCAATCACAAATGAAGTACTATTATAAAAAACACTTCTTAGTAGCATATGATGTTTTTTGGTGTTTTCTTTAATGGTTACCACCCATAAAAGAAGTACTCAGATAATAAACACTTCTCACAATTGGGTAAGTTGCTTTGTGATGTTTTATTTAATGGTTATCACCCATAAATTAAGTACATTAATCGGAATCACTCATAAATTAAGTACTCCGAAATGAAACACATAGATTGGTATTTATGCTTCTTCGTGGGGTTTTAATGAATGGTTACAACACTTAAATGAAGTACTTGGAGAAGAAACTCTTCTCGTGGTACGATGTGTTGTGTTGTGGAGTTTTCTGGATAGGTTACCACTCATAATTGAAGTACTATGATCAGAAATACTTCTTAGTAGGATATGATGCTTTGTGGTGTTTTCTTTAATGGTTACCATCCTAAATGAAGTTCTCAGATAAGAAACACTTCTCGTAGTAGCGTAAGATGATTTGTGATGTTTTATTTCATGGGTACCATCCATAAATTAAGTACTTTGATTGAAATCACTCATAAATTAAGTACTCGAACATGAAACACTTATAGTAGTATTTATGCTTCTTTATTGTGTTTTAATGAATGGTTACAACACTTAAATGAAGTACATGGAGAAGAAACTCTTCTCGTAGTAAGATATGATGCGTTATGGAGTTTTCTAGATAGGTTACCACTCATAAATGAAGTACAATGATCAGAAACTCTTCTTAGTAGGATATGATGCTTTGTGGTGTTTTCTTTAATGGTTACCACCCATAAATGAACTTCTCAGATAAGAAACACTTCTCGTAGTAGCATAAGATGCTTTGTGATGTTTTATTTCATGGGTACCACTCATAAATTAAGTACTTTGATTGAAATCACTCATAAATTAAGTACTCCGAAATGAAACACATAGATTGGTATTTATGCTTCTTCGTGGGGTTTTAATGAATGGTTACAACACTTAAATGAATTACTCGGAGAAGAAACTCTTCTGGTAGTAAGATATGATGTGTTATGGAGTTTTCTAGGAAGGTTACCACTCATAAATGAAGTACAATAATCAGAAACACTTCTTAGTAGGATATGATGTTTTTTTATGTTTTCTTTAATGGTTACCACCCATGAATGAAGTACTAATATAAGAAACACATCTTCCAGCAGGGTACGATACTTTGTGATGTTTTCATTAATGGTTACCACCCATAAATGAAGTAGACTGATCAGAATCACTCATAAATTAAGTACTCGTACATGAAGCACATAGAGTGGTATTTGATGCTTCTTTGTGTGTTTTAGTTAATGGTTACAACACTTAAATTAAGTACTCGGAGATGAAACTCTTCTGGTATTAAGATATGATGCGTTATGGAGTTTTCTAGAAAGGTTACCACTAATAAATGAAGTACAATGATCAGAAACTCTTCTTAGTAGGATATGATGCTTTGTGATGTTTTCTTAAGTGGTTACTACCAATGAATGAAGTACTAAGATAAGAAACACTTCTTCCAATTGGGTATGATGCTTTGTGGTGTTTTCATTAATGGTTACACTAATAAATGAAGTAGACTGATCATAATCACTCATAAATTAAGTACTCGTACATGAAGCACATAGAGTGGTACTTGATGCTTCTTTGTGTGTTTTAGTTAATGGTTACAAATCTTAAATTAAGTACTCGGAGATGAAACTCTTCTCGTAGTAAGATATGATGCGTTATGGAGTTTTCTAGAAAGGTTACCACTAATAAATGAAGTACAATGATCAGAAACTCTTCTTAGTAGGATATGATGCTTTGTGATGTTTTCTTAAGTGGTTACTACCAATGAATGAAGTACTAAGATAAGAAACACTTCTTCCAATTGGATATGATGCTTTTTTATGTTTTCTTTAATGGTTACCACCCATGAATGAAGTACTAAGATAAGAAACACTTCTTCCAGCAGGGTACGATACTTTGTGGTGTTTTCATTAATGGTTACCACCCATAAATGAAGTACACTGATCAGAATCACTCATAAATTAAGTACTCGTACTTGAAGCACATAGAGTGGTACTTGATGCTTCTTTGTGTGTTTTAGTGAATGGTTACAACACTTAAATTATTTACTCGGAGAAGAAACTCTTCTGGTAGTATGATATGATGCGTTATGGAGTTTTCTAGAAAGGTTACCACTCATAAATGAAGTACAATGATCAGAAACTCTTCTTAGTAGGATATGATGTTTGTGGTGTTTTCTTTAATGGTTACCACCCATGAATGAAGTACTCAGAAAAGAAACACTTCTTTCAGAAGGGTACAATGCTTTGTGGTGTTTTCATTACTGGTTACCACCCATAAATGAAGTTTTCAGAAAAGAAATACTTCTCGTAGTAGCGTAAGATGATTTGTGATGTTTTATTTCATGGGTACCACCCATAAATTAAGTGCATTGATTGAAATCACTCATAAATTAAGTACTCGAACATGAAACACTTATAGTGGTATTTATGCTTCTTTATTGTGTTTTAATGAATGGTTACAACACTTAAATGAAGTACTCGGAGAAGAAACTCTTCTCGTAGTAAGATATGATGCGTAATGGAGTTTTCTAGAAAGGTTACCACTCATAAATGAAGTACAATGATCAGAAACTCTTCTTAGTTGGATATGATGCTTTGTGATGTTTTCTTAAATGGTTACTACCAATGAATGAAGTACTAAGATAAGAAACAATTCTTCCAGTAGGGTACGATGTTTTGTGGTGTTTTCATTATTGGTTACCACCCATAAATGAAGTACACTGATCAGAATCACTCATAAATTAAGTACTCGTACATGAAGAACATAGAGTGGTTCTTGATGCTTCTTTGTGTGTTTTAGTTATTCGTAACAACACTTAAATGATGTACTCGGAGAAGAAACTATTCTCGTGGTAATATATGATGCTTTGTAGGGTGTTCTTGAAGGGTTACCAATCACAAATGAAGTACTATTATAAAAAACACTTCTTAGTAGCATATGATGTTTTTTGGTGTTTTCTTTAATGGTTACCACCCATAAAAGAAGTACTCAGATAATAAACACTTCTCACAATTGGGTAAGTTGCTTTGTGATGTTTTATTTAATGGTTATCACCCATAAATTAAGTACATTAATCGGAATCACTCATAAATTAAGTACTCCGAAATGAAACACATAGATTGGTATTTATGCTTCTTCGTGGGGTTTTAATGAATGGTTACAACACTTAAATGAAGTACTTGGAGAAGAAACTCTTCTCGTGGTACGATGTGTTGTGTTGTGGAGTTTTCTGGATAGGTTACCACTCATAATTGAAGTACTATGATCAGAAATACTTCTTAGTAGGATATGATGCTTTGTGGTGTTTTCTTTAATGGTTACCATCCTAAATGAAGTTCTCAGATAAGAAACACTTCTCGTAGTAGCGTAAGATGATTTGTGATGTTTTATTTCATGGGTACCATCCATAAATTAAGTACTTTGATTGAAATCACTCATAAATTAAGTACTCGAACATGAAACACTTATAGTAGTATTTATGCTTCTTTATTGTGTTTTAATGAATGGTTACAACACTTAAATGAAGTACATGGAGAAGAAACTCTTCTCGTAGTAAGATATGATGCGTTATGGAGTTTTCTAGATAGGTTACCACTCATAAATGAAGTACAATGATCAGAAACTCTTCTTAGTAGGATATGATGCTTTGTGGTGTTTTCTTTAATGGTTACCACCCATAAATGAACTTCTCAGATAAGAAACACTTCTCGTAGTAGCATAAGATGCTTTGTGATGTTTTATTTCATGGGTACCACTCATAAATTAAGTACTTTGATTGAAATCACTCATAAATTAAGTACTCCGAAATGAAACACATAGATTGGTATTTATGCTTCTTCGTGGGGTTTTAATGAATGGTTACAACACTTAAATGAATTACTCGGAGAAGAAACTCTTCTGGTAGTAAGATATGATGTGTTATGGAGTTTTCTAGGAAGGTTACCACTCATAAATGAAGTACAATAATCAGAAACACTTCTTAGTAGGATATGATGTTTTTTTATGTTTTCTTTAATGGTTACCACCCATGAATGAAGTACTAATATAAGAAACACATCTTCCAGCAGGGTACGATACTTTGTGATGTTTTCATTAATGGTTACCACCCATAAATGAAGTAGACTGATCAGAATCACTCATAAATTAAGTACTCGTACATGAAGCACATAGAGTGGTATTTGATGCTTCTTTGTGTGTTTTAGTTAATGGTTACAACACTTAAATTAAGTACTCGGAGATGAAACTCTTCTGGTATTAAGATATGATGCGTTATGGAGTTTTCTAGAAAGGTTACCACTAATAAATGAAGTACAATGATCAGAAACTCTTCTTAGTAGGATATGATGCTTTGTGATGTTTTCTTAAGTGGTTACTACCAATGAATGAAGTACTAAGATAAGAAACACTTCTTCCAATTGGGTATGATGCTTTGTGGTGTTTTCATTAATGGTTACACTAATAAATGAAGTAGACTGATCATAATCACTCATAAATTAAGTACTCGTACATGAAGCACATAGAGTGGTACTTGATGCTTCTTTGTGTGTTTTAGTTAATGGTTACAAATCTTAAATTAAGTACTCGGAGATGAAACTCTTCTCGTAGTAAGATATGATGCGTTATGGAGTTTTCTAGAAAGGTTACCACTAATAAATGAAGTACAATGATCAGAAACTCTTCTTAGTAGGATATGATGCTTTGTGATGTTTTCTTAAGTGGTTACTACCAATGAATGAAGTACTAAGATAAGAAACACTTCTTCCAATTGGATATGATGCTTTTTTATGTTTTCTTTAATGGTTACCACCCATGAATGAAGTACTAAGATAAGAAACACTTCTTCCAGCAGGGTACGATACTTTGTGGTGTTTTCATTAATGGTTACCACCCATAAATGAAGTACACTGATCAGAATCACTCATAAATTAAGTACTCGTACTTGAAGCACATAGAGTGGTACTTGATGCTTCTTTGTGTGTTTTAGTGAATGGTTACAACACTTAAATTATTTACTCGGAGAAGAAACTCTTCTGGTAGTATGATATGATGCGTTATGGAGTTTTCTAGAAAGGTTACCACTCATAAATGAAGTACAATGATCAGAAACTCTTCTTAGTAGGATATGATGTTTGTGGTGTTTTCTTTAATGGTTACCACCCATGAATGAAGTACTCAGAAAAGAAACACTTCTTTCAGAAGGGTACAATGCTTTGTGGTGTTTTCATTACTGGTTACCACCCATAAATGAAGTTTTCAGAAAAGAAATACTTCTCGTAGTAGCGTAAGATGATTTGTGATGTTTTATTTCATGGGTACCACCCATAAATTAAGTGCATTGATTGAAATCACTCATAAATTAAGTACTCGAACATGAAACACTTATAGTGGTATTTATGCTTCTTTATTGTGTTTTAATGAATGGTTACAACACTTAAATGAAGTACTCGGAGAAGAAACTCTTCTCGTAGTAAGATATGATGCGTAATGGAGTTTTCTAGAAAGGTTACCACTCATAAATGAAGTACAATGATCAGAAACTCTTCTTAGTTGGATATGATGCTTTGTGATGTTTTCTTAAATGGTTACTACCAATGAATGAAGTACTAAGATAAGAAACAATTCTTCCAGTAGGGTACGATGTTTTGTGGTGTTTTCATTATTGGTTACCACCCATAAATGAAGTACACTGATCAGAATCACTCATAAATTAAGTACTCGTACATGAAGAACATAGAGTGGTTCTTGATGCTTCTTTGTGTGTTTTAGTTATTCGTAACAACACTTAAATGATGTACTCGGAGAAGAAACTATTCTCGTGGTAATATATGATGCTTTGTAGGGTGTTCTTGAAGGGTTACCAATCACAAATGAAGTACTATTATAAAAAACACTTCTTAGTAGCATATGATGTTTTTTGGTGTTTTCTTTAATGGTTACCACCCATAAAAGAAGTACTCAGATAATAAACACTTCTCACAATTGGGTAAGTTGCTTTGTGATGTTTTATTTAATGGTTATCACCCATAAATTAAGTACATTAATCGGAATCACTCATAAATTAAGTACTCCGAAATGAAACACATAGATTGGTATTTATGCTTCTTCGTGGGGTTTTAATGAATGGTTACAACACTTAAATGAAGTACTTGGAGAAGAAACTCTTCTCGTGGTACGATGTGTTGTGTTGTGGAGTTTTCTGGATAGGTTACCACTCATAATTGAAGTACTATGATCAGAAATACTTCTTAGTAGGATATGATGCTTTGTGGTGTTTTCTTTAATGGTTACCATCCTAAATGAAGTTCTCAGATAAGAAACACTTCTCGTAGTAGCGTAAGATGATTTGTGATGTTTTATTTCATGGGTACCATCCATAAATTAAGTACTTTGATTGAAATCACTCATAAATTAAGTACTCGAACATGAAACACTTATAGTAGTATTTATGCTTCTTTATTGTGTTTTAATGAATGGTTACAACACTTAAATGAAGTACATGGAGAAGAAACTCTTCTCGTAGTAAGATATGATGCGTTATGGAGTTTTCTAGATAGGTTACCACTCATAAATGAAGTACAATGATCAGAAACTCTTCTTAGTAGGATATGATGCTTTGTGGTGTTTTCTTTAATGGTTACCACCCATAAATGAACTTCTCAGATAAGAAACACTTCTCGTAGTAGCATAAGATGCTTTGTGATGTTTTATTTCATGGGTACCACTCATAAATTAAGTACTTTGATTGAAATCACTCATAAATTAAGTACTCCGAAATGAAACACATAGATTGGTATTTATGCTTCTTCGTGGGGTTTTAATGAATGGTTACAACACTTAAATGAATTACTCGGAGAAGAAACTCTTCTGGTAGTAAGATATGATGTGTTATGGAGTTTTCTAGGAAGGTTACCACTCATAAATGAAGTACAATAATCAGAAACACTTCTTAGTAGGATATGATGTTTTTTTATGTTTTCTTTAATGGTTACCACCCATGAATGAAGTACTAATATAAGAAACACATCTTCCAGCAGGGTACGATACTTTGTGATGTTTTCATTAATGGTTACCACCCATAAATGAAGTAGACTGATCAGAATCACTCATAAATTAAGTACTCGTACATGAAGCACATAGAGTGGTACTTGATGCTTCTTTGTGTGTTTTAGTTAATGGTTACAACACTTAAATTAAGTACTCGGAGATGAAACTCTTCTGGTATTAAGATATGATGCGTTATGGAGTTTTCTAGAAAGGTTACCACTAATAAATGAAGTACAATGATCAGAAACTCTTCTTAGTAGGATATGATGCTTTGTGATGTTTTCTTAAGTGGTTACTACCAATGAATGAAGTACTAAGATAAGAAACACTTCTTCCAATTGGGTATGATGCTTTGTGGTGTTTTCATTAATGGTTACCACTAATAAATGAAGTAGACTGATCAGAATCACTCATAAATTAACTACTCGTACATGAAGCACATAGAGTGGTACTTGATGCTTCTTTGTGTGTTTTAGTTAATGGTTACAAATCTTAAATTAAGTACTCGGAGATGAAACTCTTCTCGTAGTAAGATATGATGCGTTATGGAGTTTTCTAGAAAGGTTACCACTCATAAATGAAGTACAATGATCAGAAACTCTTCTTAGTTGGATATGATGCTTTGTGATGTTTTCTTAAATGGTTACTACCAATGAATGAAGTACTAAGATAAGAAACAATTCTTCCAGTAGGGTACGATGCTTTGTGGTGTTTTCATTATTGGTTACCACCCATAAATGAAGTACACTGATCAGAATCACTCATAAATTAAGTACTCGTACATGAAGAACATAGAGTGGTTCTTGATGCTTCTTTGTGTGTTTTAGTTATTCGTAACAACACTTAAATGATGTACTCGGAGAAGAAACTATTCTCGTGGTAATATATGATGCTTTGTAGGGTGTTCTTGAAGGGTTACCAATCACAAATGAAGTACTATTATAAAAAACACTTCTTAGTAGCATATGATGTTTTTTGGTGTTTTCTTTAATGGTTACCACCCATAAAAGAAGTACTCAGATAATAAACACTTCTCACAATTGGGTAAGTTGCTTTGTGATGTTTTATTTAATGGTTATCACCCATAAATTAAGTACATTAATCAGAATCACTCATAAATTAAGTACTCCGAAATGAAACACATAGATTGGTATTTATGCTTCTTCGTGGGGTTTTAATGAATGGTTACAACACATAAATGAAGTACTTGGAGAAGAAACTCTTCTCGTGGTACGATGTGTTGTGTTGTGGAGTTTTCTGGATAGGTTACCACTCATAATTGAAGTACTATGATCAGAAATACTTCTTAGTAGGATATGATGCTTTGTGGTGTTTTCTTTAATGGTTACCATCCTAAATGAAGTTCTCAGATAAGAAACACTTCTCGTAGTAGCGTAAGATGATTTGTGATGTTTTATTTCATGGGTACCATCCATAAATTAAGTACTTTGATTGAAATCACTCATAAATTAAGTACTCGAACATGAAACACTTATAGTAGTATTTATGCTTCTTTATTGTGTTTTAATGAATGGTTACAACACTTAAATGAAGTACATGGAGAAGAAACTCTTCTCGTAGTAAGATATGATGCGTTATGGAGTTTTCTAGAAAGGTTACCACTAATAAATGAAGTACAATGATCAGAAACTCTTCTTAGTAGGATATGATGCTTTGTGATGTTTTCTTAAGTGGTTACTACCAATGAATGAAGTACTAAGATAAGAAACACTTCTTCCAATTGGGTATGATGCTTTGTGGTGTTTTCATTAATGGTTACCACTAATAAATGAATTAGACTGATCAGAATCACTCATAAATTAACTACTCGTACATGAAGCACATAGAGTGGTACTTGATGCTTCTTTGTGTGTTTTAGTTAATGGTTACAAATCTTAAATTAAGTACTCGGAGATGAAACTCTTCTCGTAGTAAGATATGATGCGTTATGGAGTTTTCTAGAAAGGTTACCACTAATAAATGAAGTACAATGATCAGAAACTCTTCTTAGTAGGATATGATGCTTTGTGATGTTTTCTTAAGTGGTTACTACCAATGAATGAAGTACTAAGATAAGAAACACTTCTTCCAATTGGATATGATGCTTTTTTATGTTTTCTTTAATGGTTACCACCCATGAATGAAGTACACTGATCAGAATCACTCATAAATTAAGTACTCGTACATGAAGCACATAGAGTGGTACTTGATGCTTCTTTGTGTGTTTTAGTTATTGGTTACAACACTTAAATTAAGTACTCGGAGATGAAACTCTTCTCGTAGTAAGATATGATGCGTTATGGAGTTTTCTAGAAAGGTTACCCCTCATAAATGAAGTACAATGATCAGAAACACTTCTTAGTAGCATATGATGTTTTTTGGTGTTTTCTTTAATGGTTACCACTCATAAAAGAAGTACTCAGATAATAAACACTTCTCATAATTGGGTAAGTTGCTTTGTGATGTTTTATTTAATGGTTATCACCCATAAATTAAATACATTAATCGGAATCACTCATAAATTAAGTACTCCGAAATGAAACACATCGATTGGTATTTATGCTTCTTCGTGGGGTTTTAATGAATGGTTACAACACTTAAATGAAGTACTCGGAGAAGAAACTCTTCTGGTAGTATGATATGATGTGTTATGGAGTTTTCTAGGAAGGTTACCACTCATAAATGAAGTACAATAATTAGAAACACTTCTTAGTAGGATATGATGTTTTTTTATGTTTTCTTTAATGGTTACCACCCATGAATGAAGTACTAATATAAGAAACACATCTTCCAGCAGGGTACGATACTTTGTGATGTTTTCATTAATGGTTACCACCCATAAATGAAGTAGACTGATCAGAATCACTCATAAATTAAGTACTCGTACATGAAGCACATAGAGTGGTACTTGATGCTTCTTTGTGTGTTTTAGTTAATGGTTACAACACTTAAATTAAGTACTCGGAGATGAAACTCTTCTGGTATTAAGATATGATGCGTTATGGAGTTTTCTAGAAAGGTTACCACTCATAAATGAAGTACAATGATCACAAACTCTTCTTAGTAGGATATGATGCTTTGTGATGTTTTCTTAAGTGGTTAGTACCAATGAATGAAGTACTAAGATAAGAAACACTTCTTCCAATTGGGTATGATGCTTTGTGGTGTTTTCATTAATGGTTACCACTAATAAATGAAGTAGACTGATCAGAATCACTCATAAATTAAGTACTCGTACATGAAGCACATAGAGTGGTACTTGATGCTTCTTTGTGTGTTTTAGTTAATGGTTACAAATCTTAAATTAAGTACTCGGAGATGAAACTCTTCTTGTAGTAAGATATGATGCGTTATGGAGTTTTCTAGAAAGGTTACCACTAATAAATGAAGTACAATGATCAGAAACTCTTCTTAGTAGGATATGATGCTTTGTGATGTTTTCTTAAGTGGTTACTACCAATGAATGAAGTACTAAGATAGGAAACACTTCTTCCAATTGGATATGATGCTTTTTTATGTTTTCTTTAATGGTTACCACCCATGAATGAAGTACTAAGATAAGAAACACTTCTTCCAGCAGGGTACGATACTTTGTGGTGTTTTCATTAATGGTTACCACCCATAAATGAAGTACACTGATCAGAATCACTCATAAATTAAGTACTCGTACTTGAAGCACATAGAGTGGTACTTGATGCTTCTTTGTGTGTTTTAGTGAATGGTTACAACACTTAAATTATTTACTCGGAGAAGAAACTCTTCTGGTAGTAAGATATAATGCGTTATGAAGTTTTTTAGAAAGGTTACCACTCATAAATGAAGTACAATGATCAGAAACTCTCTTAGTAGGATGTGATGCTTTTTTATGTTTACTTTAATGGTTACCACCCATGAATGAAGTAATTAGATAAGAAACACTTCTTCCAGCAGGGTACTGTACTTTGCGGTGTTTTCATTAATGGTTACGACCCCTAAATGAAGTACACTGATCAGAATCACTCATAAATTAAGTACTCGTACATGAAGAACATAGAGTGGTTCTTGATGCTTCTTTGTGTGTTTTAGTTATTCGTAACAACACTTAAATGATGTACTCGGAGAAGAAACTATTCTCGTGGTAATATATGATGCTTTGTAGGGTGTTCTTGAAGGGTTACCAATCACAAATGAAGTACTATTATAAAAAACACTTCTTAGTAGCATATGATGTTTTTTTATGTTTTCTTTAATGGTTACCACCCATGAATGAAGTACTAATATAAGAAACACATCTTCCAGCAGGGTACGATACTTTGTGATGTTTTCATTAATGGTTACCACCCATAAATGAAGTAGACTGATCAGAATCACTCATAAATTAAGTACTCGTACATGAAGCACATAGAGTGGTATTTGATGCTTCTTTGTGTGTTTTAGTTAATGGTTACAACACTTAAATTAAGTACTCGGAGATGAAACTCTTCTGGTATTAAGATATGATGCGTTATGGAGTTTTCTAGAAAGGTTACCACTAATAAATGAAGTACAATGATCAGAAACTCTTCTTAGTAGGATATGATGCTTTGTGATGTTTTCTTAAGTGGTTACTACCAATGAATGAAGTACTAAGATAAGAAACACTTCTTCCAATTGGGTATGATGCTTTGTGGTGTTTTCATTAATGGTTACCACTAATAAATGAAGTAGACTGATCAGAATCACTCATAAATTAACTACTCGTACATGAAGCACATAGAGTGGTACTTGATGCTTCTTTGTGTGTTTTAGTTAATGGTTACAAATCTTAAATTAAGTACTCGGAGATGAAACTCTTCTCGTAGTAAGATATGATGCGTTATGGAGTTTTCTAGAAAGGTTACCACTCATAAATGAAGTACAATGATCAGAAACTCTTCTTAGTTGGATATGATGCTTTGTGATGTTTTCTTAAATGGTTACTACCAATGAATGAAGTACTAAGATAAGAAACAATTCTTCCAGTAGGGTACGATGCTTTGTGGTGTTTTCATTATTGGTTACCACCCATAAATGAAGTACACTGATCAGAATCACTCATAAATTAAGTACTCGTACATGAAGAACATAGAGTGGTTCTTGATGCTTCTTTGTGTGTTTTAGTTATTCGTAACAACACTTAAATGATGTACTCGGAGAAGAAACTATTCTCGTGGTAATATATGATGCTTTGTAGGGTGTTCTTGAAGGGTTACCAATCACAAATGAAGTACTATTATAAAAAACACTTCTTAGTAGCATATGATGTTTTTTGGTGTTTTCTTTAATGGTTACCACCCATAAAAGAAGTACTCAGATAATAAACACTTCTCACAATTGGGTAAGTTGCTTTGTGATGTTTTATTTAATGGTTATCACCCATAAATTAAGTACATTAATCAGAATCACTCATAAATTAAGTACTCCGAAATGAAACACATAGATTGGTATTTATGCTTCTTCGTGGGGTTTTAATGAATGGTTACAACACATAAATGAAGTACTTGGAGAAGAAACTCTTCTCGTGGTACGATGTGTTGTGTTGTGGAGTTTTCTGGATAGGTTACCACTCATAATTGAAGTACTATGATCAGAAATACTTCTTAGTAGGATATGATGTTTTGTGGTGTTTTCTTTAATGGTTACCATCCTAAATGAAGTTCTCAGATAAGAAACACTTCTCGTAGTAGCGTAAGATGATTTGTGATGTTTTATTTCATGGGTACCATCCATAAATTAAGTACTTTGATTGAAATCACTCATAAATTAAGTACTCGAACATGAAACACTTATAGTAGTATTTATGCTTCTTTATTGTGTTTTAATGAATGGTTACAACACTTAAATGAAGTACATGGAGAAGAAACTCTTCTCGTAGTAAGATATGATGCGTTATGGAGTTTTCTAGAAAGGTTACCACTAATAAATGAAGTACAATGATCAGAAACTCTTCTTAGTAGGATATGATGCTTTGTGATGTTTTCTTAAGTGGTTACTACCAATGAATGAAGTACTAAGATAAGAAACACTTCTTCCAATTGGGTATGATGCTTTGTGGTGTTTTCATTAATGGTTACCACTAATAAATGAATTAGACTGATCAGAATCACTCATAAATTAACTACTCGTACATGAAGCACATAGAGTGGTACTTGATGCTTCTTTGTGTGTTTTAGTTAATGGTTACAAATCTTAAATTAAGTACTCGGAGATGAAACTCTTCTCGTAGTAAGATATGATGCGTTATGGAGTTTTCTAGAAAGGTTACCGCTAATAAATGAAGTACAATGATCAGAAACTCTTCTTAGTAGGATATGATGCTTTGTGATGTTTTCTTAAGTGGTTACTACCAATGAATGAAGTACTAAGATAAGAAACACTTCTTCCAATTGGATATGATGCTTTTTTATGTTTTCTTTAATGGTTACCACCCATGAATGAAGTACACTGATCAGAATCACTCATAAATTAAGTACTCGTACATGAAGCACATAGAGTGGTACTTGATGCTTCTTTGTGTGTTTTAGTTATTGGTTACAACACTTAAATTAAGTACTCGGAGATGAAACTCTTCTCGTAGTAAGATATGATGCGTTATGGAGTTTTCTAGAAAGGTTACCCCTCATAAATGAAGTACAATGATCAGAAACACTTCTTAGTAGCATATGATGTTTTTTGGTGTTTTCTTTAATGGTTACCACTCATAAAAGAAGTACTCAGATAATAAACACTTCTCATAATTGGGTAAGTTGCTTTGTGATGTTTTATTTAATGGTTATCACCCATAAATTAAATACATTAATCGGAATCACTCATAAATTAAGTACTCCGAAATGAAACACATCGATTGGTATTTATGCTTCTTCGTGGGGTTTTAATGAATGGTTACAACACTTAAATGAAGTACTCGGAGAAGAAACTCTTCTGGTAGTATGATATGATGTGTTATGGAGTTTTCTAGGAAGGTTACCACTCATAAATGAAGTACAATAATTAGAAACACTTCTTAGTAGGATATGATGTTTTTTTATGTTTTCTTTAATGGTTACCACCCATGAATGAAGTACTAATATAAGAAACACATCTTCCAGCAGGGTACGATACTTTGTGATGTTTTCATTAATGGTTACCACCCATAAATGAAGTAGACTGATCAGAATCACTCATAAATTAAGTACTCGTACATGAAGCACATAGAGTGGTACTTGATGCTTCTTTGTGTGTTTTAGTTAATGGTTACAACACTTAAATTAAGTACTCGGAGATGAAACTCTTCTGGTATTAAGATATGATGCGTTATGGAGTTTTCTAGAAAGGTTACCACTCATAAATGAAGTACAATGATCAGAAACTCTTCTTAGTAGGATATGATGCTTTGTGATGTTTTCTTAAGTGGTTAGTACCAATGAATGAAGTACTAAGATAAGAAACACTTCTTCCAATTGGGTATGATGCTTTGTGGTGTTTTCATTAATGGTTACCACTAATAAATGAAGTAGACTGATCAGAATCACTCATAAATTAAGTACTCGTACATGAAGCACATAGAGTGGTACTTGATGCTTCTTTGTGTGTTTTAGTTAATGGTTACAAATCTTAAATTAAGTACTCGGAGATGAAACTCTTCTTGTAGTAAGATATGATGCGTTATGGAGTTTTCTAGAAAGGTTACCACTAATAAATGAAGTACAATGATCAGAAACTCTTCTTAGTAGGATATGATGCTTTGTGATGTTTTCTTAAGTGGTTACTACCAATGAATGAAGTACTAAGATAGGAAACACTTCTTCCAATTGGATATGATGCTTTTTTATGTTTTCTTTAATGGTTACCACCCATGAATGAAGTACTAAGATAAGAAACACTTCTTCCAGCAGGGTACGATACTTTGTGGTGTTTTCATTAATGGTTACCACCCATAAATGAAGTACACTGATCAGAATCACTCATAAATTAAGTACTCGTACTTGAAGCACATAGAGTGGTACTTGATGCTTCTTTGTGTGTTTTAGTGAATGGTTACAACACTTAAATTATTTACTCGGAGAAGAAACTCTTCTGGTAGTAAGATATAATGCGTTATGAAGTTTTTTAGAAAGGTTACCACTCATAAATGAAGTACAATGATCAGAAACTCTCTTAGTAGGATGTGATGCTTTTTTATGTTTACTTTAATGGTTACCACCCATGAATGAAGTAATTAGATAAGAAACACTTCTTCCAGCAGGGTACTGTACTTTGCGGTGTTTTCATTAATGGTTACGACCCCTAAATGAAGTACACTGATCAGAATCACTCATAAATTAAGTACTCGTACATGAAGAACATAGAGTGGTTCTTGATGCTTCTTTGTGTTTTTTAGTTAATGGTTACAACACTTAAATGTTGTACACGGAGAAGAGACTCTTCTCGTGGAAATATATGATGCTTTGTAGGGTGCTCTTGAACGGTTACCACTCACAAATGAAGTACTCGTACATGAAGCATATAGAGTGGTACTTGATGCTTCTTTGTGTGTTTTAGCGAATGGTTACAACACGTAAATGAAGTACTCGGAGAAGAAACTCTTCTCGTAGTAAGATCTGATGCGTTATGGAGTTTTCTCGAAAGGTTACCACTCATAAATGAAGTACAATGATCAGAAACTCTTCTTAGTAGGATATGATGCTTTGTGATGTTTTCTTAAATGGTTACTACCAATGAATGAAGTACTAAGATAAGAAACACTTCTTCCAGTAGGGTACGTTGCTTTGTGGTGTTTTCATTAATGGTTACCACCCATAAATGAAGTACACTGATCGGAATCACTCATAAATTAAGTACTCGTACATGAAGAACATAGAGTGGTTCTTGATGCTTCTTTGTGTGTTTTAGTTAATGGTTAAAACAATTAAATGATGTACTCGGAGAAGAAACTCTTCTCGTGGTAATATATGTTGCTTTGTAGGGTGTTCTTGAAGGGTAACCACTCACAAATGAAGTCAAAAATACTTCTTAGTAGCATATGATGCTTTGTGGTGTTTTCTTTAATGGTTACCACCCATAAAAGAAGTACTCAGATAATAAACACTTCTCACAATTGGGTAAGATGCTTTGTGATGTTTTATTTAATGGTTATCAACCAAAATTAAGTACATTGATCAGAATCACTCATAAATTAAGTACTCCGAAATGAAAGACATAGAGTGTTATGTATGCTTCTTCGTGGGGTTTTAATGAATGGTTACAATACTTAAATGAAGTACTCGGAGAAGAAACTCTTCTCGTGGTATGATGTGTTGTGTTGTGGAGTTTTCTTGAAAGGTTACCACTCATAAATGAAGTACGATGATCAAAAACACTTCTTAGTGGGATATGATGCTTTGTGGTGTTTTCTTTAATGGTTACAATCCTAAATGAAGTTCTCAGATAAGAAACACTTCTCGTAGTAGCGTAAGATGATTTGTATTGTTTTATTTAATGGGTACCATCCATAAATTAAGTACTTTGATTGGTATCACTCATAAATTAAGTACTCGAACATGAAACACTTATAGTGGTATTTATGCTTCTTTATTGTGTTTTAATGAATGGTTACAACACTTAAATGAAGTACTCGGAGAAGAAACTCTTCTGGTAATAAGATATGATGCGTTATGGAGTTTTCTAGGAAGGTTACCACTCATAAATGAAGTACAATGATCAGAAACTCTTCTTAGTAGGATATGAAGCTTTTTTATGTTTTCTTTAATGGTTACCACCCATGAATGAAGTACTAAGATAAGAAACACTTCTTCCAGCAGGGTACGATACTTTGTGGTGTTTTCATTAATGGTTACCACCCATAAATGAAGTACACTGATCAGAATCACTCATAAATTAAGTACTCGTACTTGAAGCACATAGAGTGGTACTTGATGCTTCTTTGTGTGTTTTAGTGAATGGTTACAACACTTAAATTATTTACTCGGAGAAGAAACTCTTCTGGTAGTATGATATGATGCGTTATGGAGTTTTCTAGAAAGGTTACCACTCATAAATGAAGTACAATGATCAGAAACTCTTCTTAGTAGGATATGATGTTTGTGGTGTTTTCTTTAATGGTTACCACCCATGAATGAAGTACTCAGAAAAGAAACACTTCTTTCAGAAGGGTACAATGCTTTGTGGTGTTTTCATTACTGGTTACCACCCATAAATGAAGTTTTCAGAAAAGAAATACTTCTCGTAGTAGCGTAAGATGATTTGTGATGTTTTATTTCATGGGTACCACCCATAAATTAAGTGCATTGATTGAAATCACTCATAAATTAAGTACTCGAAAATGAAACACTTATAGTGGTATTTATGCTTCTTTATTGTGTTTTAATGAATGTTTACAACATTTAAATGAAGTACTCGGAGAAGAAACTCTTCTGGTAGTAAGATATAATGCGTTATGAAGTTTTTTAGAAAGGTTACCACTCATAAATGAAGTACAATGATCAGAAACTCTCTTAGTAGGATGTGATGCTTTTTTATGTTTACTTTAATGGTTACCACCCATGAATGAAGTAATTAGATAAGAAACACTTCTTCCAGGAGGGTACTGTACTTTGCGGTGTTTTCATTAATGGTTACGACCCCTAAATGAAGTACACTGATCAGAATCACTCATAAATTAAGTACTCGTACATGAAGAACATAGAGTGGTTCTTGATGCTTCTTTGTGTTTTTTAGTTAATGGTTACAACACTTAAATGTTGTACACGGAGAAGAGACTCTTCTCGTGGAAATATATGATGCTTTGTAGGGTGCTCTTGAATGGTTACCACTCACAAATGAAGTACTCGTACATGAAGCATATAGAGTGGTACTTGATGGTTCTTTGTGTGTTTTAGCGAATGGTTACAAAACGTAAATGAAGTACTCGGAGAAGAAACTCTTCTCGTAGTAAGATCTGATGCGTTATGGAGTTTTCTCGAAAGGTTACCACTCATAAATGAAGTACAATGATCAGAAACTCTTCTTAGTAGGATATGATGCTTTGTGATGTTTTCTTAAATGGTTACTACCAATGAATGAAGTACTAAGATAAGAAACACTTCTTCCAGCAGGGTACGATACTTTGTGGTGTTTTCATTAATGGTTACCACCCATAAATGAAGTACACTGATCAGAATCACTCATAAATTAAGTACTCGTACTTGAAGCACATAGAGTGGTACTTGATGCTTCTTTGTGTGTTTTAGTGAATGGTTACAACACTTAAATTATTTACTCGGAGAAGAAACTCTTCTGGTAGTATGATATGATGCGTTATGGAGTTTTCTAGAAAGGTTACCACTCATAAATGAAGTACAATGATCAGAAACTCTTCTTAGTAGGATATGATGTTTGTGGTGTTTTCTTTAATGGTTACCACCCATGAATGAAGTACTCAGAAAAGAAACACTTCTTTCAGAAGGGTACAATGCTTTGTGGTGTTTTCATTACTGGTTACCACCCATAAATGAAGTTTTCAGAAAAGAAATACTTCTCGTAGTAGCGTAAGATGATTTGTGATGTTTTATTTCATGGGTACCACCCATAAATTAAGTGCATTGATTGAAATCACTCATAAATTAAGTACTCGAAAATGAAACACTTATAGTGGTATTTATGCTTCTTTATTGTGTTTTAATGAATGGTTACAACATTTAAATGAAGTACTCGGAGAAGAAACTCTTCTGGTAGTAAGATATAATGCGTTATGAAGTTTTTTAGAAAGGTTACCACTCATAAATGAAGTACAATGATCAGAAACTCTCTTAGTAGGATGTGATGCTTTTTTATGTTTACTTTAATGGTTACCACCCATGAATGAAGTAATTAGATAAGAAACACTTCTTCCAGGAGGGTACTGTACTTTGCGGTGTTTTCATTAATGGTTACGACCCCTAAATGAAGTACACTGATCAGAATCACTCATAAATTAAGTACTCGTACATGAAGAACATAGAGTGGTTCTTGATGCTTCTTTGTGTTTTTTAGTTAATGGTTACAACACTTAAATGTTGTACACGGAGAAGAGACTCTTCTCGTGGAAATATATGATGCTTTGTAGGGTGCTCTTGAATGGTTACCACTCACAAATGAAGTACTCGTACATGAAGCATATAGAGTGGTACTTGATGGTTCTTTGTGTGTTTTAGCGAATGGTTACAAAACGTAAATGAAGTACTCGGAGAAGAAACTCTTCTCGTAGTAAGATCTGATGCGTTATGGAGTTTTCTCGAAAGGTTACCACTCATAAATGAAGTACAATGATCAGAAACTCTTCTTAGTAGGATATGATGCTTTGTGATGTTTTCTTAAATGGTTACTACCAATGAATGAAGTACTAAGATAAGAAACACTTCTTCCAGTAGGGTACGATACTTTGTGGTGTTTTCATTAATGGTTACCACCCATAAATGAAGTACACTGATCAGAATCACTCATAAATTAAGTACTCGTACTTGAAGCACATAGAGTGGTACTTGATGCTTCTTTGTGTGTTTTAGTGAATGGTTACAACACTTAAATTATTTACTCGGAGAAGAAACTCTTCTGGTAGTATGATATGATGCGTTATGGAGTTTTCTAGAAAGGTTACCACTCATAAATGAAGTACAATGATCAGAAACTCTTCTTAGTAGGATATGATGCTTTTTTATGTTTTCTTTAATGGTTACCACCCATGAATGAAGTACTAAGATAAGAAACACTTCTTCCAGCAGGGTACGATACTTTGTGGTGTTTTCATTAATGGTTACCACCCATAAATGAAGTACACTGATCAGAATCACTCATAAATTAAGTACTCGTACTTGAAGCACATAGAGTGGTACTTGATGCTTCTTTGTGTGTTTTAGTGAATGGTTACAACACTTAAATTATTTACTCGGAGAAGAAACTCTTCTGGTAGTATGATATGATGCGTTATGGAGTTTTCTAGAAAGGTTACCTCTCATAAATGAAGTACAATGATCAGAAACTCTTCTTAGTAGGATATGATGTTTGTGGTGTTTTCTTTAATGGTTACCACCCATGAATGAAGTACTCAGAAAAGAAACACTTCTTTCAGAAGGGTACAATGCTTTGTGGTGTTTTCATTACTGGTTACCACCCATAAATGAAGTTTTCAGAAAAGAAATACTTCTCGTAGTAGCGTAAGATGATTTGTGATGTTTTATTTCATGGGTACCACCCATAAATTAGGTGCATTGATTGAAATCACTCATAAATTAAGTACTCGAAAATGAAACACTTATAGTGGTATTTATGATTCTTTATTGTGTTTTAATGAATGGTTACAACATTTAAATGAAGTACTCGGAGAAGAAACTCTTCTGGTAGTAAGATATAATGCGTTATGGAGTTTTTTAGAAAGGTTACCACTCATAAATGAAGTACAATGATCAGAAACTCTCTTAGTAGGATGTGATGCTTTTTTATGTTTACTTTAATGGTTACCACCCATGAATGAAGTAATTAGATAAGAAACACTTCTTCCAGCAGGGTACTGTACTTTGCGGTGTTTTCATTAATGGTTACGACCCCTAAATGAAGTACACTGATCAGAATCACTCATAAATTAAGTACTCGTACATGAAGAACATAGAGTGGTTCTTGATGCTTCTTTGTGTTTTTTAGTTAATGGTTACAACACTTAAATGTTGTACACGGAGAAGAGACTCTTCTCGTGGAAATATATGATGCTTTGTAGGGTGCTCTTGAACGGTTACCACTCACAAATGAAGTACTCGTACATGAAGTATATAGAGTGGTACTTGATGGTTCTTTGTGTGTTTTAGCGAATGGTTACAAAACGTAAATGAAGTACTCGGAGAAGAAACTCTTCTCGTAGTAAGATCTGATGCGTTATGGAGTTTTCTCGAAAGGTTACCACTCATAAATGAAGTACAATGATCAGAAACTCTTCTTAGTAGGATATGATGCTTTGTGATGTTTTCTTAAATGGTTACTACCAATGAATGAAGTACTAAGATAAGAAACACTTCTTCCAGTAGGGTACGATACTTTGTGGTGTTTTCATTAATGGTTACCACCCATAAATGAAGTACACTGATCAGAATCACTCATAAATTAAGTACTCGTACTTGAAGCACATAGAGTGGTACTTGATGCTTCTTTGTGTGTTTTAGTGAATGGTTACAACACTTAAATTATTTACTCGGAGAAGAAACTCTTCTGGTAGTATGATATGATGCGTTATGGAGTTTTCTAGAAAGGTTACCACTCATAAATGAAGTACAATGATCAGAAACTCTTCTTAGTAGGATATGATGCTTTTTTATGTTTTCTTTAATGGTTACCACCCATGAATGAAGTACTAAGATAAGAAACACTTCTTCCAGCAGGGTACGATACTTTGTGGTGTTTTCATTAATGGTTACCACCCATAAATGAAGTACACTGATCAGAATCACTCATAAATTAAGTACTCGTACTTGAAGCACATAGAGTGGTACTTGATGCTTCTTTGTGTGTTTTAGTGAATGGTTACAACACTTAAATTATTTACTCGGAGAAGAAACTCTTCTGGTAGTATGATATGATGCGTTATGGAGTTTTCTAGAAAGGTTACCTCTCATAAATGAAGTACAATGATCAGAAACTCTTCTTAGTAGGATATGATGTTTGTGGTGTTTTCTTTAATGGTTACCACCCATGAATGAAGTACTCAGAAAAGAAACACTTCTTTCAGAAGGGTACAATGCTTTGTGGTGTTTTCATTACTGGTTACCACCCATAAATGAAGTTTTCAGAAAAGAAATACTTCTCGTAGTAGCGTAAGATGATTTGTGATGTTTTATTTCATGGGTACCACCCATAAATTAGGTGCATTGATTGAAATCACTCATAAATTAAGTACTCGAAAATGAAACACTTATAGTGGTATTTATGATTCTTTATTGTGTTTTAATGAATGGTTACAACATTTAAATGAAGTACTCGGAGAAGAAACTCTTCTGGTAGTAAGATATAATGCGTTATGGAGTTTTTTAGAAAGGTTACCACTCATAAATGAAGTACAATGATCAGAAACTCTCTTAGTAGGATGTGATGCTTTTTTATGTTTACTTTAATGGTTACCACCCATGAATGAAGTAATTAGATAAGAAACACTTCTTCCAGCAGGGTACTGTACTTTGCGGTGTTTTCATTAATGGTTACGACCCCTAAATGAAGTACACTGATCAGAATCACTCATAAATTAAGTACTCGTACATGAAGAACATAGAGTGGTTCTTGATGCTTCTTTGTGTTTTTTAGTTAATGGTTACAACACTTAAATGTTGTACACGGAGAAGAGACTCTTCTCGTGGAAATATATGATGCTTTGTAGGGTGCTCTTGAACGGTTACCACTCACAAATGAAGTACTCGTACATGAAGTATATAGAGTGGTACTTGATGGTTCTTTGTGTGTTTTAGCGAATGGTTACAAAACGTAAATGAAGTACTCGGAGAAGAAACTCTTCTCGTAGTAAGATCTGATGCGTTATGGAGTTTTCTCGAAAGGTTACCACTCATAAATGAAGTACAATGATCAGAAACTCTTCTTAGTAGGATATGATGCTTTGTGATGTTTTCTTAAATGGTTACTACCAATGAATGAAGTACTAAGATAAGAAACACTTCTTCCAGTAGGGTACGATACTTTGTGGTGTTTTCATTAATGGTTACCACCCATAAATGAAGTACACTGATCAGAATCACTCATAAATTAAGTACTCGTACTTGAAGCACATAGAGTGGTACTTGATGCTTCTTTGTGTGTTTTAGTGAATGGTTACAACACTTAAATTATTTACTCGGAGAAGAAACTCTTCTGGTAGTATGATATGATGCGTTATGGAGTTTTCTAGAAAGGTTACCACTCATAAATGAAGTACAATGATCAGAAACTCTTCTTAGTAGGATATGATGCTTTGTGATGTTTTCTTAAATGGTTACTACCAATGAATGAAGTACTAAGATAAGAAACACTTCTTCCAGTAGGGTACGATACTTTGTGGTGTTTTCATTAATGGTTACCACCCATAAATGAAGTACACTGATCAGAATCACTCATAAATTAAGTACTCGTACTTGAAGCACATAGAGTGGTACTTGATGGTTCTTTGTGTGTTTTAGCGAATGGTTACAAAACGTAAATGAAGTACTCGGAGAAGAAACTCTTCTCGTAGTAAGATCTGATGCGTTATGGAGTTTTCTAGAAAGGTTACCACTCATAAATGAAGTACAATGATCAGAAACTCTCTTAGTAGGATGTGATGCTTTTTTATGTTTACTTTAATGGTTACCACCCATGAATGAAGTAATTAGATAAGAAACACTTCTTCCAGCAGGGTACTGTACTTTGCGGTGTTTTCATTAATGGTTACGACCCCTAAATGAAGTACACTGATCAGAATCACTCATAAATTAAGTACTCGTACATGAAGAACATAGAGTGGTTCTTGATGCTTCTTTGTGTTTTTTAGTTAATGGTTACAACACTTAAATGTTGTACACGGAGAAGAGACTCTTCTCGTGGAAATATATGATGCTTTGTAGGGTGCTCTTGAACGGTTACCACTCACAAATGAAGTACTCGTACATGAAGCATATAGAGTGGTACTTGATGGTTCTTTGTGTGTTTTAGCGAATGGTTACAAAACGTAAATGAAGTACTCGGAGAAGAAACTCTTCTCGTAGTAAGATCTGATGCGTTATGGAGTTTTCTCGAAAGGTTACCACTCATAAATGAAGTACAATGATAAGAAACACTTCTTCCAGCAGGGTACGATGCTTTGCGATGTTTTCTTAAATGGTTACTACCAATGAATGAAGTACTAAGATAAGAAACACTTCTTCCAGTAGGGTACGATGCTTTGTGGTGTTTTCATTAATGGTTACCACCCATAAATGAAGTACACTGATCGGAATCACTCATAAATTAAGTACTCGTACATGAAGAACATAGAGTGGTTCTTGATGCTTCTTTGTGTGTTTTAGTTAATGGTTAAAACAATTAAATGATGTACTCGGAGAAGAAACTCTTCTCGTGGTAATATATGTTGCTTTGTAGGGTGTTCTTGAAGGGTAACCACTCACAAATGAAGTCAAAAATACTTCTTAGTAGCATATGATGCTTTGTGGTGTTTTCTTTAATGGTTACCACCCATAAAAGAAGTACTCAGATAATAAACACTTCTCACAATTGGGTAAGATGCTTTGTGATGTTTTATTTAATGGTTATCAACCATAAATTAAGTACATTGATCAGAATCACTCATAAGTTAAGTACTCCGAAATGAAAGACATAGAGTGTTATGTATGCTTCTTCGTGGGGTTTTAATGAATGGTTACAATACTTAAATGAAGTACTCGGAGAAGAAACTCTTCTCGTGGTATGATGTGTTGTGTTGTGGAGTTTTCTTGAAAGGTTACCACTCATAAATGAAGTACGATGATCAAAAACACTTCTTAGTGGGATATGATGCTTTGTGGTGTTTTCTTTAATGGTTACCATCCTAAATGAAGTTCTCAGATAAGAAACACTTCTCGTAGTAGCGTAAGATGATTTGTATTGTTTTATTTCATGGGTACCATCCATAAATTAAGTACTTTGATTGGTATCACTCATAAATTAAGTACTCGAACATGAAACACTTATAGTGGTATTTATGCTTCTTTATTGTGTTTTAATGAATGGTTACAACACTTAAATGAAGTACTCGGAGAAGAAACTCTTCTGGTAATAAGATATGATGCGTTATGGAGTTTTCTAGGAAGGTTACCACTCATAAATGAAGTACAATGATCAGAAACTCTTCTTAGTAGGATATGATGCTTTTTTATGTTTTCTTTAATAGTTACCACCCATGAATGAAGTACTAAGATAAGAAACACTTCTTCCAGCAGGGTACGATACTTTGTGGTGTTTTCATTAATGGTTACCACCCATAAATGAAGTACACTGATCAGAATCACTCATAAATTAAGTACTCGTACTTGAAGCACATAGAGTGGTACTTGATGCTTCTTTGTGTGTTTTAGTGAATGGTTACAACACTTAAATTATTTACTCGGAGAAGAAACTCTTCTGGTAGTATGATATGATGCGTTATGGAGTTTTCTAGAAAGGTTACCACTCATAAATGAAGTACAATGATCAGAAACTCTTCTTAGTAGGATATGATGTTTGTGGTGTTTTCTTTAATGGTTACCACCCATGAATGAAGTACTCAGAAAAGAAACACTTCTTTCAGAAGGGTACAATGCTTTGTGGTGTTTTCATTACTGGTTACCACCCATAAATGAAGTTTTCAGAAAAGAAATACTTCTCGTAGTAGCGTAAGATGATTTGTGATGTTTTATTTCATGGGTACCACCCATAAATTAAGTGCATTGATTGAAATCACTCATAAATTAAGTACTCGAACATGAAACACATATAGTGGTATTTATGCTTCTTTATTGTGTTTTAATGAATGGTTACAACACTTAAATGAAGTACTCGGAGAAGAAACTCTTCTGGTAGTAAGATATAATGCGTTATTGAGTTTTTTAGAAAGGTTACCACTCATAAATGAAGTACAATGATCAGAAACTCTCTTAGTAGGATGTGATGCTTTTTTATGTTTACATTAATGGTTACCACCCATGAATGAAGTAATTAGATAAGAAACACTTCTTCCAGCAGAGTACGATGCTTTGCGATGTTTTCTTAAATGGTTACTACCAATGAATGAAGTACTAAGATAAGAAACACTTCTTCCAGTAGGGTACGATGCTTTGTGGTGTTTTCATTAATGGTTACCACCCATAAATGAAGTACACTGATCGGAATCACTCATAAATTAAGTACTCGTACATGAAGAACATAGAGTGGTTCTTGATGCTTCTTTGTGTGTTTTAGTTAATGGTTAAAACAATTAAATGATGTACTCGGAGAAGAAACTCTTCTCGTGGTAATATATGTTGCTTTGTAGGGTGTTCTTGAAGGGTTTCCACTCACAAATGATGTCAAAAATATTTCTTAGTAGCATATGATGCTTTGTGGTGTTTTCTTTAATGGTTACCACCCACAAAAGAAGTACTCAGATAATAAACACTTCTCACAATTGGGTAAGATGCTTTGTGATGTTTTATTTAATGGTTATCAACCATAAATTAAGTACATTGATCGGAATCACTCATAAATTAAGTACTCTGAAATGAAACACATAGAGTGTTATGTATGCTTCTTCGTGGGGTTTTAATGAATGGTTACAATACTTAAATGAAGTACTCGGAGAAGAAACTCTTCTCGTGGAATGATGTGTTGTGTTGTGGAGTTTTCTTGAAAGGTTACCACTCATAAATGAAGTACGATGATCAGAAACACTTCTTAGTGGGATATGATGCTTTGTGGTGTTTTCTTTAATGGTTACCATCCTAAATGAAGTTCTCAGATAAGAAACACTTCTCATAGTAGCGTAAGATGATTTGTGATGTTTTATTTCATGGGTACCATCCATAAATTAAGTACTTTGATTGGTATCACTCATAAATTAAGTACTCGAACATGAAACACTTATAGTGGTATTTATGCTTCTTTATTGTGTTTTAATGATTGGTTACAACACTTAAATGAAGTACTCGGAGAAGAAACTCTTCTGGTAGTAAGATATGATGCGTTATGTAGTTTTTTAGAAATGTTACCACTCATTAATGAAGTATAATGATCAGAAACTCTTCTTATTAGGATATGATGCTTTGTGATGTTTTCTTAAGTGGTTACTACCAATGAATGAAGTACAAAGATAAGAAACACTTCTTCCAATAGGGTACGATGCTTTGTGGTGTTTTCATTAATGGTTACCACCCATAAATGAAGTACACTGGTCAGAATCACTCATAAATTAAGTACTCGTACATGAAGAACATAGAGTGGTTCTTGATGCTTCTTTGTGTGTTTTAGTTAATGGTTACAACACTTAAATGATGTACTCGGAGAAGAAACTCTTCTCGTGGTAATATATGATGCTGTGTAGGGTATTCTTGAAGAGTCACCACTCATAAATGAAGTACTATGATAAAAAACACTTCTTAGTAGCATATGATGCTTTGTGTTGTTTTCTTTAATGGTTACCACCCATAAAAGAAGTACTCAGATAATAAACACATCTCACAATTAGGTAAGATTCTTTGTGATGTTTTATTTAATGGTTATCACCCATAAATTAAGTACATTCATCGAAATCACTCATAAATTATGTACTCCGAAATGAAACACATATGAGTGGTATTTATGCTTCTTCGTGGGGTTTTAATGAATGGTTACAACACTTAAATGAAGTACTCAGAGAAGAAACTCTTCTCGTCGTATGATGTGTTGTGTTGTGAGTTTTCTTGAAAGGTTACCACTCATAAATGAAGTACTATGATCAGAAACACTTCTTAGTAGGATATGATGCTTTGTGATGTTTTATTTCATGGGTACCATCCATAAATTAAGTACTTTGATTGGTATCACTCATAAATTAAGTAGTTGAACATGAAACATTTATAGTGGTATTTATGCTTCTTTATTGTGTTTTAATGAATGGTTACAATACTTAAATGAAGTACTCGAACAAGAAACTCTTCTGGTAGTAAGATATGATGCGTTATGGAGTTTTCTAGGAAGGTTACCACTCATAAATGAAGTACAATGATCAGAAACTCTTCTTAGTAGGATATGATGCTTTGTGATGTTTTCTTAAGTGGTTACTACCAATGAATGAAGTACTAAGATAAGAAACACTTCTTCCAATAGGGTACGATGCTTTGTGGTGTTTTCATTAATGGTTACCACCCATAAATGAAGTTCGCTGATCAGAATCACTCATAAATTAAGTACTCGTACATGAAGAACATAGAGTGGTTCTTGATGCTTCTTTGTGTGTTTTAGTTAATGGTTAAAACACTTAAATGATGTACTCGGAGAAGAAACTCTTCTCGTGGTAATATATGATGCTGTGTAGGGTGTTCTTGAAGGGTTACCACTCACAAATGAAGTACTATGATAAAAACACTTCTTAGTAGCATATGATGCTTTGTGGTGTTTTCTTCAATGGTTACAACTTATAAATGAAGTTCTCTGATAAGAAACACTTCTCGTAGTAGCGTAAGATGCTTTGTGATGTTTTATTTCATGGTTAGCACCCATAAATTTAGTACTTTGATCGAAATCACTCATAAATAAAGTACTCCGAAATGAAACACATAGAGTGGTATTTATGCTTCTTCGTGGAGTTTTTATGAATGGTTACAACACTTAAATGAAGTACTCGGAGAAGAAACTCTTCTGGTAGTAAGATATGATGCGTTATGGAGTTTTCTAAGAAGGTTACCACTCATAAATTAAGTACAATGATCAGAAACTCTTCTTAGAAGGATATGATCCTTTTTATGTTTTATTTAATGGTTACCACCCATGAATAAAGTACTAAGATAAGAAACACTTCTTCTAGCAGGGTACGATACTTTGTGGTGTTTTCATTATTGGTTACCACCCATAAATGAAGTACACTGATCAGAATCACTCATAAATTAAGTACTCGTACATGAAGCACATAGAGTGGTACTTGATGCTTCTTTGTGTGTTTTAGTTCATGGTTACTACACTTAATTGAAGTACTCGGAGAAGAAACTCTTCTCGTAGTAAGATCTGATGCGTTATGGAGTTTTCTCGAAAGGTTACCACTCATAAATGAAGTACAATGATCAGAAACTCTTCTTAGTAGGATATGATGCTTTGTGATGTTTTCTTAAATGGTTACTACCAATGAATGAAGTACTAAGATAAGAAACACTTCTTCCAGTAGGGTACGATGCTTTGTGGTGTTTTCATTAATGGTTACCACCCATAAATGAAGTACACTGATCGGAATCACTCATAAATTAAGTACTCGTACATGAAGAACATAGAGTGGTTCTTGATGCTTCTTTGTGTGTTTTAGTTAATGGTTAAAACAATTAAATGATGTACTCGGAGAAGAAACTCTTCTCGTGGTAATATATGTTGCTTTGTAGGGTGTTCTTGAAGGGTTACCACTCACAAATGAAGTCAAAAATACTTCTTAGTAGCATATGATGCTTTGTGGTGTTTTCTTTAATGGTTACCACCCATAAAAGAAGTACTCAGATAATAAACACTTCTCACAATTGGGTAAGATGCTTTGTGATGTTTTATTTAATGGTTATCAACCATAAATTAAGTACATTGATCGGAATCACTCATAAATTAAGTACTCTGAAATGAAACACATAGAGTGTTATGTATGCTTCTTCGTGGGGTTTTAATGAATGGTTACAATACTTAAATGAAGTACTCGGAGAAGAAACTCTTCTCGTGGAATGATGTGTTGTGTTGTGGAGTTTTCTTGAAAGGTTACCACTCATAAATGAAGTACGATGATCAGAAACACTTCTTAGCGGGATATGATGCTTTGTGGTGTTTTCTTTAATGGTTACCATCCTAAATGAAGTTCTCAGATAAGAAACACTTCTCGTAGTAGCGTAAGATGATTTGTGATGTTTTATTTCATGGGTACCATCCATAAATTAAGTACTTTGATTGGTATCACTCATAAATTAAGTACTCGAACATGAAACACTTATAGTGGTATTTATGCTTCTTTATTGTGTTTTAATGATTGGTTACAACACTTAAATGAAGTACTCGGAGAAGAAACTCTTCTGGTAGTAAGATATGATGCGTTATGTAGTTTTTTAGAAATGTTACCACTCATTAATGAAGTATAATGATCAGAAACTCTTCTTAGTAGGATATGATGCTTTGTGATGTTTTCTTAAGTGGTTACTACCAATGAATGAAGTACTAAGATAAGAAATACTTCTTCCAATAGGGTACGATGCTTTGTGGTGTTTTCATTAATGGTTACCACCCATAAATGAAGTACACTGGTCAGAATCACTCATAAATTAAGTACTCGTACATGAAGAACATAGAGTGGTTCTTGATGCTTCTTTGTGTGTTTTAGTTAATGGTTACAACACTTAAATGATGTACTCGGAGAAGAAACTCTTCTCGTGGTAATATATGATGCTGTGTAGGGTATTCTTGAAGAGTCACCACTCATAAATGAAGTACTATGATAAAAAACACTTCTTAGTAGCATATGATGCTTTGTGTTGTTTTCTTTAATGGTTACCACCCATAAAAGAAGTACTCAGATAATAAACACATCTCACAATTAGGTAAGATTCTTTGTGATGTTTTATTTAATGGTTATCACCCATAAATTAAGTACATTCATCGAAATCACTCATAAATTATGTACTCCGAAATGAAACACATATGAGTGGTATTTATGCTTCTTCGTGGGGTTTTAATGAATGGTTACAACACTTAAATGAAGTACTCAGAGAAGAAACTCTTCTCGTCGTATGATGTGTTGTGTTGTGAGTTTTCTTGAAAGGTTACCACTCATAAATGAAGTACTATGATCAGAAACACTTCTTAGTAGGATATGATGCTTTGTGATGTTTTATTTCATGGGTACCATCCATAAATTAAGTACTTTGATTGGTATCACTCATAAATTAAGTAGTTGAACATGAAACATTTATAGTGGTATTTATGCTTCTTTATTGTGTTTTAATGAATGGTTACAATACTTAAATGAAGTACTCGAACAAGAAACTCTTCTGGTAGTAAGATATGATGCGTTATGGAGTTTTCTAGGAAGGTTACCACTCATAAATGAAGTACAATGATCAGAAACTCTTCTTAGTAGGATATGATGCTTTGTGATGTTTTCTTAAGTGGTTACTACCAATGAATGAAGTACTAAGATAAGAAACACTTCTTCCAATAGGGTACGATGCTTTGTGGTGTTTTCATTAATGGTTACCACCCATAAATGAAGTTCGCTGATCAGAATCACTCATAAATTAAGTACTCGTACATGAAGAACATAGAGTGGTTCTTGATGCTTCTTTGTGTGTTTTAGTTAATGGTTAAAACACTTAAATGATGTACTCGGAGAAGAAACTCTTCTCGTGGTAATATATGATGCTGTGTAGGGTGTTCTTGAAGGGTTACCACTCACAAATGAAGTACTATGATAAAAACACTTCTTAGTAGCATATGATGCTTTGTGGTGTTTTCTTCAATGGTTACAACTTATAAATGAAGTTCTCTGATAAGAAACACTTCTCGTAGTAGCGTAAGATGCTTTGTGATGTTTTATTTCATGGTTAGCACCCATAAATTTAGTACTTTGATCGAAATCACTCATAAATAAAGTACTCCGAAATGAAACACATAGAGTGGTATTTATGCTTCTTCGTGGAGTTTTTATGAATGGTTACAACACTTAAATGAAGTACTCGGAGAAGAAACTCTTCTGGTAGTAAGATATGATGCGTTATGGAGTTTTCTAAGAAGGTTACCACTCATAAATTAAGTACAATGATCAGAAACTCTTCTTAGAAGGATATGATCCTTTTTATGTTTTATTTAATGGTTACCACCCATGAATAAAGTACTAAGATAAGAAACACTTCTTCTAGCAGGGTACGATACTTTGTGGTGTTTTCATTATTGGTTACCACCCATAAATGAAGTACACTGATCAGAATCACTCATAAATTAAGTACTCGTACATGAAGCACATAGAGTGGTACTTGATGCTTCTTTGTGTGTTTTAGTTCATGGTTACTACACTTAATTGAAGTACTCGGAGAAGAAACTCTTCTCGTAGTAAGATCTGATGCGTTATGGAGTTTTCTCGAAAGGTTACCACTCATAAATGAAGTACAATGATCAGAAACTCTTCTTAGTAGGATATGATGCTTTGTGATGTTTTCTTAAATGGTTACTACCAATGAATGAAGTACTAAGATAAGAAACACTTCTTCCAGTAGGGTACGATGCTTTGTGGTGTTTTCATTAATGGTTACCACCCATAAATGAAGTACACTGATCGGAATCACTCATAAATTAAGTACTCGTACATGAAGAACATAGAGTGGTTCTTGATGCTTCTTTGTGTGTTTTAGTTAATGGTTAAAACAATTAAATGATGTACTCGGAGAAGAAACTCTTCTCGTGGTAATATATGTTGCTTTGTAGGGTGTTCTTGAAGGGTTACCACTCACAAATGAAGTCAAAAATACTTCTTAGTAGCATATGATGCTTTGTGGTGTTTTCTTTAATGGTTACCACCCATAAAAGAAGTACTCAGATAATAAACACTTCTCACAATTGGGTAAGATGCTTTGTGATGTTTTATTTAATGGTTATCAACCATAAATTAAGTACATTGATCGGAATCACTCATAAATTAAGTACTCTGAAATGAAACACATAGAGTGTTATGTATGCTTCTTCGTGGGGTTTTAATGAATGGTTACAATACTTAAATGAAGTACTCGGAGAAGAAACTCTTCTCGTGGAATGATGTGTTGTGTTGTGGAGTTTTCTTGAAAGGTTACCACTCATAAATGAAGTACGATGATCAGAAACACTTCTTAGCGGGATATGATGCTTTGTGGTGTTTTCTTTAATGGTTACCATCCTAAATGAAGTTCTCAGATAAGAAACACTTCTCGTAGTAGCGTAAGATGATTTGTGATGTTTTATTTCATGGGTACCATCCATAAATTAAGTACTTTGATTGGTATCACTCATAAATTAAGTACTCGAACATGAAACACTTATAGTGGTATTTATGCTTCTTTATTGTGTTTTAATGATTGGTTACAACACTTAAATGAAGTACTCGGAGAAGAAACTCTTCTGGTAGTAAGATATGATGCGTTATGTAGTTTTTTAGAAATGTTACCACTCATTAATGAAGTATAATGATCAGAAACTCTTCTTAGTAGGATATGATGCTTTGTGATGTTTTCTTAAGTGGTTACTACCAATGAATGAAGTACTAAGATAAGAAACACTTCTTCCAATAGGGTACGATGCTTTGTGGTGTTTTCATTAATGGTTACCACCCATAAATGAAGTACACTGGTCAGAATCACTCATAAATTAAGTACTCGTACATGAAGAACATAGAGTGGTTCTTGATGCTTCTTTGTGTGTTTTAGTTAATGGTTACAACACTTAAATGATGTACTCGGAGAAGAAACTCTTCTCGTGGTAATATATGATGCTGTGTAGGGTATTCTTGAAGAGTCACCACTCATAAATGAAGTACTATGATAAAAAACACTTCTTAGTAGCATATGATGCTTTGTGTTGTTTTCTTTAATGGTTACCACCCATAAAAGAAGTACTCAGATAATAAACACATCTCACAATTAGGTAAGATTCTTTGTGATGTTTTATTTAATGGTTATCACCCATAAATTAAGTACATTCATCGAAATCACTCATAAATTATGTACTCCGAAATGAAACACATATGAGTGGTATTTATGCTTCTTCGTGGGGTTTTAATGAATGGTTACAACACTTAAATGAAGTACTCAGAGAAGAAACTCTTCTCGTCGTATGATGTGTTGTGTTGTGAGTTTTCTTGAAAGGTTACCACTCATAAATGAAGTACTATGATCAGAAACACTTCTTAGTAGGATATGATGCTTTGTGATGTTTTATTTCATGGGTACCATCCATAAATTAAGTACTTTGATTGGTATCACTCATAAATTAAGTAGTTGAACATGAAACATTTATAGTGGTATTTATGCTTCTTTATTGTGTTTTAATGAATGGTTACAACACTTAAATGAAGTACTCGGACAAGAAACTCTTCTGGTAGTAAGATATGATGCGTTATGGAGTTTTCTAGGAAGGTTACCACTCATAAATGAAGTACAATGATCAGAAACTCTTCTTAGTAGGATATGATGCTTTGTGATGTTTTCTTAAGTGGTTACTACCAATGAATGAAGTACTAAGATAAGAAACACTTCTTCCAATAGGGTACGATGCTTTGTGGTGTTTTCATTAATGGTTACCACCCATAAATGAAGTTCGCTGATCAGAATCACTCATAAATTAAGTACTCGTACATGAAGAACATAGAGTGGTTCTTGATGCTTCTTTGTGTGTTTTAGTTAATGGTTAAAACACTTAAATGATGTACTCGGAGAAGAAACTCTTCTCGTGGTAATATATGATGCTGTGTAGGGTGTTCTTGAAGGGTTACCACTCACAAATGAAGTACTATGATAAAAACACTTCTTAGTAGCATATGATGCTTTGTGGTGTTTTCTTCAATGGTTACAACTTATAAATGAAGTTCTCTGATAAGAAACACTTCTCGTAGTAGCGTAAGATGCTTTGTGATGTTTTATTTCATGGTTAGCACCCATAAATTTAGTACTTTGATCGAAATCACTCATAAATAAAGTACTCCGAAATGAAACACATAGAGTGGTATTTATGCTTCTTCGTGGAGTTTTTATGAATGGTTACAACACTTAAATGAAGTACTCGGAGAAGAAACTCTTCTGGTAGTAAGATATGATGCGTTATGGAGTTTTCTAAGAAGGTTACCACTCATAAATTAAGTACAATGATCAGAAACTCTTCTTAGAAGGATATGATCCTTTTTATGTTTTATTTAATGGTTACCACCCATGAATAAAGTACTAAGATAAGAAACACTTCTTCTAGCAGGGTACGATACTTTGTGGTGTTTTCATTATTGGTTACCACCCATAAATGAAGTACACTGATCAGAATCACTCATAAATTAAGTACTCGTACATGAAGCACATAGAGTGGTACTTGATGCTTCTTTGTGTGTTTTAGTTCATGGTTACTACACTTAATTGAAGTACTCGGAGAAGAAACTCTTCTCGTGGTAATATATGATGCTTTGTAGGGTGTTCTTGAAGGGTTACCACTCACAAATGAAGTACTATGATCAAAAACACTTCTTTGTAGGATATGATGTTTGTAGTGTTTTCTTTAATGGTTACAACTTATAAATGAAGTTCTCTGATAAGAAACACTTCTTTCAGTAGGGTACAGTGCTTTGTGGTGTTTTCATTACTGGTTACCACCCATAAATGAAGTTCCCAGATAAGAAACAATTCTCGTAGTTACATATGATGCTTTGTGATGTTTTATTTCATGGGTTCCACCCATAAATTAAGTACTTTGATTGAAATTACTCATAAATTCAGTACTCAAACATGAAACACTTATAGTGGTATTTATGCTTCTTTATTGTGTTTTAATTAATGGTTACAACACTTAAATGAAGTACTCGGAGAAGAAACTCTTTTGGTAGTAAGATATAATGCGTTATGGATTTTTCTCGAAAGGCTACCACTCATAAATGACGTACAATGATCAGAAACTCTTCTTAGTAGGATACGATGTTTTTTTATGTTTTCATTAGTGGTTATCACCCATGAATGAAGTACTAACATAAGAAACACTTCTTCTAGCAGGGTACGATACTTTGTGGTGTTTTCATTAATGGTTACCACCCATAAATGAAGTACACTGATCAGAATCACTAATAAATTAAGTACTCGTACATGAAGCACATAGAGTGGTACTTGATGCTTCTTTGTGTGTTTTTAGTGAATGGTTACAACACTGAAATGATGTAGTCGGTGAAGAAACTCTTCTCGTGGTAATATATGATGCTATGTATAGTGTTCTTGAAAGGTTTCCACTCACAAATGAAGTACTATGATCAAAAACACTTCTTAGTAGCATATGATGCTTTGTGGTGTTTTCTTCAATGGTTACAACTTATAAATGAAGTTCTCTGATAAGAAACACTTCCCGTAGTAGCGTAAGATGCTTTGTGATGTTTTATTTCATGGTTAGCACCCATAAATTTAGTACTTTGATCGAAATCACTCATAAATAAAGTACTCAGAAATGAAACACATAGAGTGGTATTTATGCTTTTTCGTGGGGTTTTTATGAATGGTTACAACACTTAAATGAAGTACTATGATCAAAAACACTTCTTTGTAGGATATGATGTTTGTAGTGTTTTCTTTAATGGTTACAACTTATAAATGAAGTTCTCTGATAAGAAACACTTCTTTCAGTAGGGTACAGTGCTTTGTGGTGTTTTCATTACTGGTTACCACCCATAAATGAAGTTCCCATATAAGAAACACTTCTCGTAGTAGCGTAAGATGCTTTGTGATGTTTTATTTCATGGTTAGCACCCATAAATTTAGTACTTTGATCGAAATCACTCATAAATAAAGTACTCCGAAATGAAACACATAGAGTGGTATTTATGCTTTTTCGTGGGGTTTTTATGAATGGTTACAACACTTAAATGAAGTACTCGGAGAAGAAACTCTTCTCGTGGTATGATGTGTTGTGTTGTGGAGTTTTCTTAAAAGGTTACCACTCATAAATGAAGTACATGATCAGAAATACTTCTTAGTTGGATATGATGCTTTGTGGTGTTTTTTTTAATGGCTACCATCCTAAATGAAGTTCTCAGATAAGAAACACTTCTCGCAGTAGCGTAAGATGATTTGTGATGTTTTATTTCATAGGTACCATCCATAAATTAAGTCCTTTGATTTGTATCACTCATAAATTAAGTACTCGAACATGAAACACTTATAGTGGTATTTGTGCTTCTTTATTGTTTTTTAATGAATGGATACAACACTTAAATGAAGTACTCGGAGAAGAAACTCTTCTTGTAGTAAGATATGATGCGTTATGGAGTTTTCTAGATAGGTTACCACTCATAAATGAAGTACAATGATCAGAAACTCTTCTTAGTAGGATATGATGATTTGTGGTGTTTTCTTTAATGGTTACCACCCATAAATTAAGTTCTCAGATAAGAAACACTTCTCGTAGTAGTATTAGATGCTTTGTGATGTTTTATTTCATGGGTACAACCCATAAATTAAGTACTTTGATTGAAATCACTCATAAATTAAGTACTCAAACATGAAACACTTATAGTGGTATCTATGCTTCTTTGTTGTGTTTTAATGAATGGTTACAACACGTAAATGAAGTACTCGGAGAAGAAACTCTTCTCGTAGTAAGATCTGATGCGTTATGGAGTTTTCTCGAAAGGTTACCACTCATAAATGAAGTACAATGATCAGAAACTCTTCTTAGTAGGATATGATGCTTTGTGATGTTTTCTTAAATGGTTACGACCAATGAATGAAGTACTAAGATAAGAAACACTTCTTCCAGTAGGGTACGATGCTTTGTGGTGTTTTCATTAATGGTTACCACCCATAAATGAAGTACACTGATCGGAATCACTCATAAATTAAGTACTCGTACATGAAGAACATAGAGTGGTTCTTGATGCTTCTTTGTGTGTTTTAGTTAATGGTTAAAACAATTAAATGATGTACTCGGAGAAGAAACTCTTCTCGTGGTAATATATGTTGCTTTGTAGGGTGTTCTTGAAGGGTTACCACTCACAAATGAAGTACTATGATCAAAAATACTTCTTAGTAGCATATGATGCTTTGTGGTGTTTTCTTCAATGGTTACAACACATAAATGAAGTTCTCTTATAAGAAACACTTCTCGTAGTAGCGTAAGATGTTTTGTGATGTTTTATTTCATGGTTAGCACCCATAAATTTAGTACTTTGATCGAAATCACTCATAAATTAAGTACTCGGATATGAAACACTTAGAATGGTATATATGCTTCTTCGTTGTGTTTCAATCAAGGTTTAAAATAGCGGTTTAGCGGTGGAGGAGTGATTTAGTGTTTAGCGTTTTATCGGTGATAAAACGGTCGATAAACTACCATATCGATATTTATATCATATAAATTTATTTCAAATGATATTAAGTATAAATTATAATTAATACAATTTATATGCTTAATAATAACATATAATAGTAATTTGTTATCAACTACCATATAGATATTTATAACATATTATTTTATTTCAAATGATATTAAGTATAAATTATAATTAATATAATTTCTATGCTTAATAATAACATATAATAATAATTTGTTATCAACTACCATATCGATATTTATATCATATTACTTTATTTCAAATGATATTAAGTATAAATTATAATTAATATAATTTGTATGCTTAATTATAGCATATAATAGTAATTTGTTCACAAAATATATTTTCAAAGAATAATATATTGAATGAGCATGGCTAAAATAATATACATAGTACACCCCATTTCGTACTATGCATATATATATAGGTCAATAAATTGAGATTTAAGTTGCTTAATAAATTATTCATATTAAAATATTGTAGGAAATCAAATTTCGTGATTTTTAGAGCTTTCTTGTTATTTTTTAAATATTTTTTAAAAACAGTCCAGATTTAATACTACAAAAGTGCCATTTCTGGGCTGTTTTTAAAAAATATTTAAAAATAACAAGAAAGCTCTAAAAATTACAAAATTTTATTTCCTACAAGATTTTGATATGAAGAATTTATTGAACAACTTAAATATCAATTTAATGACCAAATTAAATATAAATGACCGCATAGTACGAAATGTGGTGTACTATGCATATTATTTTAGCCATGCTCTATATTGAATAATTCATAAACAAGTATATTAGTAGTTTAGAAGCATAAAAAAAAAATGAAAAGTCAGCTAAAACTTGATCTGCTAAAAAAATAACAATTAAACAGCAAAAACAACTATATCACCATTAAAACCGCTAAAACGCTAAATCGTGTCCGCTTTATCGGCCGCTAAAACCGCTATATCGCCAAAAATAGCTAAAACCGCATTTTTCAATATATCTTGCGTTATAGCTCCAAAAACCGCTAAATCGCCGTTTTATCGCCGCTATTTAAAAGCTTGGTTTCAATTAATGGTTACAACACTTAAATGAAGTACTCGGAGAAGAAAATTTTCTCGTAATAATATATGATGCTTTGTAGCGTGTTCTTGAAATGTTACCACTCACAAATGAAGTACTATGATAAGTAACATTTCTCATAGTAGCGTAAGATGCTTTGTGATATTTTATTTTGAGGTTACCACCTATAAATTAAGTACTCGAACATGAAACACTTAGTGTGATATCTATGCTTCTTTGTTGTGTATTAATTAATGGTTACAACACTTAAATGAAGCACTCGAGGAAGAAACTCTTCTCGTGTTAAGATATGATGCGTTGTGCAGTTTTCTAGAAAGGTTATCACTCATAAATGAAGTAAAATGATCAGAAACTCTTCTTTGTAGGATATGATGTTTGTAGTGTTTTCTATTGGTTACCACCCTTGAATGAAGTACTCAGATAAGAAACACTTCTTTCAGTAGGGTACAATGCTTTGTGGTGTTTTCATTACTGGTTACCACCCATAAATGAAGTTCTCAGATAAGAAACACTTCTCGTAGTAACATAAGATGCTTTGTGATGTTTTATTTCATGGGTTCCACCCATAAATTAAGTACTTTGATTGAAATCACTCATAAATTAAGTACTCGAACATTAAACACTTATAGTGGTATTTATGCTTCTTTATTGCGTTTTAATTAATGGTTACAACACTTAAATGAAGTACTCGGAGAAGAAACTCTTCTGGTAGTAAGATATAATGCGTTATGGAGTTTTCTAGAAAGGTTACCACTCATAAATGAAGTACAATGATCAGAAACTCTTCTTAGTAGGATACGATGTTTTTTTATGTTTTCAATAGTGGTTATCACCCATGAATGAAGTACTAAGATAAGAAACACTTCTTCTAGGAGGGTACGATACTTTGTGGTGTTTTCATTAATGGTTACCACCCATAAATAAAGTACACTGATCAGAATCACTCATAAATTAAGTACTCGTACATGAAGCACATAGAGTGGTACTTGATGCTTCTTTGTGTGTTTTTAGTGAATGGTTACAACACTTAAATGATGTACTCGGTGAAGAAACTCTTCTCGTGGTAATATATGATGCTATGTATAGTGTTCTTGAAAGGTTACCACTCACAAATGAAGTACTATGATCAAAAACACTTCTCAGTAGCATATGATGCTTTGTGGTGTTTTCTTCAATGGTTACAACTTATAAATGAAGTTTTCAGATAAGAAACACTTCTCGTAGTAGCGTAAGATGCTTTATGATGTTTTATTTCATGGTTAGCACCCATAAATTTAGTACTTTGATCGAAATCACTCATAAATAAAGTACATCGAAATGAAACACATAGAGTGATATTTATGCTTCTTCGTGGGGTTTTAATGAATGGTTACAACACTTAAATGAAGTCCTCGGAGAAGAAACTCTTCTCGTTGTATGATATGATGTGTTGTGGAGTTTTCTTGAAAGGTTACCACTCATAAATAAAGTACTATGATCAGAAACTCTTCTTAGTAGAATATGATGCTTTGTGGTGTTTTCTTTAATGGTTACCATCCTAAACGAAGTTCTTAGATAAGAAACACTTCTCGGAGTAGCGTAAGATGATTTGTGATGTTTTATTTCCATAAATGAAGTGCATTGATTGAAATCACTCATAAATTAAGTACTCGAACATGAAACACTTATGGTGGTATTTATGCTTCTTTATTGTGTTTTAATGAATGGTTACAACACTTAAATGAAGTACTCGGAGAAGAAACTCTTCTGGTAGTAAGATTTGTTGCGTTATGGAGTTTTCTAGAAAGGTTACCTCTCATAAATGAAGTACAATGATCAGAAACTCTTCTTAGTAGGATATGATGCTTTTTTATGTTTTTTTAATGGTTGCCACCCATGAATGAAGTACTAAGATAAGAAACACTTCTTCCAGCAGGGTACGATACTTTGTGGTGTCCCATAAATGAAGTACACTGATCAAAATCACTCATAAATTAAGTACTCGTACATGAAGCACATAGAGTGGTACTTGATGCTTCTTTGTGTGTTTTAGTGAATGGTTATAACACTTAAATGATGTACTCAAAGAAGAAACTCTTCTCGTGGTAATATATGATGCTTTGTATAGTGTTCTTGAATGGTTACCACTCACAAATGAAGTATTGTGATCAAAAACACTTCTTAGTAGCATATGATGCTTTGTGGTGTTTTCTTCAATGGTTACAACACATAAATGAAGTTCTCTGATAAGAAACACTTCTCGTAGTAGCGTAAGATGCTTTGTAATGTTTTATTTCATGGTTAGCACCCATAAATTTAGTACTTTGATCGAAATCACTCATAAATTAAGTACTCGGATAAGAAACACTTCGAATGGTATCTATGCTTCTTTGTTGTGTTTTAATGAATGGTTACAAAACTTAAATGAAGTTCTCGGAGAAGAAAATTTTCTCGTAATAATATATGATGCATTGTAGCGTGTTCTTGAAATGTTACCACTCACAAATGAAGTACTATGATAAGTAACATTTCTCATAGGAGCGTAAAATGCTTTGTGATATTTTATTTTATGGTTACTACCCATAAATTAAGTACTCGAACATGAAACACTTAGAGTGTTATCTATGCTTCTTTGTTGTGTATTAATTAATGGTTACAACACTTAAATGAAGTACTCGGAGAAGAAACTCTTCTCGTTGTATGATATGATGTGTTTTAGAGTTTTCTTGAAGATTTACCACTCATAAATGAAGTAAAATGATCAAAAACTCTTCTTTGTAGGATATGATGTTTGTGGTGTTTTCTTTAATGGTTACCACACATGAATGAAGTACTCAGAAAAGAAACACTTCTTTCAGAAGGGTACAATGCTTTGTGGTGTTTTCATTACTGGTTACCACCCATAAATGAAGTTTTCAGATAAGAAACACTTCTCGTAGTAGCATAAGATGCTTTGTGATGTTTTATTTCATGGTTACCACCCATAAATTAAGTACTTTGATTGAAATCACTCACAAATTAAGTAATCGAACATGAAACACTTATAGTGATATCTATGCTTCTTTGTTGTGTTTTAATGAATGGTTACAACACTTAAATGAAGTACTCGGAGAAGAAACTCTTCTCGTACTAAGATATGATGCGTTATGGAGTTTTCTAGAAAGGTTACCACTCATAAATGAAGTACAATGATCAGAAACTCTTCTTAGTAGGATATGATGCTTTGTGATGTTTTCTTAAATGGTTACTACCCATGATTGAAGTACTAAGATAAGAAACACTTCTTCCAGCAGGGTACGATACTTTGTGGTGTTTTCATTAATGGTTACCACCCATAAATGAAGTACATTGATCAGAATCACTCATAAATTAAATACTCGTACATGAAGAACATAGAGTGGTTCTTGATGCTTCTTTGTGTGTTTTAGTGAATGGTTACAACACTTAAATGATGTACTCGGAGAAGAAACTCTTCTCGTGGTAATATATGATGCTTTGTAGAGTGTTCTTAAAATGTTATCACTCACAAATAAAGTACAATGATCAAAAACACTGCTTAGTAGCATATGATGCTTTGTGGTGTTTTCTTTACTGGTTACCACCCATAAAAGAAGTACTCAGATAATAAACACTTCTCGTAATTGGGTAAGATGCTTTGTGATATTTTATTTAATTGTTATCACCCATAAATTAAGTACATTGATCAGAATCACTCATAAATTAAGTACTCGGACATGAAACACTTATATGGTATCTTTGCTTCTTTGTTGTGTTTTAATGAATGGTTACAACACTTAAATGAAGTACTCGGAGAAGAAACTCTTCTCATGGCAGCGTAAGATGCTTTGTGATGTTTTATTTTATAGTTATCAACCATAAATTAAGTACTTTGATCGGAATCACTTATAAATTAAGTACTCTTACATGAAACACTTAGAGTGGTTTCTATGCTTCTTCGTTGTGTTTAAATTAATGGTTACAACACTTAAATGAAGTACTCGGAGAAGAAACTCATTTCGTGTTAACATATGATGCGTTGTGGAGTTTTCTAGAAAAGTTTCCACTCATAAATGAAGTATAATCAGAAAAACTTCTTAGTAGGATATGATGTTTTTGGTGTTTTCTTTAATAGTTACCACCCATAAATGAAGTACTCAGATAATAAACACTTCTCGCAATAGAGTAGGATGCCTTGTGATGCTTTATTTAATGGTTACCACCAATCAATTAAGTACATTGATCGGAATCACTCATAAATTAAGTACACGGACAAGAAACACTTAGAGTGGTATCTATGTTTCTTCGTTGTAATTTAATGAATGGTTACAATACTTAAATGAAGTACTCGAAGAAGAAACTCTTCTCGTGGTAAGATATGATGCGTTGTGGAGTTTTCTTGAAAGATTACCACTAATAAATGAAGTACTATGTTCAAAAGCACTTCCTAGTAGGATATGATGCTTTGTGGTGTTTTCCTTAATGGTTACCACCCCTGAATGAAGTACTCAGATAAGAAGCACTTATCGCAGTAGGATACGATGCTTTGTGGTGTTTTCATTACTGGTTGCCACCCACAAAAGAAGTACACTTATCAGAATCACTCATAAATTAAGTACTCGTACATGAAGCACTTAGAGTGGTACTTGTTGCTTCTTTGTGTGTTTTAGTGAAATGTTACAACACTTAAATGATATACTTGGAGAAGAAACTCTTCTCTCGTTGTAATATATGATGCTTTGTAGAGTGTTCTAGAAAAGTTACCACTCACAAATGAAGTACTATGATTAGAAACACTTCTTAATAGCAAATGTTATTTTGTGGTGTTTTCTTTAATGGTTATCACTCATAAATGAAGTTCTCAGATAATAAACACTTCTCTCTATAGGGTAAGATGCTTTGTGATATTTTATTTGATGGTTATCACCCATAAATTAAGTATATTTATCGGAATCACTCATAAATTGAGTACTTGGACATGAAACACTTAGAGTGGTATTTATGCTTCTTTGTTGTGTTTTACTGAATGGTTACAACACTTAAATGAAGTACTCGAAGAAGAAACTCTTCTTGTGGTAAGATATGATGCGTTGTGAAGTTTTCTAGAAAGGTTACCACTCGTAAATGAAGTACAATGATCAGAATCTCTTCTTTGTAGGATATGATGCTTTGTGGTGTTTTCTTTAATGGTTACCATCCATAAATGAAGTACTCAGATAATAAACACTTTTCGCTATAGGGTAAGATGTTTTGTGATGTTTTTATTTAATGGTTATCACCCATAAATTAAGTACTTTGATTGAAATCACTCATAAATTAGGTACTCGTACATGAAGCACTTAGAGTGATATTCGATGCTTCTTTATGTGTTTTAGTGAACGGTTACAAAACTTAAATGATGTACTCGAAGAAGAAACTCTTCTCGTGATAATATATGATGTTTTGTAGAGTGTTCTTGAAAGTTTACCACTCACAAATGAAGTACTATGATAAGAAACATTTCTTAGTAGCATATGATGATTTATGGTGTTTTCTTTAATGGTTACCACCCTTAAATGAAGTACTCAGATAATAAACACTTCTCGCAATAGGGTTAGATGCTTTGTCATGTTTTATTTAATGGTTATTACCCATAAATTAAGTACATTGATCGGAATCACTCATAAATTAAGTACTCGAACAGTAAACACTTAGAGTGCTATTTATGCTTCTTCGTTGTGTTTTAATGAATGGTTAGAATACTTAAATGAAGTACTCGGAGAAGAAACTCTTCTCGTGATAAGATATGATCCGTTGTGGAGTTTTTTTGAAAGGTTACCACTCATAAATGAAGTACTATGATCAGAAACACTTCTTAGTATGATATGATGCTTGTGATGTTTTTTTAATGGTTACCATCCATAAATGAAGTACTCAGATAATAAACACTTTTCGCTATAGGGTAAGATGATTTGTGATGTTTTTATTTAATGATTATCACTCATAAATTAAGTACTTTGATCGAAATCACTTATAAATTAAGTACTGTGACATGAATCACTTAGACAGATATTTATGCTTATTCGTTGTGTTTTAATGAATGATTACAACACTTAAATGAAGTACTCGGAGAAGAAACTATTCTCGTGGTAATATATGATGCTTTGTAGAGTGTTCTTGAAAGTGTAACACTCTCAAATGAAGTACTATGATCAGAAACACTTCTTAGTAGCATATGATGCTTTGTGGTGTTTTTTTTAATGGTTACCACCCATAAATGAAGTACTCAGATAAGAAACACTTCTCGTAGTAGGGTAAGATGTTTTGTAATGTTTTATTTAATGGTTACCACCCATCAATTAAATACATTGATCGAAATCACTCGTAAATTAAGTAAACGGACATGAAACACTTAGAGTGGTATCTATGATTCTTCGTTGTGTTTTTAATGAATGGTTACAACACTTAAATGAAGTACTCGGAGAAGAAACTCTTCTCGTGGTAAGATATGATGTGTTGTGGGGTTTTCCTTAAAGATTATCACTAATAAATGCAGTACTATGTTCAAAAGCACTTCCTAGTAGGATATGATGCTTTGTGGTGTTTTCTTTAATGGTTACTACCCATGAATGAAGTACTCAGATAAGAAACTTTTCGCAGTAGGGTACGATGCTTTGTGGTGTTTTCATTAATGGTTACGGCCCATAAATGAAGTACACTGATCAGAATAACTCATAAATTAAGTACTCGTACATGAAGCACTTAGAGTGGTACTCGTTGCTTTTTTTTGTGTTTTAGTGAATGGTTACAACACTTAAATGATATACTCGGAGAAGAAACTCTTCTCGTGGTAATATATGATGTTTTGTAGAGTGTTCTTAAATGGTTACCACTCACAAATGAATGATCAGAAACACTTCTTAGTAGCATATGATGTTTTGTGGTGTTTTCTTTAATGGTTACCATCCATAAATGAAGTACTCAGATAATTTGCACACATAACAAACAAGGAATCTATTTATAATTTTTGTATTGCCAATGAAACTTATCTTTAATTTAGTTAGATTCAGTAATGTACTAAAAAAATACTTTAATTGAAAGAACATAATAACTCTACTAATTAATTGCAATTTGTTTACTAATTCATTTCTTGTATATTATCAAATTTAGTCCTTTTGCTCTAGCATGTTATTTACTAGCTGGAGATGAAGAAGGAGAGTTTCTTGCAATGATCCTACTGAACGGCCCTCGAAAGCACACCCAAAATCGCCTCCAATTGTTTACAGCGTCGCCCTGACTCGATCTCTCTTTGCGCATGTTATACATACATACAGGGCACCATTTCTCATTTTGTCGCATGAAATGCCTTCTGATGCACTTTACATGAAACCTATGCCCACACTGCAGCTCATTCACCTGCTGTCCTACCAGCAAGTCGTCCAAACAAATCGGACATCTCTGGTTATTAGCCGGTGGCCCTCTGTGACAAACTTCTGGTGCCATCTCCTCTTCCATATTCTTACCCGGTGGTTGTATTGAAAGGTCCCGGCTAATACTGACAGCTTTGATATCCAAATACTCATATAACCGACCTAAAGCTGGGTCTGAATACGCACTTAGCAAAGGCATATCGTTCTCGGACATAAATTCAAGTAGGCGACTCATTCTAGGTGAAATTGGGTCTTGCTGCTTGTGTCCTCTGAGGCTTGAATTCGATGATCGTTGCCTAGATAATTTTATTTCTTCTATAGCATGACGTAGTCCAAATATAGCTTGTTTATGGCCCGAAGACGCATTGTTGCTTAAGGTGCTGAGGTATTTGTCCCATTTGGAGAGGAAATTTTGAGATCCATCAACACCAGAATTGTCATCTGAATCTTTCTCACATTCATTTGACATGGAATTTGCATCATCTTTGTCTATGCTGGAGTTGCATGTGGGGCATTTAGTTAAGCAATTAGAGCAACTTGCTTGTAGCATGATTTTGGATGAGGATGCACGGTACCGACGCATGTGTACTAGTTGAAAAACAACAACTTTTTTCTTAGTTTCGTTGTTGTTTATTCAGGGAAGAAATGTAAATCAGAAGAGTACTGGAAAACAAAAAAAACAAGAGTAAATGAATTTAAAGGAGAAGAACAAGGAGTGCCTTTATTTAGCTTGTAGAGCACATGAGCTTCTTACAGTGAAGATCAATCTACCTGAAAGACTAATAATAGGTTCCGAAGAAATGCGAAAAGTTGGTAGAAACAGAGCAAGTCTGCTTTATTTTCTTTTCTAGATATGCTAATAATAAGTACATATCTGGACTATATTTTGGAGCAGGAAATCCAGATAAGTTTGAGATCAAATTAGTATAAGAGATTGCATTGTAGATTCTATGCAATTTGTGTCATTTGTTTGTAGCATTTTTGGTGATAGAAAAAGTATACAGTAGAGCAGCACTCCAACTCTCACTGACAATAGTGCCTGTTTAGAAAGTTGAGCACGTGGTCCCCATGCGTATTAAAGGACCGGGAAAGAGAGGCAATTTGTAACGATTCAACATTCAGTTAACTTCATTAGATCGATATTTTTTTCAAAAAATGTTCTTTAAAAATATCGATACTTTCTACTAATTGCCTGTGATTATAGTATTACCCACAAAGCCAGTATATATTTTCACTCTGCATATGACATAAAGCTAGCTTGTTTATCATAACCTATTAATGCGTTTGAATAACTACCAAATCTGTATTGCTCAAAGTGGAATTTATCTAATAAATAATTTACAGATTATAATGGGTATGCAATGAAATTTAAAAACCAATTAAGTTCAGCTAACTCTAAGTACGCACCTCCCTTTGATAGTTCAGTCTTCATTTCACTTATCTCAGCTAATAGCCTAATAGTAAGCCGCAAGGAAAGATCAGTAAGCCTGCACAAACGCGCTCTCTCTAAACATTTTTCAATGCCTAAGCTCTTCCCTCATTGCTACTTGAATCGGAATCTCAAATTATTAGTCTTTAGTGGCACGATTATCCACCGTGTAAACAACACAAATAATTTGGTTGGTATATACGAGTTTTCTCATGATAATGGTACTAGTCTACAACTACATTTTGTACCTCTACGCCAAACTCATAAATTTGTTGTAGCTGATTTTTTTTTTTAATGCAAAAACCATAAATTGCCAAAAAAAATTCTCTATAAAAAAATAAACATATCTTCTTACAGTGTAAGACTAAACGTAACATAGACATGACAGTGGATACAGAACCTTCGTAATGTTTATCTAATTATTCATTATGAACCACATAACATCTAGGTTCATTATTAGCTGCGAATTGTTATCACAGTGCAATTTGCCAAAAAAATAATAATAATAATAAAATACTTGTACAACAAAATCAAGGGAATATATGGACATAAAAACTTGATTAAAAACCAAGCACCTCTACAGAAGCTATTGGAATAGAAGCTCAAACGGAAACAATTTATACTCAATATGAGCAGCCTTTATTTAAAACATCAAAATAAGATCTATAACTATGATCTTGACAACAAAAATTAACTAGCTTCTCAAAGCTTTGATCCAATCAATCTCCAGTCGAAAGTCGCCAGGACCCGTCTTGGCACCAGGGACCCCACCTTCAGCATTTACTGAAAGAGACATCCCCACTATGCGCGAAGGGTTCATCTCCAAATTCACATCTATTACGTTTCCTCGCCATGTAGGCAAATATCGATCTAGTGGGATCTACCATATGAACATCAAAAAAAGTCAAAAATATTGAATTTGATAAGCTGACTAAGGTACATGAGCAAACACCAAATATACTGTATCCCAATTCCAGCTTCGCTTTATGAAGTAGCAAATCAGTGTTTTCAGTTTGCTACCTCACATTTTATATTTTGACAATTACTATCCCTGCCATTACATTTACGTTGCAATTTGCAATTAATTTGTTCTCAAAGATGCCAAAATAGAATCTATAATAAGTACACTCAATTGTGTAACTTACTCCCAAAATGGTCAAAAAGGAAAAAAGACAAAAAATAGTCCGCACTGGTGCAAGCACGCCAAAATGCTGCAATGGAACTTGGAAGTAAAATTTTAATATTTAAAGGTATACCTTAGTAATGCACCAGGTGTCCTTTCGTACATACACGAAAGCTTGCCATGAGTTATCTTCTTGCTGGCCTGGCGAATTAACCCAGTTCTCTGTATATATCTGAATTCAATATGAATGCAAATATAAGATTATTACAACAACAAAACCTTTAGTCCCGAACAAGTTCACGTAGGCTAGAGATGGAACCCAATCAGAGTAAGATTCGATTGGTTTGATCTCCATGAGAATGGCTGAATTTACACATTGGCTCGCCAAACCTATCAAAACCCTCTAGCTTGGGATAAATATACACATACATCGGAAATTACCAATCACTTCCATTGGTAGAACTTACAGTAGATATGTAGCATCTGCTATCACCTCGAAGCCTCATGGCTATTGTATCATATGAATCAAGATCAATAAAACCATCAAACTGCAATAAGTCATGCATAATTACAAAAGTTTAGATCTTTTAATGTATATGAAATATGAATGCAATACAAAGTGAGGCATCAGGCATTGTAGTCGCATCCTAATTGCATCAATACAAAACTAAGCTTCTCAATATTTTGAACTTTCAAATTCAAACAAGTGATCCTGAAACTACCATATACCTATCAGGACTGTACAGGCGCAATGTGAATTATCAATCTGTTGGTCAATTGGTTAAAATATTACAGTTGATGATAAATCGGGCCAAACTGGGTTTCGTTGACCCTGCCATAATTTTGTACTGGTGTAAATCCTCAAGATAGTTCACATACCCTTTTTGATCTCATTCCACAAAATCCACTTCGGTTCATTCTCCATGTTGAATCATCACTTAAATCCAAGGAGAGATTGCCCGAAAATACCCCTTCAATAAACAATCAAAACGAACAGCTCAATTGTTGGACAAGTTGCACTAAACATTTGGAAAAATGGACAAGCAAGCAGAAGGTTTAACTATGTGTACTTATGTGTGTTTATGAACAGCCCAACTTTTGGGGGTTTTGGCAGACTAAACAAAATATTTCTAGTTTGTCATCAGATAAGACCTGATAATACTAACATCTGTAACATAAGACTGTTTTTGTCCCTTTTGGCGCAAATGATCTCCAATTGCAATTGTTTTGAAGTTAAATAATAGCCAAATTATCAAGAATATTGTCTTCGGACAAGAAAAGGACCTAGATTTCTCAACTAATACTTGATAGAAACCACTACAAGTAAAGAGATACACAGCATGATACCAGTTAGTGGAGCACCGGTACCAGTATTAGCAATTTCCAAAGAAGCTGACGACAAACCTAGAAAAGAAGGAGAAACATGTCAGATGAGACCCACATACTTTGTGGACCGAACTTGATCTCAATTCACTGAGAAAACTGAGTACCTCCCAACTCAGAATCGGAGTATAGATGCCACCTTTTGATTTGATCCTTGGAGTTGAAATGAAACAGGCACTTCTCACTTGGTGGCATGAGATCTTCCCAACTTCCTTTGAGAGCTGAAAATGCACATGGAAAGGCAAAATTCATGTATCCAACTTCATAAAAACACTCAAAATATGATCAAACGCACTGTTAGTACACAATCCAATTAAACTTAATAATCACCTAACATTACAAAAGCAAGAAAATAATGAGAGCGAGCTTAAGCTAATCAAGCCATACCTTGCTTCGTTACCTGGATCGATGCTTGCAATAGAGATCGAAACCTCGACATAGATGATGGAAACAGATCGAGTAAAAGAAGACCTGAGTCCCGGAGCTTATACGGCGTGCACTGAAGCAAGAAAGAAAAATCGAGTATGGAGCAAAGAGACGAGGCCTGGAAGCAATTAGTGAGAGGCAGAAGGTGCTCAAGGTACAAAGAGGGGATTGAGGAGGTTGTGGTGAGGTTCTCGTGCGGCGTATAGGATGCGGTGTGGGGAGAGTTCACAGAAGAAGAAAGGTCGGCGAGGAGGGTTTATGACTACTTGCGAGGGTTAGACAGAATCCCGTTAACTTTCGATTAGACTCAATTGACTTCCTACGAGTATGATTCTATTACTATGCCACGATATGTTTGTTTTCTATGTTACACAATATGAATTAGCTTCAAATTATAAGTATGAGATCTCAAATTTTATAATTTTAATGAAGGATTCAAACCGTTAATTAGGAAACATAAGAGCATCTACATTGATAATTGCTTAGTAAGCAATTATGAAAAATAATTGTTGAGTTGTATGGCTATTGCTTATTAAGCAATTATGAAAAAAAATTGCTTATTTAGCAATTATGGCTATTCTTTCTTTGAAGATGAGTTGGTCAAATGTTTAATTCTTATTGGTCAAGTATTTAATTCTCAATTGTTTGCTTGATTGTACCAATGTAGAAATGGTTTGCTTAATTTCTAAAATCTCTACAATTACTATTTAGCAATTAATTTCAAATATTCTATTGGAGATGCTCTAATACTTATATTAACAACTAGGGGAAATTAGATATTTATCACCTCAAAATCTTTATTTAAAAACTTGCAATCTTATAACTAAATTTTAGATTTATGCCACTCTAACTTGAAATTTGCCACCATAATTTAATAATTAAATTAAAACATAAACAAACAAATAATGAATTTCTAAAATACCCTCAATTTTTCTCCTCCTCCAAACCAACTACATTTTGAGTGAATTCACCCGGCAGTAGTTTGTCACAAGGAGAAGATGGGATCGATGCTCAAACTATCGTCTCGAATAGAGTTCTACATACGGGTCGGTCCGATGGGCACGGGTCCAAACGAATCGGGTTGACTCTTTTCACTGCGAACTCGTGCTTATCCGACCCATAATATCCTTTCCACAGATCCACGGATATTACGGGTCGGATAAGCACGGGTTCGCAGTGGAAAGGGTCAATTTGATCCGTGATAAATCCGGACGGATCGGGTGGGCACGGGTCCAAACGGGTCGGACACATAAAGTGACATGAATCTGTCACGGATCTGTCACAGGTCCACGGGTTCGGACAGGTTTCGGGATTTTTGAGCTACACGACCCGTCCTAGATCCACGGGTCCGTTTTCCACGAGTCGGGTCGAGTCTTAGCCACGGATCGGATCGGGTGCGGTCCGGATACGAGTCAGACCACGGGCGAGTCGACCCGCTCGAGTTTTTGCACAACTCTAGTCTCGAACTATCATCCATCTATAATTAGGCTTTGTAGTATTGTTGTAATTTCATATCTAACTTTTCTGCCTTTTATTTCCATTCGAAGGACTACAATAAATAAAGTTAATTAAAATTAACAATCTATCAAAAACTCAAGCAGAGAACTGTGACAATAAACCAATATCATATGCCTCCTACAATGTTGAAATGCACAAGACAAAAAAGAGATTCCGCATGTGTAGTGAAAGGTTTTGAAAGCGCGTCAATTGCTAGCATTGGTGGGTCCAATTTACGGGTCCGAATCTGCTGCTCGTAAATTCCTGCTTGCTTTCCTGTTTGTCTTCGATCCGACCGCTCGATCTTCACGGACGGCTGTGATTTGATTCAGAGGCAGATGCTTTGGCCGTTAGATGAGTTTTTAACGGTCCAGATCGAAACAAGCAGGGAAGCAAGCAGGGATTTACGAGCAGGAGATCCGGTTCCCCAATTTACAAGAGTAGGCAGGTGCATATTTCTGAATTTTGAAATTTTATAAAATATCCACTTACAACTATATGGTGTTCAACTTTGAAATTAAATTGTGCCTATTTCTGATTGGCTCTGACTCGTTCTGGTCCAAATCGATATATTTCTTCGCTCAATTCGTGAATCACAATGCCCATCCGCATAACCTGATTCTCGAACGATTCCTCTCGCCCAAACGTGATTCGTGATCCACATCTGCTCTGAACCCCTCTCCTCACCTCGAAGCCCAAAGTCAAACGCGATCAGTGGTACCCTCGTGGAACCCTCTTCTCAGTATGTATGTCGTTGCCCATGCAAAACCCTCATAGTTTGTCGCTGGTGTAGACTCGTAGTACTCTCACACTCGTCTCTCTTTCTCTCTTTGTTGCTCTGGCTTTCATGCGCCTCTGACCTCTTCACCATCTTTGTGCGATTGTGCTTAATGATATCTCACTTTGTCTCACCAATAAGTGGTCAACTTTGTTCTCTTCCAAATTTCGGTCGTTCTTTACTTCTTCCCAATTGTTCTTAGTTCATTAGTTGTACAAATCAAGCTAGTTTTTTTAATTTGTTTCTTCTGATTATTTTTTTTAAATTTGTTTCTTCAGAATATTCAATAGAATGTTGTAATGAATTTGTTCTTAGTTTTAAATAGTAATCAAAGACTATAAAAATTTTAAGTGCAATTTACTATTTTGAATAATTTAATTTTATATACGAAAATCTTACTTGGTCAAGAAGATTATCACCAACTGACAAGTGATTGTAAAAATTTAATTTCATATATATATATATAAGAAAATCTTCTAAAAATAAGAGCGGTATTACATTTTAATGCAATTTTATAATTTAGTTCAAATAAATTTGAGTGTTACAAACAACTATTATTTTCATAGAAAAATCAGTGTGCAAGGAAAGAAAAAAGATTTGTTTTTTACCATATGCACATTTTTTTGCAATCACAAATGAGAATGTATCACAGTTTAGTCAAATTATTATCAACTGACAAGTGATTGTGATGTTTGTTCACAAGTAATTGTACTCTGAAATTCAGGAATGCTCATGGGTGTCCAATTTTAATTTTGTCAGGTTGTTCTCTCCAGCTCGCCACTCGCCCTCAGGTTCCACCCGTCATTTTTTCATGAGGTAAATTTAATCATTTGTCTTTAATTTAGAATTTTGTGAATAAATTAGAATTAATTAAAGTCTTTAATTGATAATTTTGTATTTCTAATATAATAATTTGGATCGATAACTAGAGTTTATAATCTTGATCTTGAATTTGATATTTTAGGATATTAAAATGAACAAGCAATTTGTGCCTATTTCTAATCATAATCTTAAATCCGCTCCTGATTGTTGGTGCATTAGCGCATCAATTGCTTCAACCATAGGAACTTCAACCAATGTGATGCCACTTTACCTCAACCATAAGAACTTCATTAGAGACGACTAAAATCCCCATATTCCTGGCTGAATTGGACCAAAATCAGTTGGCGGCGATTTTTGTATTATAAATTTAGCTTTTATTATCTATGTGTACAAAGTTACATTTAATAATTAGTATTTTTTATTCAAAGCAAGACGAATGAACGCTTCCAATTTAAAATTTTAAGAATGTAGTAATGTACAAAAATATTCAATTTTAAGAAGTGCAAATTGAATCTTTTGCACTTAAGAGTTTTTAAGTATAGCACTACTACATCTTGTTTAAATACAATCCATATATACGAGTCTCCATACATGTTATTTTTTTAAATTAATGATGTGTTCTCTTTCTAAATAATGAAATGTTGGATATGTAACATTTGCTTACAAAAATTGAAAATAAGTATAAAATCGTGTGAGCAGTTTGAAAGTGAGAAGAAGGAATAGAGGGGAAGAGGACAAAAATCATGCTATCACATTATAGTATTTTGCTATAAAAATTTAGATACAGTGGAAGTCTGCTTCAACTATAAGAGAATAGCATTTGCTAAATTTCCCCCTCTAATGATGCACATAGCAATAGCAATAAAAACGATGAGCGACAGTAGTTGTAATGCTAAATGAAACACAATAACAGTAGAATAACCCTTTCAGGTTTACATATAAGGAAAATTATTTCAATCCATATCCATCTAGTCCAGAAACTATTTATACGTCATCAAAATATCCAGCAAAATGACCTAAATAAAAGGCAGTTCTAGTACTTGTGACATGAAGAAACTATGGCAAGATAATTTTACAGAGAAATTATACAAAACATTTGATTTCCAAAACATTTATAGTCAGAACTTGAAAAGATTTTTATGCACTTTCAGTACTAAGCGACAAGTTAGCGAAACTCTAGTGTTAGTCCTCCTATAGACATTATTTTGCTCAGTGTCATTTAACTCGAGTTCCTTTTGAGAAGAGTTTGTTTGCTTGAACTCGGAACACTTGGCAATATTTACAACCTAAAAAATCAAATCAGGACCAAAAAGATAAGTGAATGAGTAAGATGAGCACAAATCAAAGATATTAAAAGCCAGTATCGAAAGTTGGTCATACCAACCTTGTCTAAACTATGCAATTCTGAGTCTTCTATACCATGCAGATAATCTGAATCAGCCAAAAGGAAATTAAGATAAATTATTTCTCGATGAAATACAGTAAATTCAAATCATGGAAGATGGATAACATAACATATTACCTGAGTAGGCTTGGTCTTTGAATATTACCATGCTACATGGCATTAGGAGTAAAGAGCAATCCTTCTGGTTATGATCTTTCTCATTTATGACCTCAGATTCTTTTGTAATTACAACCTCACCCGAGTTCGGATCTCTCAATCTTTGATGAGGCGTGAAATCGATTACAAGTTGCGACATGAGGGAGATAATTGCAACAACTGGAAAATAGGCAGGACCATCTTGGTGCGGCTGAGAATATATGACAATTAATAATTTATATATTTGTGCATTATAACAAAGCTAAAAGGAGCAAATTGCACAACTGGGGCCACAGAGAATCATCCATTGCCATTTTTGGTCCCTGAAAATCCTTGTTTTGTAAAAAATTTGGTCGATACTGACATAGTTTTCAGAAGAGGTCAGTATTTAGGATGACTGGGATTTGGATTTGTATATTTCGGTGATATTGCTCAATACAATGACATAACATATCACACCAGGTGTAAGCTTGTCAACACTTTTTGATTAAATTAGTACGAGAGGACTAAAAGGATCCATGTTGAAAACTTTAAGGATCCAAATGAAAACATCAAACCTTCAAAATCAAAACAGGAAACTAGATAAAGGTTTTTTATTCAAAACAAAAAATAGAACTGATTAGACACTAACCATGATCCCTTGATTAGGTAGATATTCATTGATCAGTACATGGTTGATTGCTGAAGGAAACAAGCCTGTCTGCTGACAAATTCTATGAGTAATCTTTTTCAGCCAAGGTGGCACTGTAATATTTGTTTTAAAATATGCAAAATCAGAATAAAGTACAGAAACAGCACTCAACAATAACGGCTGTTGATACCATATATTTCTGTTTTGACAAATTAGAAGATAGAAGAAAGTAGTTAGTTTCTTTTTGTCTTAAACATCTAGAAATTTTCTTTAGATATACATTATGTGGCATACCAAAATGAATTGCACAAAGAGAATCAAGAAATTAGAATCACATACAAGCTTAATATACTCACATTCCTGTGGAAGAAGCCCCTTTTCATGGACCACGCCGCCTAGAAACGGAAAAGCAATGTATAATATCAGCAAAAATTACATAATTTATAATAGGCAAACAAACTGAAAAATAGACCAGAAAAATACCCCAATTTTGTAACCTCCTGTTTTTCAAGGATTTCCATCTTGAAGCTGGTACTTGATATATCTGTATTGCAACATTTAATATAATCAGAAGCAAATTATGTAGTGCAGCATCAAAGATACTATATAACGCAGTATTAAGCATGATCCATGCAAATTACATACTTTTAGAAAGGAGCTAGCAGCAACTTTTTTAGGACATTTTTTTTGCAAAAAGCACACAGTAACTTGTCTTAACATCTAATATTCTCATTTTTACATTTACCACCCAAAACATTTGAGACATCGAACATGTAGCACGCAACTGTTAGATTGTAAGGTTGTTTACAGTAGCTGTTGCTGTTATATGTTGACGATTTTGCCCCTAATTTTAATGAATATTTTCTATTGCTCAAATGAATCAGAATCAAGCTAAGCCAGTCACGTTCCAGTGATTTAGTAAAACTTGTAATTATTTTACAACGCTTAAAATCAGAAATTTCCCAATAACTACTATTGTTGATTGCATAAATTACGGGGTTAAGTATGCAAAAACAAACCAAAACCAATACTTCTTGATTTCTTTTGAAAAAAAATAGAAAAGATACTTACATGGTGAAGCAGCTCATCTTGTTCAGATTCTGATATGAAATTGGGGATGTAAATCAGAGTTGGGAGAGATCCCACAACGAACTCGTCTAGCACAAATCGGTTTTCCTCTTGCGGCTCTTCCATTTTTGCGCTTTCAACTTCGGTTTTGCTGCTGGTTTCTAGTTTTCCTACAAGAGAAAAAACTAGAGGCGATTCAAGATTGTGGTTTGGGCTCTTTTACAGGCCTTACAATGAAAAGAAACATTGAGGTCCGATTCGAAACCATCACAGATTTTATTTGGGCTTTAAAATCTCTTTTTCTCTCTCAAGCCTGTTCGGAGCAAACCCACATATGGAATGGGAAGTGAGCATTGATCTAAAAATTACTGTACAAATAATAAAAAAATTAAGTCTGAGTCGATTTTCATTTTTTTACGGAGCTGAATTTGCTCCGAACACGCGTATATTTAAAGTGTTAAAATTCGATCCGAACTTGCAAATGGTATAGTCTACTAATAGATATGGTCTTTAGAAACCGAAGTTCCGACCTAATCTGACGATACATGATTTATTGACCCATCCTCCCGAGTCCCGACCTAATCCGTACCTTCTTTTAGTTTTTGAAATTGAGTTTGACGAATCAACGTAAAAACTTAGTTAATTTTATAAAAATAAAATTTAATATGAATATCATTTTTAGTCGACATCGACTTGTTCGAGACAAAAGACTTTATCATAATTGTTGTTGTTGTTGTCGTTGTCGTTGTTGTAAAATTTGTAGACAATCTAATCCATAACTTTGTAAATATCTAGATCATGTTCAGTTGAAACTCGCACCCACGAGAATGATACTATTTTCATGAAAAAAAGTTCTCACGAAAACATTACCATTTCCTTGGGTACGAAATCTAAATCCGTATTTTCTGAAATGGTCAGCAATTTTCAAACTAGAAATGGACAGTTTTTGCACGTTAATATTATAGCAGCGCTGTAGCAGTTATTGTGCGGACAGTAATGAAAATTCAGAGATGACCATTTCTAATTAGTGTATCATTTCTATTCCAAAGATGTGAATTCGCGAAACCTGCCCTTTCATGTTCCTGACTCTGTGACCCGTCAAATTTGAATAAAGATCTCATGCCCCGTGTTCTGCCCTGAGATGCCCCAAAACACAGTCCCCTGTGTATGTCACAAATTTTCAACAATAGTCTTCGACTATGTATGTCACAAATTCACAATTGATGTACCACTTAGTTTTGGATGCTGTATGTAACAATCCCTACGATATATAAAAAAAAAAGAGGCGGTGCTATTTTAGGACTTCAAATGTTGTTTTGAGGATTGTTCAAAATATTTATTACACAAAGTTAATGTTGTCCTTCAGTAATTACTCTTTTATCTTCATTAAACTTTTTTTTTGGAAAGAATAAATTTTATTCTTTTGATCCGTTCAAGAAAAGAAATCTCATTGGTAGCAACTTTTTACTCTAAAATCTTTCATTTTCCCTTTTTTTTTGTTCCTTCCAAGTAAGAAGAAAATTAATGAAAATCTAAATAATCAATGTGTTTAAAACCTTGTAAATATGTAGGTCAATGGTTCACTAGTCGACCGTGGGATCAACTGGTTGAACTTCTGATTTTTTTTTATCACTTATATTAATCAAATATAAAGTCTACAAGTCAAAATAATAAATTTATTTTCAATTTAGATGAAAAATAACATCCTAAACATATTAATTTATAAATCAGTGATGAAATGTTGATACAAACAAAACGAAGGTAATAATATATCAAGACATTTTATATTATTTGTATCAAAATATGAATAATTAAATAAATAATGCATTATAAAATTGATTTTGGATATTAATTTTAAAAGTATCTCTTTCAAACAACATAAAAAAAATATTAAGTTATCAAGTGTGGACTAAAAAATTTAAACGAGCACAATGTAACACCTAATTTTTTTAATTGTTATTAATACTTATGACAGAATAGTAACAAAAATATAATTTCTTCGGTAAACATTTTCTTGAAAAAGAAGTTCATGTTAGTAAAAAGGCAAAGACTTACTCTACCGAAGTATTCAGTGCATCCAACTTCATCAATTACATACATTCTACTTTAAAATAATATATAATAATTTTACTTTTTCAATTCTCTAAATTGAATTCCACCAATCATCACTAGCCAGAGTATGCAAGTGTATCCATCTAGTGGAGCACTTAAGTTTTTTCCTAATAAAAAATATTCATATATACGAATTATGTGACGTGATTAATACCATATTACCATTACAATATGCATAATTGTTCACGTGTAAATATTACAAAACTCAGGGTCTATGTAGCAGAAAAGGAATATCTCACATTCTTGCATTTCATATTTGCATAATTGCATGCGACAAAAAAAGATTCAACTCTACAGTCCCTAGTCGGTTAGTCCCAAAGTTTAGCACTGTAGGTGTATGTATCTTTTGTACCTCGAAAATGAAAAAAGGTTGATGCTATCAAGGCGGATTCAGAATTTTCGTTAGGGGAGATAAGATTTATAAATTTTTTTCGGGGGGGACAAAATAACACAAATTTTCAAATATACATGGTTATTTCGGAAAAAAAATTTGACAAATCGCACAAATAAACTGAATTATTTTGCAAAATTTTTTTTCAGAGGGGACACTTGCTATTAAGGGCTAACATTTAAACCAGTTTTTCTGGGCACCCGATTTGGAACCGGATATGCTGCTAGTAAAATTTTTGTTTGTTTCTTGCATGTTTCATTTTGGATCGGTCAAAATTCATCTAACGGTCAAAGCATTTGCTTCTGAATCAAATCACAACCGTTCGTGACGGAAAAAAAAAAAGTCGATCGATTTATGACGGTCGAATCGAGACAAGCAGCAAACAAGCTGGAATTTTACGAGCAGCAGACCCACCGGATTCATCGATTTTTTTTCGATTAAAAAAATAATGTCAGTATGTTTTAATGCGGCTCAGAAGAAGATCATGCCAGTAGCGATATCACAGAAAGAAAACTGTTAAAAATAATATTGTTCATTAATTATGTATTAGTTGTTGTTAATAGTACAAAAAATTATTGGTATCTAAATTAGTGTAGTGCTAAACCCGCGCCGGGTCCCGCCCGTTACGACCCGCCCGTGTCCGCCGGGTCCCAAACCCGCCCGTCTGCCAGACGGGTCGAAACCCGCGGGTCAAACCCGTGACGGGTCAAGGGCGGGGTTTTCCCCCGGTTCCCAACTCGACCCGTATTAGACCCGCCCGTGTCAGACCCGCGTCAGAACCCGCCCGACCCGCACCCGTCGCACCCGTCGTGACCCGTGACCCGTGACGGGACCCGCCCGCCCGCCCGACCCGCACAGACCCACAAATTTTGAATTTTTTTTGGAGGGATGCGATTTGGACCGTTGGATTTTGATCCAATTTGGTTTGAATATTTCATTATTCAATTTTTTCCTAATCATTAAATATTTTTTACTTCATCTAAATCTTTACTAACAAAAAAAAAAGTTAGAACTCCGCCTATGTTATTTTTTTAACATGAAAAAATAATAACATAGCCGGTCTCAAGCCCGGAATAAAGGAGGAGAGTAACTTTTTTTTTGAAGTAATTTGCTTAAGAAGTTACATTATTGAAAAAATAGTTCATATTTTTTTTTTCCGATTTTGCATCCTTTTTCATACAAAGTGTGCT
>CAXKVX010000362.1:0-58714 GCA_964058865.1 Eleocharis quinqueflora
GCAAAAGGCTCAAACAAAACAAGCTCCCTTGAATTTAATACATATATTCATACAAGTCAAATTTTATATTTCTCCCCCTTAATGAAATAAAGTTTTTAAATATAGCACAATTCATTAAGTTCAAACAAGATGTTCCAATTAAGAATAAAGGGATAATGTAATTCATCAAGAGGCATATTAATTTGCTATTTCTTTTACGATCTTTGTATATTATTGCTTGAATTGCTTTATTACTATTAGTACTTGCTTGATTGTAATTTTAGCTAGGTGATTAAGGTCTAAAAGTTTCAATTGAAATTTATAAAATGCTTTCGCAAATCGTGTTTGAACTTAGGATTACTAAATAACACTTTCCTCTTTCACTTTGTCTCTTTGTATCTATCTCGCACACTGCCGATGAAAATCCCCTATTCCTCTTGTGGTTTGTGCTATTGCACGCCTTTGCATGTCTGCCCCATTGACCCATGCATGACAGTGGCAACTAGCAAGCTAGATTTGTACGATTGTACCTATTTAGACCCTCAGTAATGATGCCTTCGTCATTTCTCTGTAAACCCTAGTTTGTTTGTCGACTTGTGACTTTTGTAAGGCTGTCGAGTCTTGTTCGATGATCCATAGCCAAGTTTTCATACCTACTGTGTACAGTTATCTTTGTCTTGGCTAAGATATACTGGCATAACGTAGGCCATCAGATCTGTATATTTGATTGAAATGGTTTGTAGCTAGGTTTCTGAGAGGCATAGTAATTGAATTGTCGTTTAGGATCTCGTCGCCACCAGTCACATTCAGGCAGTAGGGTACCAAAACAATAATGATTCTTGAACAATTCTTGTTATTATATATGATGATCCTTAACGAAAAAGGAGAAAGAGATAAATACATAGAAAGAAAGAAACCAGAAAATAGAGAATAGGAAAGGTAAACTTCAATTTAAATTTGTATTTCTTGTACAAAAAGTCATGTTAAATAGAGAATAGGAAATCAAATATCGTGATTTTTAGAGCTTTCTAGTTATATTTTAAATATTTTTTAAAAACAGTCCTGAAAAAAATATGTTTTTAATATTAAACTGGACTGTTTTTAAAAGTATTTAAAATATAGCTAGAAAGCTTTAAAAATCACGAAATTTGATTTCCTACAAGATATTAAACTGAACTGTTTTAAAAAATATTTAAAATATAACTAAAAAGCTCTGAAAAGGTAATTACAGTAACGTTATTTTGAATGGAACAAAAAAAGAAGGTGTTGTTAATTCCTTAATCGTTATAAATGTTGACAACCCTACTTTCAGAGTTTGATGCACCATAAAAGTTACGTACTTTTATTATATGTAAACTTGAATGACTCAATTATTTATCCCTCTAATTTAGTAGTGCATGCATTCCATAGTCTGTCAGCAAATTAAATTCATTAGCTAGTGTCATCTCTGTAGCAAATGCAATTAATGAAACAATTTATTAAAATAAAACCTAAAAAGTATATTAATTAATTAACATATACATGCACAGTACAAATTATTATATGGGGACAGCTCCAAAGTTATAGCAAACAACTCTTTTTTTTCTTAAATTTCAGATGTACTTTTCTGCATTGTTGTTTGATTACTAGTAAGTATATCGATGATAAGTGGCGAAGGCATATTTTAATATATTTACTAGTAGGTATATGTCATTTATTTATCAATTTTGATCCCACAAATATAGGAGGCAGCGGAGAGTATTTATGCCTCCGTCGACGCTGTGATGATGATAGGTTGTATTAGATTGCAGCTGCTATGTATCAACTTTAAAAGTTACTATGACTAACTGTACAATGTAAGAATAAAAACTGACAGAATATATATTGGATTAAAGTTGTCATGTCACAGCTATTTTTCTAATGATTAGCACAGAATGTAACAGAAGCATGTCAGAAAAAGAATAAGCACATGCTAAAGCTCATTTTGACTGCTTAAAAAAACAAAGCTAACAAAACAAAACCCTTTTGACCATCCCCAAGTTACCTTAGCCATGACAGCCCCCCCCCCCCCCCCCCCCCCCCTATTTTCTCTCTCTTTCTCACCTATCTTTTTAGATTATTCCATTCCAAAAAGAGCTGTGTGGAAAGATGTCCCATTATTAGTGGCACCTTGATAACTATAGTAGCTATAAGGACTAACCCAATTAGAGTTCCTGTTAGGTGAGCTATTTTCATAGCCACCTCCTATCATTACAGGCATTGCATAAGGAATAGCACTGGAATAATTCCCACCAATTTGCCTGTTATTCTCTTCATAATGTGCCATTACAATAGCACCACTGATTGTACTGCTGCTGGTACGACCACCAGTAGAGAAATCCATGTTAAATCCGGTGCCAAAGTTATCAAACCCAGAAGATACATTTGCACTGTTATAATATCCTCTGTGAACTTCTTGTTGTTGCTGCTGTTGCTGCTGGTAATGCAGAGCTAATAGTGATAAGTAATCCTGGCTCTGCTCTGCATCGGAAGATTCTGGTTTAGAGGTGTCGGAGACCTTCTTAGAGGACGACATGCTGCCGACTGGCAGATCACTGTTCAAAATGCTCTCAACATCGTAACGACTCATGTCAAAGTTGGTCACGGCATTGAGACCTCTAAATTTAATTGCAGCAATGTCGTATGCTTCTGCTGCTTCTTCTTGTGTGCCTATAATTTATATAAGAATTGATTTTGTTAGTTAAAAGTATGAAACTAAAAGAATAATTAACTAATTACCATCACTCTAGCATAAGCTATTATGGAGTTGTTGGAACTTGGAAACCCACTTTTGTTGAAGACCTAAACTTAGTTACCAAAGATACAATGAAACTTTTTGGTAGAATTCACTGAGTTATAGTTGGTTATACATGGGTTATATTCTCATTTAGTTATTTTAAATTTCTTTTGCAAATAAAAGTTTGACGTACTGAAAGTGCCTAGGTAAAGATCCTTGTTTCCTGCAACTCGGCCAATCCTTGCCTGCCATCTTCCATGTTGATGATGTCTGCCAAGTTACAAAATAAAATAAAAAATTCCAAATTATAAAGTGTTCTTTTGATGTTCTTTACACAAAATAATGGAAGTTCAAATATTGAAACCAGAATATATATATTGAAAATGAAAGTTATGTGCAAATTAATGAACTAACCTTGTGACACCCCGGTAAATGGAGGCTCCTCTAGAGAATCCGCTGCTTTTTCTGGACCCAAATGAAGAAAAACTTGGAATTCATATAATGACTCTCTCTATATAACTAACTTAAAATAAAGTTCTATATATGTTATATGGTGTTCAACTTTACATATATATGTTAGATAAAACATAAAAGAATATAAGCAATTTCTAAGACCTTCTGAGCGAAGCGACAAATTCCAGTCTAGTCATAGATTTCATATCTTCTAGCTCCTTCTCATAGTTAGATGCCTAGAAATGAGTTTGTATGATTAATAAATGATCACACTGTATTATTTTCAAGATATTTTATATTTTGCAAAAAATAAGAAATGTTTGTATCATGCATACTGGAAAGTTGGTGGTGGTGGTGAGGCCCCAGTACTTGAGCGCTGCAAGATCATATGCCCTTGCTGCCTTTTCCTCTTTATCATATCCTCCTAAATAGAAAATAACTTCTGTAATTAGTACATTAATTTTTCAACATATAAATTGTAGTAGTAAAAAAGTTTGTCCTTTATGCAAGAAAAGTGAGATTGCCATATATGTTTGATTATAATTCAACTGTTGTAATAAGGAAAATCATGATCGACTAACTTTTTATTTGCTCATGAAATATAAAGAAATACTCAAAAGGTCATGCATGGATTCTCACCCAAGTAGACTATCAATGTGAATTGTTGTTCCGGCGATGACAGTGATGTGATCATGTGAATTAAACAATACAAATGTTAGAAACATATATAAACATCATTAACAGGAAATATTTAGTTTATTAGTGTATGTTGGAAAAATGTTGTACCTTGACGGCCTTTGCGGCTCTGGCCTTCCCTACGGCAACTGTTGTCCCATAGATGTGCTTCATATCGCCCGGTCCAACGGTGTCTTTTACCAAAATATGAAAGAATAATTTCATTATTTATTTACATATATAGATAATTGGTAGTTTACATAAATCTTTTGATTAAATTTACCAAGAGAATTCCATGTCTTCTTTAATTCAAAAAATGTTGATTTGAATGAGACATTTTCATGTACATTTTTAAGGTCATGGAAAGCTAAACGACCAGCATAAAATAACTTGATGTTATGCATACACATTCAATTATCTTACCTCTAATTATGCCTTTTGTGCTTAAAATGTAAAACCAAAACTAACTTTACATTAATTAATATTCAGAACACAACAATACATTATTTTTGTAATAAAACAATAAGAAATAATGCATAATGTGCACAGGTGTAGCCCTATTTGGAGCCAACATTACGTAGATACTTACGCTCCTTTTCAAAATGAACATAAATTGAAAACATCTCTGTAGTTGTAGCCACATGTGATTATATATGGATTATACTAATAAAAATAGTACCTAGTGACACCCCGGTATATGGAGGTGCGCTGGCCGAATGTCTCCGGCATTTTCTTCGTCTCTGACTCAGGCACGGCAGCTGCTGTCGCCATATCAAGTCCACCACTAGAATCATGTGACACAGTTGGAAACCCACTCAGAAACTCAGCAGCAATGCTTCCCAGCTCTCCACCGGCTCCAATCTCCTCAGTACCGGCACAGGTAGCACTGTTGCCTCCACCAAGGAAGTTTTCCAGCTTTGGTTGTTCAGCTACCACCTGACCAGCTGTACCTATATACATATATAGTAAATTATTAATTTAACAAATTATACCATATAGAGGTTATGAAATTAAAGTTTCTTTCATATAAGTTTTATTTGTATATATAGATCATTCATTGCAAGAACAGTATATATATGTCTAGGTACATAAAATTATAGTAAAAATATATATCCGCCCCTTCTATGTAGCATGTATAAGCACGGTTATACTATCGATCAAGTATAAAATTCATAATCACTGGTACTTAGTTGCATTCTCTTGATATTATCTTTTAGGTTAATCAGTGCTGCTGCGGTAGTGCTGCAATTGTTCTTAAATTAGTTTTTTGCAAGTAAATTGAAATTCAGCAATACAATAGCTTTTCAGTAGCTAGCTAGATTCACAAAAAAAAAAAATTTGACAATTTGCAAATTGCAATTAAGACTTAAGAGCAATCATACTAATATTTCTGAAAAGTAATCAGAATTCATCATCATGACTAACTCTTTTGCCTGGCTCTCTTAAGACATATATTGAACCAAGGAACTATATTTTCATAGATTCCTTGGTTTACGAAAGACAGTACATAAGAATATGCTAAAAGAAGAATGACACTAACAAGTAACAACTATAATCAAATATAAGAAGTATATTTTCTTCAAAAAAAATATAAGACGCGACGTATATGAGAAGAGGTGGTAAGAACCAAGTACCACTTGTGGAGAAGGCTTCAAAGAGGCCAGGATGATGAGATAGAGAGAAAGAAAGCCATTGTTGATCAGAAGAGTTTATCTCCATTACTTCTGTTTTCTTGATCAATGAATGCTCTAGTATAGAATGTCGTGTAGAACTGTCGGGTTTTCAATCAAAAAAAAAAAAAAAAACTAAGGAGACACCGATATAAAAAAAAGATTTGAAAGTGAATAAAGAAGAGGGACAGAGAGAGAGAGAGAGAGCACACGAGCCGAGACGGTCGGATTTAAAGACTATTATTTGGTTTAGTTAAGTCATGAACAATAAACGGTGTATTAATTAAAGAATGAGATAACTAGATAAGGACGAAAATTTAGGGTTGTAGGAGACACGTGCTTTACTATTACAGGTTGTCGCGGCGGTCTGGTTGACCTCCATGGGAACACGACCGGTACAGTGTACCTCTCACGCACGGAGCCATGGCCTAGGTTAAGGGAATGAGATCTTCTACTGCACAGCACAAACACTGTGTGTGCTGCGCGGTAAATCTTAATTTTTGATTTGCATTGAAATTTGTGCAAACTAAATTTTATAATATCAAACCTCCTGAATCAAATATGAGTCGTATGTAGTCTACAACGTAGAGAATCTTGAATGTTCGTGTATGTTGCGCGACAGAGAATCCGCTTCCGTTAAGTGGTGAATTACCTCAAAGCATAGATTAGATAAATCTATGTACTATTTGATTGTGCAATTTGAATTATTGAATTTATAAATTATGTTTTCTTTTTATATAATTTAACTATTTTTCTGATTATATAATTTAATGAGAGACTGTGAAATTTATTAATTTAATAATTTAAATAATGGATGCACAATTATATGATGTATGTATCTAATTCATTCATTAGATACGTACTACTATTATATTACATTATAATGTTGCAAGTGTTACATATATTGATTGTTTCTTCCAAGCAATTGTAAATTATGCTGATCCTTACAGTTTTAAAAAAGATGATAGTAGTACACAGAAAATTATAATTATATACTTTCTAGTTTTAATAAAATAAAAATACAATTTTGAGAGTTAGACAAGTTTGAATATAGAATATATATAAAGGATAATTTTGATAGCTAGACATGTTTGAAAGTAGAATCGAAAGGAACTTAAAGTGAAACTATTTTGTATTTAAAATCAATAATAAATTACATCTATGACATTTTAGTTGTTTTCAAATCAATATTTTTCGTCATGTAATTGAATTATATTTGCTCGTTCTAATATCAATTTAAAGAAGGAATACATTGCTTTTAAAATTGTATGTTATTCATAAAGGCGAATAAGCGAGTCCAAGCTGGGTTTGATTTTTGAAAAGCTATTTTTCTTGCATCCTTTTTCTTTCATATTACAAGTATAAAGTCTTGTTTATATGTAAGTTTCATACATTCTTTTGCTTTCTTAGATGACATATTTTTACTTAAATGCACCCTTATTGTTTTTGTTAGTACTAATATTTCTCTTTAGTATATATTCTATTGGAATATCCACTGAAACTTTTAACAGTGTAAACAAAATAATATTTTTTTTTCTAGAAATGGTACATTATTTTTATTTTGTAAAATAAAAAAATCTATAATGTGTAGAATGTGAATTATATATGAATAGGTAGACTGTTAGAGAGAAGACAAAATAATAAACAGTTGTAGAACAGGTTAGTATAAAATGTTCTTCAGGGACAGGTTACACTGGGTCCCTGTATCGAGACCAGGAAGCACGCGAGTAGAAGAGACACCACGCAAATTTGTTTTAAAAAAAGTTGTTTAAAAATTAAAACACAAAAATTGCAAGTTGCAAATGTAAAACACCAAACAATTAACCGTTGAGATGTTCTCACTTATAGCGGCGTTGTAATTTGTAAAGCAGCAAATTTGTTTTTTGTTTTTTAATTTCGTCTAATTATTCTGATAGCGGATCACTGTTTTGCTACAGCGGTTCCGCATTGTCAGAAGTTGCTTGAATTTTTAATTACAGGGGAAGGTTTTCCTGATTTGATAATTGAAGCATTATCTTTGTCCTTGTATATACTGAGGCTAAAATATTATATATATATATATATATAGAGTCAGGTTATGATACTTACGTAAGCATCAACTTTGATCATGCTTACGATCATATTTCGAATATCAAAATGCAAATGACTGATCCGAATTGTTGAAAATATTATCCATACTAAAATCTAATTGGAAACCGATTTTTTTTTTGAATTTTTTTACTATTTTATCGTATGGGTAGAAATTGATTAAATTTGAGGTCTGTATATCGTCAGATTACTCAATGTTCTACACATCGGATAAAATATTAAAAAAATTGCAAAAAATAAAAAATTTCAAAGTTTAAACAATCGATTCAAATTATAGAACTTGATCTTCATATTAAAATATCATTAGAGACCGAATTATACAATTTTTTATAATTTTTTACTATTTTTTAAAGAGATGAAAATCAATTCATATTGAATGGTCCAAAAAACATTATATTGAACGACTTTTCACCATATTTAAAAACATAAACTCAGTCTACAAGAAGATTTTAACATGAAAAAAAAAATTCTACGATTTGAATCGATCATTTAAACTTTAAAATTAAAAATATGAAGACGAAATATCACTTATTTGATACTTTGTGAATGCTCATAACATAATATTAAGTAACGAGTGATCTGAAAAACAAAATTAACTTTGCAATTTTTCTTTATCTTTCCATTTGTTGACTGTTGGAATTTTGTGGATCCCATGGCCGACAACATGTGGTACAAAAATAGCATGGTGAGAGTGATAGCTCTTTCGAAGTTTCTACCTTCTTTACAAATGGTATCAAATTTCAATCACTTTTTTCTTCTTTCTCACTCTACATTTAAATCATCTCTTGTTCCCTCAGATACCAAAGTACCAAACGATGCCAAGCATATATACTTATCCAAGGTGGTCCTATTCATCTATATAGAATATTTTTTTTTAAAATAAAAAACCAAACCAAAGAAGCATTGTGCATGGCAACATTATAAGACATGTAACCATACAATGTGCACTTTCAATTTTCAAAGGCACACTAGAATATGTTTGATAATTACATAAAGAGAATTTCAACGGTGTAATATTTTATCATCTAAAAAATTTCATTGGTGCTTTTCAAGCCATTAATTTAAATTGTAACATTTCAAGTTAACCCTCTAGAATAATATTGATAAATAAATTTATTATCATATAGCATACAATGAAAATAATTTAAATCTAGGTCCTAACCATGCAAGTCTAACACATACAAGGAGAAAACAATTAAATTTTCACTAAGATTGTCATTTGATTCTCCAACCCTAAATAAATTGACTTTTTAACTCCAAACCTTAACTCAGACTTTTATTTTAACTAGAAAAAGTAGCGCAGTTATGTCACGTCTTTAATTTTTTTTAATTTTGTTAAATTATTACAATAACTTCACTTGTGTTGTTTTCGACAAAGTTCCACCCAAGCTCTGGAAATGAGGAGGGTTGTGATAGGCTTGGCGAACCAACGTAAAATTTTAGTCACTTTCATGAAATAGAAATCTAATAGACTTTCGTTGGAGCGTAACCCTCTTAGCGAAGTGCCATATCGAAATCCAGATATGGTGTATTGGTGTTAAATGTGTAAGGGTCGGGTCGTCACTCCCTTGTTGACATGCTACATCGACGTCCGGTGTAGTGACAAATGAGTAATAATCTTCGCACTTCACTCGACGAGTGCGAAGAGTAAGGAAACTAGCCGTGGATAATAGGATTTGTATGGGTAGTTGGAATGTAAGATCCTTAACGGGTAAGCTACGAGAGTTAGTTTGATATTGCGATTAGAAGATGTGTTAATATCCTAAGCATTCAAGAGACTAAATGGACAGATCAGAATGCGAAGGAGGTGGAAAATACTAGTTTTAAGTTGTGGTACACAAGAACAGAACAGATCAAGAATGAATTAGACGTCTTAAATTGACCATAGAGAATGGATTTGTTGATGTACGTTAGGATACATGGAGGTCGACTTATTTTAGCCAAGTTGATCAATGGTGATTTAGTTTTAAACGTTGTTAGTACTTATGCCCCACATACTGGAGGCATCCTGTGTTTGATCTTCAACAATCCCCCTCAAGCAAAGCGAGGAAGTATTAACCGCGAGCTTGTATCGAAGCAAGGTAAACCGAGGAGAGGATAGAGCTTTTGGTCAGAACATCGGCTACTTGATCAGCTGAGCATATGAATCTTATTGTTAAGGTCTTTGAAGAGGCGTCAGAATAGAGATATGATTTAGTTTTAAACCTACAGACTATCCACTTGATAGAATGTATCACTATACAAAATAAGGTAAGGATCAATTAATAACTAATGTGAAACATGCATGCATCCAATTTGACCAAGAACTGTATCACGTAGATGGTCAATTGAATGAGATAGAACGATTAAATGTCAAACTGTTTTAATAACAGAGACAAGATTTATTAACATCTTCTGATTTTTGTGGAGACCAGAGGTATCGTCTTCTGATGTGCCAAGTACTGTAACAGCGAAAATGGTCGATTTAAATTCGGAGAGAAATTAAGTTGAAATATTGCTGGCCTATATTAATTTGAGGTCGAATTGTTATGGGCCCTGTAAATTTAAGTGATATTCGATCTATTCAAAGTATGAGATCCTGATCCAATTACTGGCCCACAAATTTGTTTTTCTTTTGGAGGGCAACACAAGGCAGCGAACAAAATTTATTAACATCGTTTACATTACCAAAAACTACAATTTTCTTATTTTTTTCAAAGTATTCGGTTCATTTATTAACATTGGAAGTTTCCTACGTACCTCAGGACACGTTTTTTGTCTGATTTTTATTCAATAGTAGTATAACTGAAAATTTTATAATAAAAAACATTAAAAAGAAAGAATGGAACAAATACTTCAGAAATCACGAAAATATAACGTCTGGATTCTAAGATTCCGCACCACGTCCGGATTTTTAGATCCCGGACAATAGACGGATTCTCCCGAACACTGTCTGAACTCTTAGATTCCGAACTTGTTCAAAAATTATTTATAAAAGCAGGTCTGTAAGAAGAGTTTGAGCAGAGCGAAAAAATCAGCCGAGTGAGGCATTTAGTTATCATATAGACAAAGAGAGGTTTGGGAAGGAAAATATGTAATCTTTATCAGGTATCTAAATTTTTTTACTTGATTATATTATTTTGAAATTTCAAAGTTTTTTCATAAATAATTTGAAAAAAAATTAATAATAATAATTTGTACTAATTAATTGTGATTTTGAATCTTATTATGTGTTGTAGCATAGCTAAACTTAAGAAGAATGAATTCAATTTTTATGTATTTTGATTGTGAAATACGCAATGTGTCTTATGGTATCGAAGATAGTTGTGGTCCTAAATTTAGTTTTTTAGGAAATGAAGATACTCGTTGCAGATGTAAAAAAATATGATATAGCAACGATTCAAAATATTTGAGAGTCAACATGCGCTGAATTTTAACGCTCGGTATAACACTATTGTCCCCACTACTTATTACTTTTGTCTAATGCTCATATGTGATAATACAGAGTGACGAATGATATTTCAAATGGCACAAACGAAAATAGATTGGAGATTTGTTGAATACCTAGTGATAATGCTGGTAATTTTAATGGCACTTTGTCGAAAACTAATATAACAATTGTTGAGCCTCTGATCGTAACTAGAGATCACATATGAATTATAGATATGGTAATCTCGAGTCTCGATGCAGTTACTTATAGTCCTGATGTCATTCCTAATAGCCCTAATTCGACTCTTCAAAGCCCTATCGAAAGACATTCACCAATCATTGATCTTAATGAGCTTGTATCTGATATCTCTGAAGGTCATGAAGACGATGATAACGATAATATATAACCTGACGAGTAAGAATGTGAAACTAGAGAAGATTACGGATACACATCTGAAGAAGACGATTCGGATTATAATCCCAACGATCACTCCGATCGTTGAATGATCGTGCAAGGCAGATCAGAAAAGCATCACCAGGTTTGAGAGTTTAGCGACATTTCGGGTTTTACTGAATTGTATACTAAATCACAAAGTTCGTCGAATAATCAATTGGGAGAAAATCGTGTATACAATTCGAAAGACCATTCGTAATGGGTCATTAGTGTGTATCACATAAAGAAAATATAGAGATTGCAACAGAAGTCAGTAGTAAGTTGAACTTAATGATGAAATGTAAAGATGAGAGATGTTTCTAGATTGTGCAAATAACCATAAACTCAAATTCAAATAAAATTTATTCTCAATTTAACCTTTAGCTTCTACCATCCTGGATTGTGCAAATAAATAAGCCAATGTCAGTCAATTGATAAAATCAAGCATAAAACTCACTGAAAATGTATAAACAAGCTCTCATTTTACGAACTTAGTGCAACCGTGTGGAGAAAAAGAGCACCGACAACCACAATTGCATGGGGCATAGTTGGGAGCGAATCTCACAACTACGAAGACTCAAGAAATGAGCGATGGATTCGAATACGAAGAAGAGAACATAATAGCGAGAGGTCGAGGAGGATGAGATAGAGGGAAAAGATGAAAAGGATTTATGAGGAATATGAGATAAATATTTAACTTGTTTTTAATGATTTTAACTTTATAAATAATTTGGAAAAAAATAAAAAAAGAGATTCAAATATAAATATTGATAATATTTGAAGAACTTGTAATATTATTCGCGATAACATACTTATTTTGTAGATTTTTTATTAATAATATTCTAAATATTATTAAAAATAGAAGAGTTTTATTTTTATATGAAATATAAAGAACAATATATATCACATACAATTCCTTTGAAGATTCTAAAGAAACAATATCTATTATACCGTTCTGAAAATTAAAAGATCGATATCGTAATATCGATCTTTTAGTTCAAAAAATAAAATAAAAGGCGATTTTTCAAAGCATATATATATTAGGACACTCCTTTTGTGCAAAATATTTTATATTTTTATTAATAAAAATTCTTATATTGAGATCCACATCGTTGTTATTTAGATGATAGTGGTGTCATAGTTTTCTCTTGATTTCAAACTAAAAGGGATGATGCGCATAACTTTGAACTCAAATTTGATTTCAAACCTGTAAGAATCATCCGATTGCGTCAAAATTCGCATTTTTGAAGTAATCTTAATTCTTTACCAATTAAGAGTGCAAATCTTGACGCAATCAGATGGCTGCAAAAGACTTTGAACTCAGATTTGAATTCAAAATCGTGATCTCCCCACTCCAAAAAATTGTGGATGATGGACTATTTTTCTAATATTGGAAATTTAATAAATAAAATTTAAATAGAAAGATTGTTGTCTAAGTTCGAATATAGAAAAAGTCGGAGTTGCGAGTAACGATTTTTTTGGAAGCCAAAAGGCTGGTGTTGGAAAATTATAAATATAAAGAAATATTGTCGTCGAAGTTCGAATAATAGAAAATATCGGAGTTGCGAACAACGACTTTTTTGAAAAACCAAAAGATCAGTGTTACCAATACCGATCAATTCATTATTTTAAGTTTGCTGCAAAGGAAAATGTATTGCTTTTCTTTTGATTTGCTTTTTGATTTTTTATTAATAAAAATATTAATAACTTAATTGATGAGTTAGGATTTAGGTATTTTTTGTAACAACTTTGGATACGCTCGTCGGGACAACAATTAGTTTTTTATCGTCACAAATCATCGAGTTGTAGATATTCGGTTCTACTTCCATTGCATCGGGTTTGATTTGCGATTGGAGAAACTATCGATTCAAAATTGATTATGATGCAAACTCATGACAAAAATTTACTAATTAAAACATAAGTTGAAGATGGAGCCAAACTTGAGATGCACATTTCTTCGATCGCAAATCAGACTCGACGCGATGAAAGTTGACTTAAATATCTACAACTCGATGAATTACAAATAAAAAAATAAACTAATTACGATTCCGACGAACATATACAAAGTTGTTACAATAGTTACATACATATAACCTAATTAACTCATCAATTAAATTATTAATACTTTCATTAATACAAAATAAAAAAATAAAACAAAAAACAAACAATATGTTTTGGCTCTTTTAAAAACACTCATGTTCGTAACTTCGATCTTTTTTATATTTTAAACTTCGATAATAATTTTGTCTTCTATTGATAATTATTTCTTTAAATTTCAAATATTAAAAAATTGGGAGGATAGATGGCACCTAGAGTCCAGAAAAAAATATATATAAAAAAAAAAAACTCTTCCAAAGTCAATTCTAACTGTTTAGATCCGATCGAGCGAATAAAAAACTATACACAAAAATGTATTTATGTCATAATTGGAACTACGTGGGGGCGATACTCGCCGTTTATTCGGAGGATGCGCAATTATGTTGTAATTTTTATATTGTCAGTGTACTTCGATACACGTTGCTACATACACTAGGCCACTAGCTAGGGATCCCGATTGGTGATCTGTATTCTTAACATTTTTTTATTACTATTTATGAACAAACACACATTGTTCTCGCTCGTTCGATCCAAATATAGTGGTTGATAATTGAGGGAAAATGTTGAGATCTATTTTGCACTGGGACCCACTTTTCGGGAGATCGAAATGGCCACGTGTTAAAGGTTCCTGACAAGCATGCTCTTTCACGTCGACGTTGTAGCGGTAGGTGAGACCTAATAATAATTAGGCATACAACTCAAGTTTCGAGCGAAAAAAATTAAATTTTAAATTTTTGTATTATAATAATAAAATTATAATAAATAGTTTAAATAATAATAATTCGCAAAAGCTACAGTAATTTTACTGTAGCGATGAACAGTGACGCAATGTTGTGTCATGAGTATATAGAATAACATTGTCAATCTAACAAATCCAAACTTTTTTTAGGCTTACCTTGACTGTTTTCTTTTTAAGATTCTCATATCTCAAATTTAAATCTAAAGTATTTTAAATATATTTTTACTGAATTTTAAACTGGCGATCTCTCGTTAAAAGAGCATCGTTCTTAAAGCTAGTTCTTATATAAGCTACTTATATTTACTTATTATACAATCAGAGGTGGATTCATGCAAGTTCACTGTGCAGTTTCTTCTTTATGGATTTTTTTTTGCAAAATAACATTTTATATTTATATTAATATGATTTGTCATTTTTTCAAAATAATCTTCTATATTTAAAAATGTGCTCCATTTGTTCTGTCTGAAAAAAATTATAGATCTTGCTTCTCTAACAAAAATCTTGAATCCGCCCATGTATACAATATTACCAGTGGCGAATCCAGAGGCTATTTTAGCCTGGGCACAAACTCATTAAAAATCACTAAAATATCGCTAAAAACACATTTTTCACAACAAAAATAATTAAAAATACACTAAATTTTGCGTTTTTTGAAAATCAAGTTCGAAAACTTGTCCGGGCTTGCCCTTGAATAACTCCGCCCCTGAATATTACAATATGTACATTTCACTATAGTTGGTTATGTATATGTATGCACATTGGATTGCGCTGAGGATGATGGTTCAGATGCATAATTTTGATGGAAAATGATTTGATTTAAAAAAAAACACAAAATTTTGTGTATTTTTAGTTATTTTGTATTAAAAAAATGAATTTTTAGTGAATTTTAATGAATTTGTGTTCGGACGTGATCTCAACCTTAATATTCAAATTTAGTTGTGCTCGAACTTAATGCTTCTTCTGATCATACGACACATAATCTTACATATATAAAGATTGAACATAGTTGCTACAGTGGTTATGAATAGAATTTTCGATGTAGCAATTTTTTTGTTGTTGCTTTTTTATCGTTTTTTTATTATTTAAACGATTTATTATAATTTTATTATTGTAGTACGTAAGTTTAAAATTTAATTTTTTCGCACGGAATGAGAGCGTACTTATAGCACGTGATTTGCCTATAATTTGTACTCTGAAATGAACAGTTACTTGGTTCAGATAAACGTGTCTCACGTGTGACGTGGTCTCATTTGACTAAAATAAACGTGAAACAAAATGTCAAGCAAAAAATAAAAATTAAAAACACGTCATATGATCAAGTGTAGACATGCAGTATGCAGTATGGACCTTTGTATTTTGATCGATTGGAAAAAATAAATAAATTTATGAAAAAAAATTACTTAACATAAGAGGAATTAACTTTGAGATGTCTCCGCTATTGAAGGTCTTTATCATATCTCTAATATATTTTTTTTGCATCTCTTAATTTAAATCATTAATCATTTCTTGCTGAATGATATATATTTGAATACATAATAAAGACACTAAAAAATGAAAAATCTAAACTCATTTTTTGAATGAATTTGAAAAACTTCTAAAATAACATGTACATGCTTAAAACGTTTTCACGAGTACACGACACATTACGAAAAACAACATGACTTATCGTGTTTCAACGTGTCATGTCTTTCTTCCATCTTTTTGACATGACACTGCATGTCACATGAAAAAATATTATAGACACATCATAGCATGAAACCGAGACAAATCGTCCTTTTCGTGGTATCTTCAATTTTTGCTCTCTAAGTCAAATTACTCAAATTACAAAGACATATAAAATACTTCTTAATCAGTTTTTGAATTTGCTGAATTTTAACAGAAGAACATTATCTTTAGCATCAAAGTCAAAGCTAATTCTTAAAACTTTTAGCATATAGAAATGCTAATTAATCGTTAGGGTCGTAGGGTGATTTATATCACCATTTAGTAACAGAGTAGTCAGATTAATAATGATGGAGAGAACAAATTCGATTGAGAATAAAAAAATCAGTAATAATACTCATAACATTTAGACATCTTTTAAAATGGATGACGAGACAATTCTGATATTACTACTTAAGTAAAACATTTTGACAAATCAAAGGGTCGGTGCCCTTTGACAAAACACAAAAGCTTTGCTCATATTTTATATATACATAGTATGAAATATATATATATCTTGATATCCATATATTTAATTAGTGACTTTTGATATTCATACAATTAATAAAATACATAATTAATAATGCATTAAATATAATAACAAAGATATACAATTAATATGAATAGAACAATACGACACATAATATATAATAATTATGTTGTCAATTGCAAAAACCTAAAAAAATCGTTCTCTACATAAACTACACAAAATAACTCTCCACACCTAATCTCTACAGAAAAATCAACGACCAAGATTTAAATATATTTTAATCTAAGGGACCTGTTTCATTTCCGTTGTGTCCAACCCATTACAAATGGACACAGACGAATATGTATACTAGTTTAGATAGAAGAACGAGGTTGTTCTACTTCACAAAAAGCATCAAACAAGTGATACTTCTCCTTTGTATCTTCGATTTCAAACTCCAAATGTTCGATTCAAATCGTTGAATCTAATCTTCATATTAAAATTATATTGGAGACCGACTTTTATATATATTTTATAATCTTTTTACTTTTTTTAAAGATGATGAAAAGTTGGTTAATCTAACGATTTTTGAACCATTCGATCTGAATGGTTTTCCATCTCTATTAAAATAAAAAACTAAAAAATATAAAATTTGATCTACAAAGATATTTCAGTATGAAGATCAAGTTCAATGATTTGAATTCATCGTTTGGATTTTGAAATTAAAAATACGAAGAAGAAGTACCACTTCTTGAAACTTTATGAACTACCATAGCCTTATTCATAATAAAATATCACTAATATAATATACAGAGGAAGTAGTATGATACTACACTTCCTCCGATTTCTTTGAAATTTTGTGCAATGCAAACTAAAAAAACTTAATAATACATATGTCGTCCTATGTCCTATGTCCTATGTCCTATGTATATTACGTTAGCAATGCTGATAATAAAATTGATTACCTCTATTGATTTTATTTTCAATCGGCTTTATTTTGTTATTTGCACTTAAATTAAGCTTGTCATTATTAATATATATATATATATATATAATAAAGTAAAGGCACGATAACGGCATGTTAAATGGAGAAGAGTCATCTATAGCTCTAAGATGAAAGATACTTAATTTATGCTAAGTTGTTAATTTAATGTCCTAAAACTATACCATCGTAATAATCAAGCAATACAATTAATTTATGATAAAGAACACTCATATATATATATATATATATATATTGATAATACTTCTAGTATTAATCCTAGGACCACTAGAGAGAACCGGAAACTTGAGCGGAAGCCTAACCTTGTTGCATGCCTTGAAATTCTCGGAATTGACGCTTTTCTGTATCCGGACAGCGGTGCGGCCCTTCTCTTCTTGCTACTCTTGTGTTCTCTTCTCCACTCTTGGGTGTGGCAGCGGGGTCTTCCAAAAGAGCAAGTCACGGTCGCCGATTCCCTTTTTCCCTTACGCGGCAACTCCTTGCAAAACCCGATGGAGAGGCTCTACAACGATCTCTCCTCTTCCTTAATCTTTTCTCTAATTACTTAGAGTAATTTTTCTGTAAATTTTCTGTTGAGAGAGAGAGGATGACTTGTCTTTGGGGACCAGGTGCCTTTTAGAAAAGGTGCATGGTAATTTTGCAATTCAGTCCAACAATAAATTGCTAATTACCAACTATGATTTCTGCACATTAAAGGGTCCTTTCCGATAACACTTTATATCCATATGTAAATATACTTTATTGATTACTTGATTATGGATATTAATGACATATAATTAATATATAATTGTATAACACGTAAGTCCATAAACTTGTCGTTTCATATGGCGTCCCATATGGCACGTACGATTATAAAATCCAACAATCTCCCACTTGGACTATGTGTGTAACCTTTAATTATATATTAACAGAGCTCTTTCCTTTTTGTCACTTTAAGTGTCAAACAATTTCGTCCATCAGCGATATCAACAACAGACTTAAGCAGCACTTCGTCACATTTATGAGTGACTAGACCGACATAAATCATGATGCTAATACAACTGAATGACATGAATCATGAAATGGATGTGCAGTGTGGAAATCACACGAAATGTGATCTACGTGTCTGTTTCCAACTTGGTCCTTTGCCTTTTGAGATCAACCGAATTCAGAATAAAACCTTAACTGAATAATATACATGCACAATATAACTTTAAAACTTTAGCCTTTAACTTTAACTTTAGAGTGCATTATATTATATAAACAAATGTCTGTAAATACATACAATCTTTCAAGCACTACAACAAACTTATCAGACTCCCACTAAAACTGAACATCATCCGCTGAAATTACACCCATACGAGCAACATGCCCATGGAAAACTTTGGGAATCAAACCCTTAGTCAGCGGGTCAGCTATCATGAAATCTGTACCAATGTGCTCAATACTGATCAGACCATTCTGGACTCTTTCTTTAACAGCCAGGAACTTAATGTCAATGTGCTTCGACTTGGTTGAGCTCCTGTTGTTATTTGAATACAGCACCGCAGAGTTATTGTCACAATACATCTTCAATGGTGACTGGATAGTCTCCATTACTCGCAGCCCCGTGACAAAGTTGCGTAGCCATATTGCTTGATTTGATGCTTGATAACAAGATACAAATTCTGCTTCCATGGTAGAAGTTGCAACCAATGACTGCTTTGCACTTTTCCATGAAACAGCTCCTCCGGCCAACATAAAAATGTAACCAGTAGTGGACTTCTTGCTATCTTGACATCCCGCAAAATCGGAGTCAGTGTAACCAACGATCTCAAGCCTGTCTGACCTCCGATACATCAACATGTGATGCTTCGTTCTTTGTAAGTACCGCAATACCCTCTTGGCTGCTTTCCAGTGATCCAATCCAGGATTACTTAGGTACCTGCCTAGCATTCCAGTAATGTACGCAATGTCCGGTCGCGTACATACTTGAGCGTACATAATACTCCCAACTGCTGAAGCATAGGGAATATTTTGCATTTCTGACTTTTCAAGTTCTGTCCTTGGGCACTGATTGAGACTAAACTTGTCTCCTTTTGCCACTGGAGTATCAGCTGGTTTGCAATGTTCCATGCCATATCGCTTAAGTACCTTATCGATATAACCTTCTTGTGAAAGGCCTAAGATACCTTGAGAACGATCTCGATGTATCTTTAATCCTAACACATAAGACGCTTCGCCAAGATCTTTCATCTCAAAGAATCTATATAGAAATTTCTTGGTTTCACGCAACATGTTCATATCGTTTGTTGTAAGCAATAGGTCATCAACATACAAAACCAGAAACATAACTTTACTCCCACTGAACTTGTGATATATACATTCGTCAATCTGATTTGCCTCAAAACCGAATGAGACAATAACCTGTGCGAATTTAAAATACCACTGCCGAGACTCTTGCTTAAGTCCATAAATGGATTTCTTTAATTGACAAACCATACTCTTTGGATCATCCGTCTCAAAATGAGGCGGTTGAACCATATAAATGGTTTCATCAAGTTCACCGTTTAAGAAAGCGGTCTTTATATCCATTTGATGCAACTCAAGGTCCAAGTGTGCTACTAAAGCCATGATGATCCTAAAAGAATCTTTCGTCGACACAGGTGAGAAAGTTTCTTTATAGTCTATGCCCTCCTTTTGGGTAAAACCCTTAGCAACAAGTCGTGCTTTGTACCGTTCCACATTACCATTTGAATCCCGTTTGGTTTTAAATATCCATTTACAACCAACAGCTTTCGCACACTTAGGTAGTGGAACAATATCCCAAACCTTATTGTCATACATAGACTTTATTTCATCATTCATAGCTTCAATCCACTTTTCTGAATTTTAACAATTGATTGCTTGATGGATATTTTCAGGATCTTCTTCCATCATACCAATGTCAAATTCATGCTCTTGAAGATATACTACATAATCATTTGATATAGCATTTCTTCTTACACGAGTGGACTTCCTTAATGGCACAAGTTCTTGAGGTATTGAAGTTTCCTCAATTGCATCATCATGTACTTGCACATCCTTATCGTTATGCACAATTTCTTGTACAGCTCGTATGTCATCCTCTTCGGTTTGTATAGTTTCCTGTACAACCCGAGTAGGACTACCTATGTGCAACAATGAATCATCAGATGTATTTGAACCTTGTGCAATCTCACGGACCACTGGTTCGATTTGCATCTCCGTATCATCTGATTGATCATCATCTAAATTAATAGACTGATGCATATTATTCTCCTCTGGAATCGAAATATCCTCAAAGAACTTAACTGTATTCGTCTCGAATATAGTTCTATTAGTAGGATTATAAAACTTGTACCCCTGTGACCTTTCTGCATAGCCAACAAAATAACAGCTAACTGTCCTTTCGTCCAGTTTCTTTTCATTTGGCCTATAAGGCCTAGCCTCAGCTGGACTACCCCATATCCTGAAATGTTGTAAACTAGGTTTACGCCCAGTCCACAACTCATATGGAGTTTTAATAGCTGCCTTAGTTGGTACACGATTGAGAATATAAGCTGCGGATTTAAGCGCTTCACCCCAGAGGAACAATGGTAAAGTAGTGTGACTAAGCATACTACGCACCATTTCCATTAATGTACGATTGCGCCTTTCTGCAACCCCGTTCATGGCAGGCGAACCTGGCATGGTATATTGTGGCACAATCCCATTTTCCTCTAGTATTAATCCTAGGACCACTAGAGAGAACCGGAAACTTGAGCGGAAGCCTAACCTTGTTCCATGCCTTGAAATTCTCGGAATTGACGCTTTTCTGTATCCGGACAGCGGTGCGGCCCTTCTCTTCTTGCTACTCTTGTGTTCTCTTCTCCACTCTTGGGTGTGGCAGCGGGGTCTTCCAAAAGAGCAAGTCACGGTCGCCGGTTCCCTTTTTCCCTTACGCGGCAACTCTTTGTAAAACCCGATGGAGAGGCTCTACAACGATCTCTCCTCTTCCTTAATCTTTTCTCTAATTACTTAGAGTAATTTTTCTGTAAATTTTCTGTTGAGAGAGAGAGGATGACTTGTCTTTGGGGACCAGGTGCCTTTTAGAAAAGGTGCATGGTAATTTTGCAATTCAGTCCATCAATAAATTGCTAATTACCAACTATGATTTCTGCACATTAAAGGGTCCTTTCCGATAACACTTTATATCCATATGTAAATATACTTTATTGATCACTTGATTATGGATATTAATGACATATAATTAATATATAATTGTATAACACGTAAGTCCATAAACTTGTCGTTTCATATAGCGTCTAATATGGCACGTACGATTATAAAATCCAACATATTTCCCCACAAATTAATAAACTATACCATCGTAATAATCAAGCAGTTGTTGACAATTAGTCATTCTCCACCAACTTGTTATTAATATACAAGATAGAGACGATACTTAAACTTTTTAATCATATATACATCGATGATGTGTGTTCTCAACCGTCTGATTGTACTTATCACCTCATTTATTATAATAAGATAGTTTATATTTTTTATGTGCTTTTTTTACATTTGAAGAAAATTTTAAAATTGTTTGATATATATGTCTATAACACAACTAAACTTTGCAAGCAATACAATTATTTGTGTCGTTAATTGCATGATCATTATTAATTGTACTACTTGTCGTCATCATTTTCGAAATAAAATAATTTATTATTTTATTAAAAATATTTATCAACATTAAAAATTGTTGATTATCAATTATACAATTTGAAACAAAGCTTGGAAATTATAGTTTTGTTATTTTTAACAAAAACATTTATTCATGTGAATTTTCATATATTGTTTTAAGATCATTTATACAATTTGAATCAAGCTTCAAATTATGACTTTGATAACATACACATCTTAAAATACAAAAAAAAAAAATTTAAGAAAGGAGAGAACGCACTTTTGTCTCAAGTTTAAACTAAACTAAAATGCACACTTGAATCATGTGTGAATTGAAATACAAATATTGGAAGTATGAAGGTACACTTATTTGCATTTCCATAAATTAAAAAATGATTACAAGTGGAAGATAATTCTTTTGTTACAGTTGCATGCCACGTGTTACGATAGGCACATTATTTCGAGTATATAACACGTATTTTATTAATGGGAGCTGATATATCGATACCTTCAGTGATACCACTATCGATACCAACATGACAGATCCAGTTGAATTCAGTTTGCATGTTTTTTTTTTATGATGCATGTTGTTTTTTTGTATTATGCATATTGTTTTTGTTATTATGCATATAATTGATCGGACGCTCCCCTGAAAACGAATGTCGCTACGCTCATCGATGCGGACTGGACGAATCCAGTTGCATTTATTTTGAAAAGTTGTTCTAGTTATTATGCATGTTGTTTTTGTTATTGTGCATGTTATTTTTTGTTATTATGCAAGTAAATAACATGCAAAATAATACAAATAACATGCATAATAACAAAAATATCATGCATAATAACAAAAACATAATAAATCATAAGTATAACAAAAAACATAATGAACTTAGCATATAAATCATAAGTATTTGACTGTTATTCATGTTTTTAGATGCACAATAACAAAAACAAAATGCATAATAACGAAAACAATATGCATCATAAGTAAAACAAATTTTCATAATAAATCATAAATAGAACAAAAAAACATATTGAACTTAGCATATAAATCATAAGTATTTAACTATTATGCATGTAATTAGATGCACAATAACGAAAATAACATGCATAATAACGAAAACAATATGCATCATAAGTAAAATAAATTTTCGTCGGAACTCAACTGGACGTATCAGTTGGTATTGCTGACGGTATCAAAATTGAGATCCGCGAAACATTTTCCTTTCTTAATTTCAAATTTTACAAGAATAATGAAATACGACATAAAAAAGCTGGTGGTAGTTAAGAGGTAACACCTCAAAAGATTTCGATTAAGCATAATAATTCATCAATATAGTAAGATAAGTAGAGTACAAATCTAAACAGGAAAAAAAGGAAGGAAAATAAAAAGCAAAATAGCAACAAAAATAAACTTAATTGATCCCTGAACTAAGTCTAAGTCAAACATTTGTCTTTTAAGCCGTCAAATTCCCAAAGATCATAAAACGAACGGTCAATATCTCTTGATACCAACCCAATTCCTTGACTTGGAAACGAACACATGACATGACGCCTTGTGACATCACTAAACCGCGTTGAACCAAGTATGTAAATGGATCCGGTTGGTAGTAGGTAAGGACCTGAACCGGCCGAGCAAGTCTAACCCGGTTCAGGGCTATTACATTAGGTGAATTTACACGTGTCAGATATTTACTGGTTGTTTGCTTACCGAGTCAAAGCCATTTAGAGCATCTCCAATAGAGCAATTGAAATTAATTGTTAAATAATAATTTTAGAAATTTTAGAAATTAAGCAATTCATTCCTACATTGATACAATCAAACAAACAATTGAGAATTAAACACTTGACCAATAAGAATTAAATATTTGGCCAACTCATCTTCAAAAAAAGAATAGCAATAATTGCTAAATAAGCAATTCTTTTTCATAATTGCTTAATAAGCAATAGCCATACAACCCAACAATTACAAAATAATTGACACATAAGCATAAGCAATTGCTAAGCAATTATAGGCCCCATCATACACGCATCCTGCTCAAGTGCTCAACTCACCAACCCCAAGTTGCAATTTTTACCAATTTTGTCCTTCAAAAAGTTCACAAATAACCGAAATTGTCCCTTTCAGTGGGTTTATTGGATTTGGATCTGAAAGTTTCTATTTAAAACCGGATTCGAATGTCAATTGTCGGACAATCATGTATGGTATCTGGATAGAATGATAGATAGATAGATAGATAGATAGATAGGGATGTAATTACATGAGCAATAATTATTTGTTGGTGAAAAGTGATCGTCTTTTGTTCAATTTTGTAAGTCTTTTGGGAACTAAGTTCCAAAATAGTTATATTGTGACAACGATTTTCTTCAGTATGATAAGAAGTAAATAATTAAAACACAAACGGTTTAACTATAAAAAACAAACTAAGAGATCTACCAATCCCAAGACACTACTACAAAATTATTTTTTAATATCGATTGGCTTTTATATGAGACTAAGGGATATTATAAGAGCTGTTAAAAGTTTGAAGTAACGTGCATTAAAAATGAGGAATTTTGTTATTAAAGGTAATATTTAATATAGGTTCTGACGAAGCAACATATATTAGAAGCAATCCTGTATAGCGGACACTTTATACCAACCACTATTAAAAGTAATCTTTTATAACGGGTGCGGTCAAGGACTGAATATAAAAGGTTTCAAAAATAAATTCCGTAACTATCACGATTTGATAAACATTTATTGTGAGTCATACTGATTTAAGAGGTATTTTTGCAGATATGTTCTTGCATAAAATATAAATTATTGTGTTTTTCAAATATGTCCTTTTTAAAATGTAATTTTTTCTGCACATGTTTCTTTGGCTGCTCATGTTTCATTTATTGTTGTAATTTTTTTTTATATTTGTAAATATGCTCTGCTGTAATAAAATCCTTACCAATTGTCTAATTTTAATATTATAGCAAAAATTTAAAGGAGTTGTAAAAAACACTTAAAGAGACGGATCAAGTCAAAAGAACATAAATCTCATAAGTATATCATTTACAACAAAAATTGATAGAAATGATTGAATAAAGAATACTTAAAAGAGAAAAATGAGGGAAGAAAAAAATTGTGGGAAGAATAAAATCTATAGGTAGAAACCAAAATGACGAAGAGATCCACAACTGGTATTTATAGAGAAAAATTGGTGATTCGTGGTAGAAATTAATGTTTTATAGAACATTGGATTGAGAAGATTGAACGATCGGATTGACAAGATATGGTGATCCGTGGGAAGAGAAATAAAACAATCGGAACCTTTTATACTGGACCCTTTGGGGAACTGTACATTAAAGGTTTTTATACCGAACCTCAACAGCTAGGATATCGATAATACTGCATGTCCATACTGCATGTCCGCATTGAGAAATTTATAATTTCTCATGTTCCACAGTGATTTGTGGGGTCCAGGTGAGAAGTACTTTTGATGTCCAGATGAGAGCGCTAGGATGGAGTTGCTGGCGTCTTCTGTTTGGACTTCTTTTACTTTCCCCTTCCTTTTCTTTTTGTTATAGGAGTAGTTTGTAGTAGGTTAGCGAGGGTCGGTCCCACACCCATTGGTGGGGTCGTCCTCTTCTGATGTATTTTTGGTCTTTTGCTTTCGCTGTACATTTGTAAATAGACGTTGGTATAAATATATTGATTTTGGATGTTTGTGTATTGTGTACAACTGTGTGTGATGTTCCTTTTATTCATGTATGATCAGTTATCTTTATCTATTATTCTATTATTTAAATTAAGCCTTTCGTATACTTGTAAATAAGTACACGTGGCGATATTAACACCCTAACCTAGTTAATATTTCTTGGAAGTGACAATTAAGCCAATGAAAACACATCTATGTATCATTGAATATACATTTTAATTTGCGCTATTGGGGGAAGAGCGAAGTGTAACATCACAATGAGGGTAGTTACAGATCGAAAGAGAAGATACGACTTCGCGGGAGGGGTTCAACCGGGTCTAGAACTTTTTTGAGATGGGTCCATTATTTTTTTTATTCACACATTAGTCCTCTATGTAATATATTATTATTTTCATATGGTACTACTACAAAGATGTGATTTAATAGCCATTGAATATGAGCTTTAATATCGAACATCTGGGGGGTGTTATTGGGGGTGGGGGATGTTAAAGGTAGAAAGCATCTGTTATTGAATAACAGGCTTTAAGATCAAACCTTAGTAAAAGACCGCTATTAAAGATACCTTTATCGAACCTTTGGAAACGTCGCTATTAAAAACTCTTTTTAATACCGGACTTCGTTCAAGTCCACTATTAAAGAACATTTTTAATAGTGGATCCTCGGTGGCAACCGGTATAAAATGTCTTAAAAAATTAAAAAGTTGTGAATCTGACGGAGGCAAGTGTCTCGAGGCAGAAAATAATCTCTCTGATGCGGGCATGTACCTTGAGACAGCCACCTCTGACATGTGCATATTTGCAAATATACTCGTTAAAATCAATTAATTGAAGAATAGATGTCTGACACTTCTTCCCTGTAACATTGAAGAATATGTGACAGGAAGAAGAATCAATTAAAATTGCAAAAAATAAATATAGTAAAACATAAATCTCAATAGAAGAAATTATTCATGATAAAGATATCATTTCAAAATAAATAACGCAGAGAAAAAAAAACCATAGAAGGATGTGAATAAATATTAGTTCAGAGAAGGATGTGAATAAATGCAAAGAAAATAAAATGTTGGATTGAAGGGGCACTATCGTGTTTCATGACTTTCTCTCCTCATTTCTCACGTCTGATCAGCTATAACAAGAAAGAAAAATTAACAATGAGGCAGTTGTGTGGGAAGAAAAGAAAATGAAGGTATTAAAGACGAAATTGGTGGATGTTTACATATTTTCTTATCGTTGGATCAACGGTTTGATTGTGAAAAATAGAGATTCGTGGGAACAACTATCCTGCGATGCTATTGGTCCAAAATATTTGATACCGCATGTGAAATAGAATAGCTGTTAAAAACCTTTTAATACCGAGTCCTTGGAAGGAGTCGTTATAAAAAAACATTTTAATAGCGGGTCCTACATACGGTCCGCTATTAAAACTCTTCTTTTATAGCGGACCTTTTGCTCATCCGCTATTAAATGATTCTCTAGCTTTCATAGGTACCTTTTATATCTGATTTTAGTAAAGGACCGGTATTATATGTTGTAATTAAATTTCAAAATTGCCATCACTCTTTAATAGCGAATTTTTTTAAAACATATATAAAAGAGGGAGTATAATATATTATCACCAGTTCTTTTGTAACAAACCGGCAATAAATATATTATCACCGGTTCTTCTTTACCAACCGGTGGAAATTCTCCATATTTATCACCGGTTTATTTGTAACAACCGGTGATAATATATTTATTGCCGATTTGTTATAAAGAACCAGTGATAAATATCAGTATTATCAGCGATTTTCCTTACAAACCGGCGCCACATTAATTTCAGTCTACCTTCGCCGCTCCGCCGCCACTGACAATAGTTAGTTTCTATAATAACGTGGGTTCATGTACCCACCGAAACAAACTTGTCTCCGCCCCTGCCTTATAAAGTATACTTGGATACTCAGTCTCAGTTTAATGAAAGGTAGAAGGTTTACTTACCTCATCGCTGCTTTTCTTAAGACTCTATTATTGACCGAGAGGGAAATAGCTACATGTGCCATGAGATTGGCATACCAAAAGGGAAGCCCGATCTCTCCTGTAGACCTGTACTCATGAACTTATATCTCCATATATTGGATGCCGAGCTTGAAAGGGTAATGGCCCGAGAGGATGGATCCGAATCTGATGCCGCGCGACACAGTTTCGTACGGATTGGACACACATAAATTAGTACACTGTAAGCAACGAAAGGTCTTGATTTGATTCAGAAGAATCTGCATTTTAAAATTTATTTGCACGAATCTCGACGTAATTGAATGATCTAGATCTTGTGCCGCGCTATTACGCACGCTACGCAGACGAGATGGTCTGAAGTTTTGTGCTTATAAATATTTTTGCATGTCTCTATATATGATTCTGCAATCTATTATGAACTAATAATTCATAAACATCGAAATATTAATATATGTGAGTAAAAAATATATCATCTATTAAACTGAGTTAACATCAGAGAATGAAGTTGTAAATTTTGATTATTTATTCTTGTTTCGAACAGCAACCGTTAAACAACAAAAAGCAATATATTTTATTTTGATTCTTTGGACCTAGTGATCCTTTTTACAGGATATTTTGCTTGCACATATGGCAAATGTTATAAAAACTAGAATCGATCAATATATTACTTATCATCGTTTGAGATAATTTCTAATTTGGATTAGATCTTTAAGTTTATATGTTGAAGCCAAGAAGTTTAGTTAGAGTATATTATTTTTCTTAGGAAGATGATAGACAGATACGCTTCATTGATATGCAATCGATACGTGCTTCAACGTGCGTTGTTATGCATGTTATTCGAGTTCAGTTGCATGTTATTTTGTATTGAAATAATAATTATGCATGTTAAGCACTTTGTTGCACGTATCGATTGCGTATCAGTGAAGCGTATCACCAGAACATTTTCCTTTTTCTTAATCTGTATATACTTATATAGCAACATAAAATTTAGGCAATGTTTTTCATTTGAGGAATGATTAGTAGAAAATTCTGATGAAAAAATCTCTAATAAATATATAAGTTAGGATACTTAATTATCATCTTTACTTATAAAAGAATATTTGAATCCCCTACTTATATAAGAGAAATATAAACACTACTAAGATTTTATTCATAACATAAAAAGTTTGGTATGACTTGTCACTGAATAATATATATACAAGGGGAATAGCTATTCTACCAGCTACATAGTTCAATGGATTGGTTGGTGATATTTCTTACATTTACAACTCAATCCATACTAATCAGGCTATTACAATATCAATTCATAACTAACAATCATAACTTTTGTTATGCAGTTAGATTATGTGGGTTAGGCTGATTTAATTTCAGTGACAAACAAAAAGTTATCAAAAGTACAAGCACATCATAATTTATATGAATTAAAATAAACATAAATTAATCTAACAAATGATGATCCATGAAAGAAGTTCTTAATAATATTAATGCAATCACATTTTATATAATATATATATAACAAAACATATTTTAACTAAACATAAGAATATCTTTCATTAGATAATTACTATTAATATAATAATTAATTAACAAATTACTCGCTGCTCTCACTCCCTCTCACTCGCTCGGCCCTTGGCTCTCATCTCTCTTGTTCTCTTATTTTCCAACCACTATTAAAAGTAATCTTTTATAACGGGTGCGGCTGAGGACTAAATATAAAAGGTTTCAAAAACAAATTCCGCAACTGTCACGATTTGATAAACATTTATTGTGAGTCATACTGATTTGATAGGTATTTTTACAGATATGCCCTTGCATAAAATATAAATTACTGTTTTTCAAATATGTCCTTTTTAAATTATTTCTTTGGCTGCTCATGTTTCATTTATTGTTGTAATTTATTTTATATTTGTAAATATGCTCTGCTGTAATAAAATCCTTACCAATTGTCTAATTTTAATATTATAGCAAAAATTTAAAGGAGTTGTAAAAAACACTTAAAGAGACGGATCAAGTCAAAAGAACATAAATCTCATAAGTATATCATTTACAACAAAAATTGATAGAAATGATTGAATAAAGAATACTTAAAAGAGAAAAATGAGGGAAGAAAAAAATTGTGGGAAGAATAAAATCTATAGGTAGAAACCAAAATGACGGAGAGATCCACAGCTGGTATTTATAGAGAAAAATTGGTGATCCATGGTATAAATCAATGTTTTATAGAACATTGGATTGAGAAGATTGAACGATCGGATTGACAAGATATGGTGATCCGTGGGAAGAGAAATAGAACAATCAGAACCTTTTATACGAGACCCTTTGGGGAACCGTATATTAAAGGTTTTTACACCGAACCTCAACCGCTATTAAAATTCGGTAGAGTTAAATAAAATTTCGAAATTGTAACTAATAATTGCGATTAAAATTCTGCGCAAAATTTAAGATATAAATAAATGAGCGAAAGCATTACTTATCTTTTTATCTCTACAACCTCTCGTCTTTTGTCACTCAAGCAAATCCAAGAACTCGTGGAAGATGGTTGGACACCACTTCGGTATGGTCACTAGGAGATCCTCCCAAGCAAATACCGGTGCTCTTTTCTTTTTTTTCTAAGGTTACGAATAATCCTTAAGGTAATTGACTTTAATGGAGAGGTCAGTGCAGAGTCTAAGCACAACACATGTGCACCTAACACACAGGTATTGCTTGGAGACCCAACGTATCTTGAAGAGATATCGTCATTAATAACAAATATTTCATAAAATATTTGATATCCAAATTCTCTCCAAATCATTTCCAAAATGTGTGTATTATTGTTGTAAACACGAACATAAAATTTGATATTATTCGCGGCCTTAAGACACTTGCTGATTGGCATGTTTTGCTTGAGCTTTGATCCAATTTGATTGGATTAGTCCAAAAAATATTTCTAACTTTACATCAATATTAGCATTAGTTAAATTAATCATAATTTATCCATCAATAATTATAATCGATTCACTTTAATTCTACATGTATTCGTATCCAAAACTTAGCGAAATACGCATTATGTTATTCCATAATTAATCACATTTATGACATATATTATATTACTCCACGTAATATTAATGACAATACTTGATATATTAATCATATAACACGTAGTTCAATTTTTATTTATTTGATTTGACGTCTCAATTCCAACAGTATGAATATAAATTCATTATATATTCTGGTCTAAGAGCATCTTGATCTCTGAAACTCTTGGAGTTTCTAATATGACGTTGTAATTTCTAAATAAGTTTTAGAAATGTAGATAAGTTTCTTATTTAGAAATTTTGCTCAAGAATTTTTTATTTAGCAACTATGCTTTAGAATTTATAAACTCTGACGTGGCTTAATCATTGGCTAAAATTGATCGGTCTCCCGTAATATTGGTAATATTTGCTGATGTGTCAATTTAGAAACTATAACTTTTCAGTTTTAGAGTTGAAGAGTTTAGAAACTAAATAAAAACTAAATTTTTAAAATTGATATGTCAATAATTTATAAACTTCGAGAGTTTTAGAAATAAAGATGCTCTAATTAACGTTTTTTTTAGTAAATCTGTATTTTAGGTTTTGGCGGTTTGTATAAATTGTCTTATTATTATTCCACGTTATTTGTTTTGTTATTCAAGTTAAATTATTTATTGTTCATATTATTGTTTTTGTTATTTTAATTAATAGTAATGTTAAGAACGTGAGGGTTATTTTTGTCTTTTTTAAGCATTCAAATTTTAAGACATGTATCACGTGGTCGGAGCAGGAATGAATATATTGTGTGGAAAATAATTGACTTGATTAGTGATGCTCTCTGCTACGTGTATATATATATGATTAATTTATAATATTTATCTTCTTGTTTTCTTTTGTTTTATTATTCAATTTTGTAAACTTTTAAACCACTTTGGTAATAAGATATATATTTTAAGAACTTCATCTTTATTTATTTGCTAAAAATATTCAAAATTAATTACATCCAATTGAAACCAAAAACAACCACCCGGTACGCAATGATTAACACATATATATTCTAAATTCAGTGTCGCTTCAAGAAATTTCAAGTATAGGAGGCTTCCCAAGTTCCCATGAGTATATATGGTTTGGCATCATTTGGAATCATATATTCACAATTTAACTATTTTTTTGCCAAACAATCCTACTATGTTATGAGATAACACTAAAAATAGTTAAATTGATATTCCAATTTGTGGGTGAAATACCGATATATGTTTCAATTGTAAAAAAAAAACAATTATTATTAATTAATAATATTTTTAAGAGTAAATATAACTGTCCCCCGTATTAGCGTCCCCCTTACGCGCCCCACTCAAATGCAATGATAAATTATTTTTAATTCTTTGTATAAATATTTTATTGAACAAATGCAATGATAATATTTTTTGAATATAAAGACTTATACTAAAAAATATAAAGACTACTACATTTGAGTATAAAGACTTATAAGGGAGGCTTGTAAGGGGAGACAGTTAGTCGCTTCCTATTTTTAATACTTTTTATTTTATTATTTTAAAACATGACATATTATCATTATTTTATTATATGATTTACTTATTAACTTTATATTATATTATTATTATTGTTACTTTTACTATTAAATAATATTTTGAATGATATTAGTAAACAATAACAAATATCACTGTTCGATAATTTTTAGAAATAATGTTCTTCTAATAATATTTTACTATATAAAATCTGAATTGAACTCTTCTTTCTTTGTGTACCTAATCGACTAATCATTTATCTGTCAAAGATATTTCATAATATTATAAGAGAAATAAGATGACCTTTGAAAGAAGATTTCATATCCGCTGTTATTTCGAAAGAATAACAGAATTCGGTTATTTTATATTTGATTATTTATTTTTTATCTAACATATAATTTATATAATACAGTGAACTTCGTGCAATTTATCTATACCGTTCCTATAAATCGAACGATCAGCACCGAATAACAAAGCACTGTTATTCGCTCGTAATAACAGCAGATACGACTCTTTGAAAGAAATCATCCACCATTGACCAACGTCACCTACCAAACCCAAAACAGTGGCTACTACTACATAGTCAAAAAGTACACTTTAGTGGATCGGATCTATAATCCACCGATCTAATAAAACCCGTTACCACCATCACCAACCCCCTAACTTCCTTGAGCATATAATATACCTTCGGCTCCCCTCACCATTTCCCTTCAGGGAAGCAGAGGTACATTATTTCTCTCTCTTCTTCCCATTAGCATAACACACTAACTCCACCTCTCACACGTACACACAACACACACAAACCCACCACACCACAATGGGCTCATATCCATCCCCACCGGAGGACTCCACCATCTACCGGTCGGTACTGCCCGATATCCAAATACCGAACCACCTCTCGCTCCATTCCTACTGCTTCGAGCACCTGGCAGAAAACGCCGACCGACCGTGCCTGATCGATGGCGCGAGTGACACCATCTATTCGTACTCGGATGTGGACCGTATCTCACGGTACGCTGCTGCCAACCTCCGCCGCCTCGGCATCAGAAAAGGCGATGTGATCATGAACCTCTTGAGAAACTCGGTTGAGTTTGCCTTCTCGTTTCTCGGTGCGTCTCGGCTTGGCGCCTCCACCACTACTGCAAATCCATTTTACACTCCAGCGGAAATTCACAAACAGGCCTCGGCTGCTGGGGTAAAAATCATAATAACCGAGATGTGCGCGATCGAAAAAGTAAAAGATTTCGCCGCTGAACGTGGCATTCAAGTTGTCATAACCGACGGTCATGTTGATGGCTACATCCATTTCTCTGAGCTGATAAAAGAAGATTCTTCGTTCGAAGATTTTGATTCTGAGATCGAGCCCAATGATGTCGTTGCGTTGCCTTATTCATCCGGGACCACTGGTTTGCCGAAGGGTGTCATGCTCACTCACCGCAGTCTCGTGACCAGTGTGGCACAACAAGTCGATGGCGAGAACCCAAATTTGTACATGCACAAGGATGATGTCATCTTATGTGTGCTGCCATTCTTCCACATCTACTCCTTGAACTCAATCTTGCTATGCGGGCTTAGAGTCGGTGCCGCCATATTGATCGTGAAGAAGTTCGATTTGGTAGGGCTGATGGGGCTGGTGGAGAAGTACCGTGTCACAATTGCGCCGTTCGTGCCGCCGATAGTGGTGGAGATTGCAAAGAGCCCGGATGTCGACGGCTTTGATCTATCGAGCATCCGTTTAGTCATGTCGGGTGCCGCTCCGATGGGTAAAGAGATCCAGGATGCTTTCAAAGCCAAGTTACCGAATGCAATTCTTGGCCAGGTGAGCTAGCTGAAAAAAGATAAAAATAAATTTAGCATTTTATTTTATCTGACGTAATAATTGGAGACATATAAAGTACTCCTAATATTTAAAATTCCAATATAAATATAGGAAAGTACCATTTTACCAAATCTATTGTTCTGGCCAATAATAATGGCGAGTTATTATACGGCCTCTCTATCAAGTTGCATTTATTTATTTATTTTCTAAATCTGATGAAACGTGTGTCCCGGCTCCTTGATTTCTACGGTAGAGAACCACCAAAAAGACTCAAAATTAATTAAATTTTTATGAAGTAAGATATATTTTCATTACTGGTCGCACATATTGTCTAGTGGCGTAAGATTGTGACAATACATTATAAATTCTGTCATCAAAACTAATAAAAATGATCGATTCTCGGACCGTTGAAAATATTTTTTATAATACTGTAGATCTGAAAATCAAATTTTATATATTTTTTATTTTTTTACTATTTTATCGAATGAGTTAAAAATTTATTAATTCAACTAGCTACAAACATTCAATAAGATAGTACAAAATTAAAAAAAAGTAAAATTTGTTCTCCAACTCTATATATATTAGTATGAAGAATATTTCTAACTATTCGAAAAGACTATTTTCATTAATTTTGATGGTGGCTGCAAAAAAAAAGGTTATGAATTTGGTTATGATGTTTTCAAATTATTGATTGATCATTGATAGGAAGTAAAATAGTTAAAAAAGCATTCAATACTAATTGAAGTTTATATTTTTTTTAAAAAGGGCAACATGTTTAGATATGCTAATTAATGATTCTTTTATGATGAGCCCGGGTTTTCAATGGTTGAGATTGACTGAGCAGTACCTATTTTGTTCGTTTACGAAAAGCAACTTGCACCAGCAAAGCAGAGCTTAGACATAGGCGGGAACAGAGTTCTCAAAATCGTGTCTGCGTGTCTGAAAACGTCACGGAACGGCACGGCACGATAAGGACACGACACGGTTAAGACACGGCACAGGACACGACACGGTACTGTTCACGTGCCGTGTCTTAAGTGTGTCGTGCCTTGATTTCCTATTGTAGGACACGGCACGGCACAGAACGTTTATGAGGAGAGACACGGCACAACACGGCACGGAACGACACGAGAACACGTCTAGACACGGCACGACACAAATAGACACGAGTAGGCATGAATAGACACGGATAGACACGGAAGTTCAAATTATTTTGAAATCTTTTGCATTTATTAATTATTCTATTTTAAACTTTACAAATTTTAAAAAATAAACGTTTAGACACGAGTCACGACATAGTTAAGACACAGTTAAGACACGACATGTTTAGACATGACCCGTTTAGACACGATGCGTTTAGAGGCGGCACGTTTAGAGGCGGCACGTTTAGACACGACCCGTTTAGACACGACACGTTTAGAGACGACACGTTTAGACACGACACGTTAAGACACGACACGGTTAGGCACGGAACGGTTAAGACACGACACGTTTAGACACGGCGTGCCTAAACGTGCCGTGTCTTAACCGTTCCGTTCCGATCCCTTCCAATTTTTGGCACGGCACGGAACGACACGGTAAAAATAATAACATACTAATCGTGCCGTGCCGTTCCGTGCCGTGCCAAGCCGTGTTTGGAACGGAACGGCACGAAACGGCACGAATTTAGAACACTAGCCGGGAAACCGTTGAGCATGCTTTTTCGTTGAATAGTCGCCTTAAATTTTTGGTACACCTGTCCAAATATGTCATGTATTGTACTTTGTACTGACCTCAAATTAGACAAGTATCAACATTTTAGCGTCTTATGTCCTATATATACAAATTATTTTATTTGTAAAATATTACACGTGATATTTTATCCATCGATCGGCACTAATTGGATGATTAATCGATCTATTTGACTGCTGATTTTAAGACATTGAATGTGATAATGTATGAATATTTTTAATTTAATATAATATTATTTATTTTAAATATTTAGTGAATCTTATTCAAAAAAATTCTTGGCTCCAGTGCTCCACCCTTGACGCCTCTATGCCTTATCACGTAATAAATGTAATAAATGATTATTATCCACATGGCTTTAAAATCGAGACACATGTAGTACATCGAACTCACATGGCTTTAAAATCGAGACACATCTAACAATCAAAAGTAAATGAAGTAACAAACATACAAAAATTACTTACACATTACCCTTTTTTACTACAGATTGCATCATATAATATCACTGATGTGTATATAGGATGGGTGTTTGAATCATATGCTTCATCACTTCACATTTACTAAGCATCAAATACAAGTAAATAAGAACTTAGTAATAGTAAAATGATTTCAAACTTATGTGATAAAATTGTGCAAAAATGCAGGGGTACGGAATGACAGAGGCAGGGCCTGTGTTAGCAATGTGTTTGGCATTCGCAAAGAATCCATACCCGGTGAAGTCGGGTTCGTGTGGCACGGTGGTGAGAAATGCCGAGTTGAAAATCGTCGATCCAGAAACTGGCGCATCGCTCGGACGAAACAAGCCTGGAGAAATTTGTATCCGGGGAGAACAAATCATGAAAGGTGATAATTTTTTTCTCCTTTTCTTGTATGTTCTGAATATTTAACTGTTATATATGATTTAGCTTGATTAATTGCTTTGGGTTTTGCATGTGCTAGTTGTTAGTAGTTTGATTGTAGATACAAGATTTATACCTTCCATTTCATGGGTTCAAATTGTATAACATAATAACAATAATATATGCTTCTGGAATTATTAACATCAAATGATAAAATCAAACCTGGAACTTGCATTTATTCATTTGTTTGTTGTGTAGTACATATTCAATTCTAATTTTCAATTCCATGTTGACCACCTACAAGTTATGGTATGATTGAGTGTAATATCATCCCACTTCCAATCAAAATTTTTGGATCTGTCATTGGTCCCACATTTATTTTTCCATTGTTTAAAAATGGTGGTCCAAACAAAATTGAAGGCACTTATAAAATAATCATTTTCTTATAGTTAATATATTTCTCTTTATGCTTAAAGCCATTTTCTCTCCTCCTTTTTATTTGGTGTTGCATTCTATTTGCTTCTTGTCCATTGTCTGGTCCTGTTATGCATCTCTCAACTACTCTGTTTGAGAAATGCACCAATTTCATTGAAAATCAGAAAATTGTATAATAAATAAATAAACTAGTGGTGGCAATTTGGGAGTACAAAATAACTAGGGGCGGATCCATGTAGGTTGGGGTACCACTCGAAATTTTTTTTTGCAAAAACAAATTTTATATTTATACGATTTGTCAATATTTTTTGTAAAATAATTTTATATATTTTAAAATAATGATATAGATTTTGCTTTCTAGAAGGCAAGGCCTTAACAACTGACATATGAACCGTGTACTTGTGGTGATTCGACATTTTGATATTTAATACGGTTGTTGCATGTCTCTAGCTATATCTGTGTCATTAAATTTCAAATAGAATTGTCAGTATTAGTTTTATGGCGTAATCAAGTTCCAGTTGTCTTTCTATCCCTTATTTTGTTTGTATCTTTTTTGGCTTCTAGAAGCACTCTGTTTTCTTAACAGAGGAGCTCATTTGCACAATTAGCCGTAATTCATACAATGCAGAAAATCATGTTTGGTTAATCGATCTTTAATATTTGCTATAATTGGTTTTGCATCACATGCCATACAATTCTGCTAGTTCTGTCAGACCTTCTCCTAGTTAATTATTATGCAATTGCTTCCTACCAAAACATGATCTGTTCATCACCTGTCAGATAAACTAACTTCCTTTGTGTGTGTGTGTGTGTGTGTGTGTGTGTGATGTAGAGCTTCTGACTCTCTTAACTAACAACTCATATATCATTGTTTTAGTTACACAAATAATTTCAGAGCATAAAGTTATAAAACTTGACAGGAACTGTTAAATATGCTAGAAGATACTTGCATTAAGCCAACATTAGCACGTAACTAACATTTAAATCTACAAATCCAGGTTATCTAAATGACCTGAAATCTACCAAGAACACAATAGACAAAGAGGGATGGTTACACACCGGAGATGTTGGTTTTGTTGACGACGACGACGAAATATTCATTGTGGATCGTCTCAAGGAAATCATCAAATATAAGGGCTTCCAAGTGCCACCGGCCGAGCTTGAAGCGCTTCTCCTAACGCATCCTTCTGTTGCTGATGCAGCCGTCGTCCCGTAAGTTTAATTGAAGCAATTAAATTTTAATTATGTTCCTAATTAACCACAAAAAATATCCTGATAACAATGCCCAATTTGGGCAGTGCAAGCAGCACTTTCTACATGCTTCACATGTTCTTAATTTTATTACCTAATTTGTTAACATAACATAGTTACCTAACTTGACAAGTGTAAGGTATAATTGTTGTAAATTGTTGATTTGTGTAGAATGAAAGATGAACTTGCTGGCGAAGTTCCAGTTGCATTTGTTGTTCGATCCAATGGTTCTCAAGTCACTGAAGAGGAGATCAAGCAGTTTGTCTCCAAGCAGGTGAAAGACTGTTCTTTAATAATAATAATAATAATAATAATAATAATATTATGATAAAAACTTAGTAAACCTAAGTATGTGCTTCCTACGTAGTCTAATTAATTCGTATTGTTGGATTGCATTAAAATTCACATTATATATTTCAAACAAACGATACATATTGAGTGGAGTACATAGAGAGCACCTACTTAGCTGTATCTAAATTTTCCCATATTATTATTATTATTATTATTATTTTGTTTTTTATATGCCTACCTTATGTCATGTTAAATCATCTTTAATTTTGAATCTATGATTAATTTTTCTTTACTTTTGTTGTAGGTCATATTTTACAAGAGGATAGCAAAAGTATTTTTCACCGAATCTATCCCTAAAAATCCATCTGGTAAGATCCTGAGGAAGGATCTAAGAGCAAAGTTAGCTGCCCTCACTAGTTAAAAAAAAAAAAAGAAACAGAAGGAAATTAAACAAAGAAACAACGATCGATGTTTGTGTTTTATCCTTGTGCGAAAGATAGCTAATATTATATATTAATTATGAAATGTCAATATAGCTGAATTCTTTGTTGTTTATTATGTAATGCTAATATGTTCATAACTTCATATGGTTTGTATCCAAATAAACAATGCTCGGTGGATTATTCCAAATATTGTTAGTTTCTCATGTGCCAGAGATGAAAATTTTCTATATAACATTATTCGCAATTCTCTTTAAATTGTTTTCATATTTACTTATTAAGAGGCATGCCTAATTATTAATTAGGTTCGTCTTTTTCATCAAAAGAACTTTTTTCTAATCCTTATATAAAAATTGCATTAATTTAGCATAACATTAATTTTCAAAGAAAATTGTTTGAGGTACAGATAGCACCTCTCAATTCAAATAGAGAACACAGTTTGAAATCAATGGCTTAACAAGACTTCTTTCATGCTAATTTGAATTTGATCGACCTGCAAGTTCTCATTTGTAAATGTTTTTAAACCATATATTTATAATACTAATTTTAAGAAAAATATCGGGAGTGTTTAAAATTATGAGCAATACAGGTTGGCCTACGACAATGGGACTAATAGTCCATAATTGAAAACATATATTTTAATGCCATACGAAAATAATATAGATATTTTATTGCCATATTTTTCAATTATTAGTTGAAAAATTGAAAGCACCGCACATTAAAGAAAAATCAATAGCAAAAATGAACAAAGGATAAGTGGACTAATAGCCCAATAACATATGGGCCTTCAATAAATGTATCAAGTTCATTAAATCTAAATTCTTATTGGATCGGAAGGCCCAACTATATTAGGTTCATTAATGAACCATTTCAATTTATAGGCAACTTCAATTCAGGTTCCGCCAACTCGAATTCGAATTATCGAATATTATAGAATAATTTTATTTGTAATTTATATATAATGATTTTCATGTAACTTACAAATATATTTTCAGAATTATAATTATAATTGTTAAACGGAACAATTTGTTTGTGAAACGGAGCAACAAGTAAATTATGATACGTTGGTATTTTATATAGGTTTTGGGCCATGTTCTAACTCATACCACAAACTTTTCGAAGTCATGTTTATCTCGTTGCATTTCATAATGTTTTGCTTTTGTTTTGTTTAGTGAATTGAAAATGGATCGGATCGGGTTGGACTGGTCCAAATTCGTCCGAGTCAGGCCAGTTCAAGTGTTGGCCGGTCGAACACATTGGACAAGTCAAATTTGTTAAGTCGGACGCAATCCATCTGAGGCTCACGAGTTAACGGACTGGCAAACTTGGACCATGTTAGGGAGGTTCGGTCCGGATTGGATTGACTGGTTTGGTCGATATTTTTATCTAATGTTTCCAAATTTTTATGAATTTTTTAACTAAGATTGATTAGTGGCGGGTTAAGATGGATTAATGGCGGGTTAAGGTGAGTTATATCCGGATTAGTGGCAGGTTAAGATGTGTTATATACAGATTATGACGGATTATACTAGGGTTATGACGAATTATATCTTATTATGGCGGATTATATCCGGTTATGGACGGTTATCACGGGTTATGGAGGGTAATACCCGTTAAGATGGATTATTTCCGAGTTGTGGTCGGATTAGACGAGCCAGATTTAACACGATTTTTTTTTAAACAAGAGTGACTGTTACCCGTTTTAGACCTCTGATTATTTTTGAATGGGTCTGAATGAGTAGTCCGTAGAGTTGAGCTGGTCTGATTCATGGCCTCAGGTTTTTCGGATCAGGTTGGATCCGGTCGAATTTTGTCAAATCACTAATTTGCCGTGCTTAATTTGTTCTATAATCTTTTAGGAAATTGACCACACTCTACAGTAAATTCTAAGCCAAAAGGCATTTCATGCAGACTGCATACTGAAGAGGAGCAAATTCAAATGAGAATACTTAAATCTTGTCAAATTTTATTATTTAGGAAAAAAAATTGGAGGTTTCCCGGATTCCTCATTCTGAGACTTTTTTTTTTCTGTAATTATTATAGTGCAATGAAATTGATTTGCTCTGTAAACTTTCATGGATCTTTCTGTATTAATAAGACAATGTTGTTTCATAAAAGGAACTCACACGGTTACTACCGAGCTATCATGTCAATGGCGCCACGTGTAGCTAAAAGTTTTGCAATTCTCAATAAGGTTCAAATAAAAAAATTCCAATTTATTTTCTACATGTAAGGTTTCTATGATTCCACACATCTTAATGCTATTTAAAATCCTTACATTAAAGTCTGCATGAACAATGAAACAGTTTAATTCCACCGACTTTTTTCTGGCAAAGAACGAGAAAAACAAAGGAAAAGCAATCAGGTATTCGGGTGCATTAAATGCATAGAAGCCAGAGAACAAATAAATTCTGGTATGTCTGCTGTTTCAAGTTTCAACCAAGCAAGAGTCAAAGCTATGCTTCAAACTCCATGTGAGGATCCTTAGCTACATGTTCCACTTCTGATTTTTAAATCATTTTCACATTAAAATAATTATGGATTTGAAATGAGAAGCATGTAGCCATGCTGGATACATTCTTAGCAGGGAAGCAATTCTTTTGCCGCGTAGCAGGAATGAACGGTTCAGATTTTTTGCGCTGTAAGCTATGGACGAGCCGGATTTAATTCAGAAAGTCTGATATTATAAAATTTAGCTCGCACGAATTTCGATGTAAATAAAAAATTGAAATTTGCTATGCAGCAAGTACAATATTTTTGTTGCGCGTAGAAAATCTCATTCCTTCTTAGCAGCTGAGCCTTAGATTGCCTCAACAATATTTTAAATTTATCTTGTTGCGCTTCCCTATACTCTTGGATCATCATCTTGGTAGAATGTGCGTGATTGTCAACAGTTCTGTTGTCTTATATGCTCTTTTTTCCTTTAAATAACTTAAGATGCTTCTTCAGAAACATCCTGACATTTGTTTTAATTTCTCTAAGTCATGCAGAGCTGAGCATTAAATGATTAAAATCTCTGTCATATTGGAGTCTTGATAGGCTGCATTCATGTACTTTACCATGCATCTGGGTTTTACTCTTTCAAGGTACTACTAGTCTACTACATGTCTACATCAAAGGTTATTTTTTCATCTTTAATTATGGTTGACATCCGTTTTGATTCCAATTTAAAAGTAAAGTATATAGATGCTGTTTTCAAACTTAGTAACCATGCAAGTTATATATGTTAGAAATTAATGTGGAGGCTTAGCTATTGCTAAAATTTTGATTCGGAAGCATGTATATTCTAGAGCATTTTAAGCAACTTAACAATCACAATGCACAAATCAATGTAAGTATTAGATTTGAGGAAATTAATGATGAGAAAAATATTTTTCATTCATCTGATTTGTACAAGAGTATGTACAGTCCCTAGCGTTCCTTATGATAAGACTTGTAACCCTCTTTTACATTTAAGGGTATGGCTACTTTCTTATTTTATAACTAGCCTATGATGATAATTACTGGGGCTAATTAGACCCCAAACTATCATTTTCTCTAACACTCACCCTCAAGTTAGAATTGTAGATGTCAATAAGTCCTAGCTTGCTTGAGATATCATCGAATCCCTTGATACTTAATCCTTTTGTAAATATATCCGCTAATTTATCTTGACTTTTGACAAACGGTGTCTCAATTTCCTTGCTTTGAATTTTTTGTCTTACGAAGTGGCAATCCACTTCAATGTGCTTGGTTCGTTCATGAAACACGGGATTAGCCGCAATGTGTCTCCCTGCTTGGTTATCACAAAACATCTTCATTGGTTCATTAATTTTGACACTTAAGTCGGCTAGTAATTGTTTGATCCATGTTATCTCGCTTGCGGTAGATGCCATGGCTCGATACTCCGCTTCCGCGCTTGATCGTGCCACAACATTTTGTTTCTTGCTCTTCCATGTGACTAAATTTCCGCCTACAAACGTGCAAAATCCGGTTGTCGATTTTCTATCGAAACTCCCGGCCCAATCTGCATCGGAATAGCCACATATTGCATTGGTACCATTTTTTCTCATCCAAATTCCTTTTCCGGGACAACCTTTTAAGTACCTTAATATCCTATTAATGGCATCTAAATGAGGTGTTCTTGGTGCATGCATGAATTTACTAATTTGGCTTATTGAAAAAGACAAGTCCGATCTAGTCATGGTTAGATAAATAAGTTTACCTACAAGTCATTGGAAATGTCTTATGTCACTTAGTGGTTCACCATCTTCGGTATTAAGTTTCACGTTAATATCGATTGGAGTGGTAACCGGTTTGCAACCTAACTTACCGGTTTCCTTCAATAGGTCGAGTACATACTTTCTTTGGGATAAAAATAGTCCCTTGGATGAGTGGGCTATTTCTATTCCTAAAAAATATTTTAATTTACCAAGATCCTTAATTTCAAACTTTTCTTTTAAGTTCTTCTTCATATTGTCAATTTCAATTTGATCATTTCCGGTGACAATTATATCATCAACATAAATTAAGATCACAGTTACACTATTAGGGTAGTGTTTAGTAAACAATGATGAGTCGACATCACTAACTTTAAAATTATGAGAAGTTAAAAAATGGTTGAGCTTGCCATACCATACCCTTGGAGATTGCTTTAGCCCATAGATTGACTTTCTTAACCTACAAACAAGGTTAGACACATTTTCTTTCTTGTGGCCCGGTGGTATGGTCATATATACCTCCTCTTCAAGTGTACCTTAAAGGAAGGCATTTTTAACATCTATTTGGTGTAGTGTCCAATTCATATTTACAGCTAGTGAGAGGAGTATTCTTACGGTGTTCATTTTTGCTACCGGTGCAAAGGTTTCATAGTAGTCGATACCGTAGGTTTGAGTGTACCCCTTGGCAACTAATCTAGCTTTGTACCGTTCTATTGTACCATTACTATGATACTTAATTTTGTAAATCCATTTAAAACCTACGAGTTTTTTTATCTTTTGGTAAATGACAAATTTCCCATGTTTGATTTTTTTCTAATGCATGTAGTTCTTCGCTCATTGCTTTACACCACTTAGGATTATTTTTTGCTTCTTCATATGTGTTTGGTTCTTCTTCCTTTGTTAGTGTACTTAAAAACATGTAATGTTCTTTTGAAATATTTTCATATGAAACATAATCTTGAATAGGGTATTGTATCGAATATGTTACATAATCCTGTAGTTTGGGAGGTGGTCGGGCCTGTCGTGTTGACCTCCTTAAAGATACGACCTCCTCCTCATCTTCATCTTCATGGTTCTCATTTCTAATATCTTCTCCCAAATATTCGGCTCCTTGTTCTTCTTGTGTATCTGTTTCATGGTTAGTTTCCAAAACAAGTTATTTTGAACTTGGGTTAGTAATGCATATGGCTTCAAAATCGTCCCAACTTACCTCATCATAGGAAGATTCTTTTTCATCTTTAAAAGAGATCATTTTCAATAAAAGTCACGTTTCTTGATATATGCATTTTTTTAATCTTTGGGATCATAACATTTATATCCCTTTTTTTGAATAGAGTATCCAAGAAAATTAGTTTTTGTTGAGGTAGCGTCTAGTTTGTCAATTTTGTTTTTATGAACATAACAAACACAACCGAATACTCTTAAGTGGTCAAGATTGACTTTTCGTTTGTGAAGTGTTTCTAACGGGCTTTTGAAATCTAATACAATACTAGGTAGTCTATTTATTAAGTATGTTGCGGTTAGCACGGCTTCTGACCAAATTTTTTTTTGGAATATTAGTTTGAAATAAAAGAGATCTCGTTACTTCCAAAAGGTGACGATTTTTCCTTTCGGAAATACCGTTCTATTGAGGGGTGTATACACAAGAAGTTTGATGTATAACTCCTTTTTCTTTCAAGAAACTTAACATGTTTTGATTGACAAATTCTGTTCCATTATCTGTTCTAAAAATATTAATTTTTTTATTGAATTGGGTTTCAACATAATTTGTGAAGGTTTTAAAATGTTGAAAAACTTCGCTCTTATTTTTCATTAAATACATCCATGTTGTTCTTGAATAATCGTCGATAAAGATAACAAAATATTTGTAACCGTCATAAGACACCAATGGGGCGGGTCCCCAAACATCTGAATGAACGAGATCAAAAGGTTCATTGCTTTTGGTATTAGAATTACAAAATGGGAGTCGTGTGTGCTTGGCTAGCTTTCATGCTTCACAACTACTACAATCTATTTCCTTAAAATCAAATAATTTTTTGAGAATTTTGTTGGAAGCATGACCGACTCGTTTGTGCCAAAGGTTGTACAAATCTTCATTTTTCCTAGTACTCAAGATAGTTTGGTTATTACTCAAAATATATAGGCCATTTTCAAGGAATCCTTCACCAATCTTCTCCTTGGTTATTGAATCATGAAATACGACACTAGTTGTTTTAAATACTATCTCACAGTTCAGATCCCTAGCAAGTTTGCTAATTGAGAGTAAATTAACCGAACAATTATTAACATAAAATACATCTTGTAAATTTTTTTTTGGAAGATACTAACTATTCCCCAACCGATAATTTTTAATTTATCATTATTGGCAATGGTAAAATATTGGTCATTATTTAAGGGTTTAAGACCCCTTAGCCGATTTTTATTTCCAGTTATGTGGTCGGTTGCACCGGAATCCAAAACCCATTTGGTACAATTTTTTGGACCGTTTGCAACAGAGAATCCAACAGTCAAGCATTTATTTTTTTTGGTTGAATTTGTTTTTTGATCAAAAAAAGGAAGAATAGATTGACCTTGGGCTGGATTTTGGCCTATGCGTTGGCCCAGCATCTCTGTGTGTCTGCTTAATTGAGTCTCCAGCCTACTAAGCCTTTCTCCCTCGTTATGATCGTCTCTCGCCGCCACAAATCCTTTTCTTGGTTCGCGATTATGGTTTCTGTCGTCACCTCGTCGCTTTGCCTCCCCCTGACTCCGATTTGGTCGGAGGTGAGGATGTAGCACCCAGCACCGTACGTTGCTGTGGCCATCCCTTTTGCGTGACTGCATCTCTAGACACCCCGATCCCTTGCCCATGCACCTGCGGTGTTCACGGCTGAGAAGGCATGGGCCTCTGGCTTTGGGTTCTTGTCAGAGGTTCCCATAGCTACTCGTCGTGTCGCCTCTTGCTGCACGAGGTTTGTAACAGTTGCAAAGTGCAACCGATCGGTGGATATGAGGATTTGTGCCCTGATTGCTTCGTAGCTTGGATCGAGGGCTGCCAGAAAGGAGTAGACCTGGTCGGTTTCCTCCCTTTCTTGAATCACGCTAAGGTCAGTGGTTGGTGGTCTGTATATTTTCAGTTCTTCGTATTTGGCTCTGACAAGCCCGATTAACTCGGGTATTTCCTTTGTTTCTTGTGTGATTTTTGCAATTTCCTTTTTTAGATGGTAGATCTGAGAATGGCTTTTGAGGTTACCATATTGGTTTTCGATGCCTCTCCACAATTCTGCTGCTGTTTCACACCAGCAGAACATGTCACTGATTTGTGGGTCAAGGGAATTTGAGATGAGGGTCATGGCTTGATTATCAGCCATGTCCCATGCTTCTGCTGCATCTGTATTTTCGGGTCGGATTTTGCTACCATCAGTGTAGCCGAGTAACCCTTTTCCTTTAAGAGTTCTTTTTGCGGCTTTGACCCAAGGCAAGTAATTTCTGCCGTTTAATGGGGCATTTGTCAGTTTTTGAGCAGCATTGAAGTCGGGTTGTGCCCTTATGACTTGCTGTATTTGTGGAATTGGTTGTAATGGCTGGTTTTCCTGATTTGTTGGATTATCAGCCATCTTGATTTAGTGGGTAATACTGAGTTGCGGAAGGTTTGTTGGATCAGAGCTCTGATACCATGTTAGATTTGAGGAAATTAATGATGAGAAAAATATTTTTCATTCATCTGATTTGTACAAGAGTGTGTCACTGCCTTTATAGGCTTCTACTCGGTAATTCTAAATTTACCGTTGTACAGTTCCTAACGTTTCTTATGATAAGACTTGTAACCCCCTTTTACATTTAAGGGTATGGCTACTTTCTTATTTTATAACTAGCCTATGATGATAATTACTGAGGCTAATTAGACCTCAAACTATCATTTTCTCTAACAGTAAGTCAAAGATATCACAAAAAAATTCTAGAATTCTAGAGAGAGAGAGCAAGAGATAGAAACAAATTAACACAAGGTATAACGTGGTTTGCAATCTTTGCCTACCAACTATGAACCTATATGAGTTGAGACCTTCAAAAACCCACTTTTTGCTTTAAGGACCTCAAATTCCATTTTCGGCATAACAACATTAATTTATGACAAACGAAAACATTTTGATTTGCAATGAATCATATATATTGAGAAGTCACTAGTACTTCCTAGCTACCTGTCAACAAGGTTTCAGAAATAAAACAAATAAATAATAATAATTTAGAAATTGAGACCTTCATCGATGTCATTATATATAATTACTACTATCTCATGAAATAGTTGTTACTTCAAAAACTTACAGAATTGATTTATGGTACCATTCAAATAGTCTAAGTATTTTATATTATTCAGTTGCAATGAGCTGATGAACCAAAAAACCACATACATTATTTATCGAGAAAGCAGTTCACGACTTCTTACTCCTTGGCTATTAAAATTATTGGATTTTTCACTTCTTCAGATCATATTTCCGGTTTAATATTTGGTAAAGACATATTCAAATAAAGTAAATCCTTTAATAATTAAATCAAATCACAATTATACAAAACTAAATCTTAAGAATGATAGCTGTGATAGTGTGATGTAACTGATGTTACAATATACAGTAGTGAAAATTACATCACCTTCTATAAATTATATGTAATGAAAGATATATTCTATCTAGAAATAATAACTTCTCTGCAAAAAGAAGAAACATAACAAAAAAAAAAAAAGATATAGTGCTTGGCGTTGAAAAGAATTTTTCATCTGCTAGTAATATCTGCAATAATTCGGCCAAAACATTTTCCCACAGAAAGTAACCCCAGTTCTCTACTGGTTTTCTGTCCCTTTATATGATCATCCCCTACTAATCCATTTTCTATCAACACCTCTCTCTCTCTCTCTCTCTCTCTCACACACACACACACACAGTCTCCTCCTTCACCAATGGATCGTGGACTGAACTCGCGAGACCTAAACCTCAACCTCGTGCTTGATCCATCAGCCCGACAAGAGCCACACCGGGTTTTCTCATGCAACTATTGCAATAGGAAGTTCCACACGTCACAAGCACTTGGTGGCCACCAAAATGCACACAAGTTGGAAAGGAGTCTCGCAAAGCGGAGCCGAGAACTTGTACTTGCCATGAGTCGTGTCCAGACTGACCCGACCAATGCCTTCATGGCTCATCACTTTCCATCCGCCGGATATGGATTCAACCATTCAATTGGTAGTGCAGTTGGAGTACAGTGGTTTAGGGGGATAGAAGATCAGATAAGGATGCCATTGGCAGGGGGTTATCATGAAGGCTATAAGGGGTATGCGCCGTATGCCATACCAATGGTAGATGAAAAGCATGAGCTGGTCGATGAGATCGATTTGAGTCTTAGGTTATGATTGAGTAATATATAGCTATGCAGGTTACAACTCTTTGATGTATAATTTTGAGTAGTGTCCTTTTTTTGTACGGTTTTTGTTTCATCAGATATACATACATCATTGTAATCTCATAATTTCACGCATGTAATATATATATATATATATGTTTATGTTTGTGTGTGACAATTAAAGCAATGCAAAGCTACATTTGGCAATTTAAAATTATTTAACTTCTCAGACGAATATTTTTAGGATGATTGATATGGATAACACAGTTTACTAAACAATGAATGGTTCATACATTTCTTGGTTCTAATTTGAAGCAAAAACATACGATGCATCTACAAATTCTCTACATATAGTATGTCACTGTTTTCTTCTTCTTAATTTCTGATGAAACTTTCATACTACTTTTTTAGCACTTCACGACTACCTGTAATGCCTTTTATCTTAATATACTGTGTGCCGCTGTATGCAATTATATTATAGTTAAGTTTCCTTAGCAGATCAACGTTTATTGTGAAATAATCACAAAAAGTTGCAAGAATTTATATTTATGTACTAACATTACTTGCATGAAGTTATCTTGTTGGAATGAATATTTTCACCAGAATGAGAAAGGGTAATTATTTGATTTCCTGATCAAAACACATTTAGTTTGTGGTTTGCCCTAGTGTTATCAAATTGGGTTATTTGTCAAAATTGTGCTTTTCCCTGGTGACGATTGTTAACTTACAGAATACTGTAGTAGAATATTTGTGCAACCTTTAACGTTTTATATTTTTGGTACTCTATGAAATCATTTGACACGTTTAATATTATGAATAAGATAAGACTTCTGAGTCATACAAACAATCAGGTTTGTTAAGTTTATCTGATTATCTCGTTTAATCTAACTTGGTATATAACTTCCAATACCACCATTTACTGCACCTCTGTCAATTTTTTGAGGAACCATTGAACCAACTCCCCTGTCGCATTTACAATTAGCCGAACAGGAACTTAGCTACAGCTGCCACCATTGAACTTTCATTTCTATTCCCTGATTAAGAAATCTCTCCTCCATGCTGGTACCTGTCAATCAATCATTTCTCCATAGCCTGTCAAAATTGCTAGGCTAAAATATTGCCCAATCACAATTGAATATTTTGTAATTGGCAGCTGATTGAATCGACCGTATGGCTGGTGTCTTTCAAAGGCTAATTACCAGCATAGATCATGGCTCGCCGACATTGACTTTTCGGACCACACTGCAAGACCTTGTGGTGCTTCTTTAGTTGATTTGTTTTGATCAGCCATGGCATCTATTTTCTAATGACTTTACCAGCAATTGTCATTTCTAGATTGATGAGAAACTGGCAATTTGTAATAGAAATAAATAAGCACTGCTTGACCGGAATTTCACCAGCCGAACAATCATGCAAGTGAGAATTAAGCACAGTTCCATTTGAATTGGAATCAGAAGATCAAAAAGCTCGTGTAGCTAGGGATATTACTTACGAAATGTATGCAATGCCCCCAACTTTGTCCCGGGAGTCAATGCTCGAAAGAAGAGGCTCTCTAAAGTCAAAACGTCAGGTCTGCATGGGATCCACGTGTCAGTATAAGTAAGAAAAATGATGAGCAAGGAGGCACTGTACACACATCCTATTGCTTAATAGGATGAACTGGTACACATTGTTGTTAGAGTAAGAGACAATTAACTAATAATTTGAACTCATGAACAGTACACTGTCGTTAGAATATTCTGTCTGCTCAAGTAAAATAACGTACAACATATTCCTATCATCTGCAATCATTGGTAATTATATATGTAAATATGTAATGAGTAGTATAAGTAGGTCAGTACTCCAGTGTCGGTATTTTATTGAAGAGAACATGAAAACCAGCTATTGCTCTTGTATTTATTCTCATTAATTTGTCATACAAGTATACAACTTAAATAATAAACAAAAGCCTCTTCTCGGAAAAAAAGTTAATGGGCTTTCATAGGCAAAGAAAAGAAAACAGGTCCAAGCCCAATGAACTAGAAAACTCTTTGAACGAAAACAAATTTTTATTTTTAGAAAACAGAAATCTCTGCTTAGCTCTGTAGACTGTAGTCTGAACAAATCACTGAATTCATTGAAGGCAGAAATTATGCAGTGCATGATTTTGTTTCTTCATCTCACAGCTGTGAAATGTCGGTGTTCATGTTATTTTAAAATGAGTTCACATAATTTGTTAAATTGAATATTTACCCATCTAAACTTACAATTTGGATATTTACCCATGAAAACTTCAACTTCTTGGATTTCCCAAACTAATAAAACTTAAAATTAATAAGAATTATATTTGTACTAATAGTTATACCCTTCCTCAATCTTTTTTTGTTGAGATTTCCAGGGGCGGATCCAGATGATAAATCAAGTCCAGACACCATTTTAATATTTAACCGGATTATATATAGTAGATAACAAACACATACACGAAATGATCTATTGTTCAGTGTTTAAGGCAATTGGATTCCACAGGAATTGTCCTGGGTTCGATTCACGATAAAAAAATTTATTTCTAGCCATTTTACCATTAATAAGATGCATTTGATCCTTCAAAAATATTCTTATGGATCTTCTGTAGTCTAATATGCACAGCGTAAATTGATGTGCGGTCAGACTGCATATAAGCAATTTGACCCGCATATAGAGTCAATCGGAAGAAATAACTTCGAAGCCCATGCACTCTGGATATTAAAAGTTTGGACTTCTGTGAAAAATAACATGACAAAAACACAGTTTTTCGAAAATCACACTGAGACACGTGCCTAAACTTGCCTCTGAATAAAATTGCCCCTGATCTTATAGTCTCCTCTTTCCTTTTGTGCACTTTCATGGTCAGGAGAACTCCAGTTCCTCCGATATATGTCATGGGGAAATATTGACGATAGCACAAATCTCCCACTTCACAACCAAGCAATCTCAAACAAAGAAATTCTTCTGTGATAATAACAGATATGCTGGTAAGAAAAAGATCAGGATTTTGCAGTAACCTATAAGTAACATCTTTCCAGTTAGTTATATCCTGTATGTGCAGAAAATGTGTTGCAGTCTGCTGTCTGCATGAACAAAATTAAATAAAAATATCAGCTCAATAGATGAATATGATTATTACATTAAAATAAGTTGTATTGGAATATGTGAGGTTTTTGTGCAAAGTAGAATCTGAGAATCTCCTTATACATATCATACGAGCATTAGTTCAGTTGCAAGTATCAGGCTTGACAATCCAGTAGTATAAATCACATCAAACAACAATAATTGAAGTATCACGTATCAAAATAAGAACCAACAAGTTTAGCCCTTTTTTCCTCGAAGGCTAGAAGAAATTCACGCACATTGTCATCAACAATAGCCCCTTCGGCATCTGACCTTACCCAATTCTGAGTTGAAGTTTCTGCCACATCTTCCAACAAAGCCGCATGATACACTTGATATTCTACATCTTCCAATATTTCCTCATTACCTGTATGATAAACATCCCGAGGCTTCACTGATGTCACAATACACCATTCTGGATTTGTTTTGATCTTTGACATAGAATACTTGCTCAGCTTGTGAAGCGAATATAAATGGTTCGTGCTCTATTTTTTCTCCAGTGTGTATCAGACGTGAGAAATTAACTAGTGTGAAACCATATTCATCTTTTTTTATGCCCCTCCCTAACATGACATCAACCCAATCGCACTTGAACAACACAACAGTAAAGCATCCCATATAATCTAATTCAATAATTTGATTTAACCTTCCATAATAAGTCACGTCACCCAAAATTGGATTTCGATCTTTTGCATGACTATAGCTTGAAGTTTTTGCCACCACAACTACACCACTGTTTTGTGTTGACTTGTCATAACGAGATGGTCGAAATTTATAACCATTTATTTTGAACGCTCTATACTTCCTTGCAACTCCACATGGTCCTTTCGCAAGAAATACCATATCTTCTCTCATATCACCAACAGTACCATCCATCTCCATTTTCAGAACCTATTTTCAGAAAAGAAAGGTGCCATATTGTATTTCTGAAGCATAGAATAATGTAATTTAGATATCATTAAGTTTGGCCAACTGAAATTTGTATGGTATATTTTCTTATGAATATAACCCTCTAATGGCACACTTACGGTTTTAAGTTGTAAATGCAAATAGTCGTACCTTATCTCGAAACCAATCATGAAATGTCTTATTTTGGATGCGCTCGACATCATTCACGGTGAGCCGACGATTGCGATTTTTTCGCTTAATTTCAGTAGCATGTTCTCTACAGAAAGAATTTACAAGTTAATTATAGTACATATTATAAAAGTAATTAAGTATTGTCATCCAATCTAACAATTTAAGCTCAGCAACATGTTCTGTCTTTTGAATACTTACTTGAGATACGAAATGACATCTGGACAATTGAAAAGTACATAGCGATGTGCTTGCACTTTCTCCAAATTTGACAAAGTGTAGGTACCACACGTTCCTAATGGCTGTCCCTTTTGCAAAAATAATGAAGATCTTGATTGTGACAATGTAGGTTGCAATGTTTGGCCTTTTTGGCTACTTCTTAAAGGCTGATTAAGGTTTGCATCGAATCCATCAATATATCTGATAATAGAGAAGAAAATGCATTATCATAATCAAGCAATTTAATAAAATAATTTATATTATCAAAGGCATCATGGGCTTCTCAGTAAATGAAATGATATTAGTAAAAGATAAAAACAAAAGATTTACATCCATTGGACAAACCAAGAACAAATACAAGTGAAAAATAATATGTCTGTAGTAACTAAATTAAAAGATTGCACATTGAAAAGATATTGTATTTCTAGGAACTAAATTAGTTAGGACAATTACAACAAATTAAGGTCATTCTTCAACATTGAATCAATAATAGCAATGCACATACCTAGAGCAAAATATCATGCACTCAGTTGCCAAGTAAGCTTCAGCAATGGACCCCTCTGGTCGTGCTCTATTACGCACATAAGACTTCAATTCTCCAAGAAACCTACAGAAATTGTACTTGCATTATTTTCAAATCATGTATTACAGAATATAATAATAACAGTTAAACAAAATACTTCAATTATACCTTTCTATAGGATACATCCACCGAAATTGATTTGGACCACCAAGCATAGCCTCTTGAACTAAATGAATTACCAAATGCACCATGATAGTGAAAAAACCTGGTGGATAGATCATCTCTAAATGACAAAGTGTTAGTTTAATTCGAGCTTCCAGTTGTAAAAGTTTGTCGGGATAGAGAACCTTTGCACACAACTCTCTAAAGCAACTACACAATTCAAGCAAAACCTCTGTTACATTTTTGGGCAACAACCCCCTTATAGCAATAGGAAAGAGTTGTTGTATTAGAACATGACAATCATGGGTCTTGAGTCCAATCAATTTGCATTGTGACTCCTTTACACAACTCGAGATATTACTAGCATAACCATCAGGGAGCTTAATTTCTCGAAGCACCCGGCAAAATTTTTTTCTCTCTTCTCGGGTCAATGTGTAACAAGCAGGAGGTAAGTAATATTTCTTTCCAGGACGTGCCTCAGGGTGCAGACCTTCCCTAATACCCAATACTTTAAGATCATGATGGGCATTTAAGTTATCCTTTGTCTTATCTGGTTGTGCGATTGTTGTCCCATATATATTTTCACAAACATTCTTTTGAGTATGCATGGTATCTAGGTTATGCCTAAGTAAATTTGTTTTCCAATATGGTAATGTAAAGAAGATGCTATTTTTCTTCCAAGTTTTTGAGTTTTTGAAATCAATGATCTCTTCCATTTGGGAGAGAACAACAGAACCACTTGGAGGAGCAGGAGGAGGCCTAATCTCTTCAGTACCATCAAATGACTCTTTGTCATAACGATACTTATGGTCAGGATCAAGGAAACGACGATGACCCATGAAACAATACTTATGACCATTTGGCAACCATAACGAGCATGTTCCAATGTTGCAATTTGGACACCCAAATTCACCTTGTACACTATACCCAAACATATAACCATATCCAGGAAAATCACTAATGGTCCACAAGATACAAACGCGCAGAAGGAATATTTCATCAAGAGATGCATCATATGTTGACATACCTACCTCCCACAACTCCATCAATTCATCAATTAGTGGTTGCAAGAACACATCAATTTTCTGTCCAGGACCAGTTGGACCAGGAATGAGCAATGTAAGGAACAAAAACGACTTTTTCATGCACAACCATGGAGGTATGTTATATGGGACTAATACAACAGGCCAATAAGTATGTTGAGAATTCAACATACTAAAGGGATTGAATCCATCAGATGCTAATCCTAATCTAACATTACGAGACTCAATTGAAAAACTATTATGCTTACGGTCAAAATCTTTCCAAACATTGGAGTCAGCTGGATGCCTCAGTACCCCATCTTTCGTGCGCTCTTCTTCGTGCCATCTGAATAATGAGGCAGTTTCTTTACACATAAATAACCTCTTGAGTCTAGGTTTCAGCGGAAAGTAACGTAGCACTTTGGCAGGGATACCCTTCTTCTTTTTCCCTGTATTGACACAAGTATCACTGCCAACCTTCCATCGAGATGCACCACAAATAGAACAAAAGTTATCATCAGCAGTGTTCTTCCAATATAACTGACAGTTTTGTGGACAAGCATGAATTTTTTCATAACTAAGTCCTAACTTGGCCAACAGTTTTCGAACTTGAGCAAAAGACTTTGGTAATTTCTCGCCATTTGGGATGACAAGGCGCAAAATTGCAAGTAAATCAGAAAAAGATTTGTTGGTCCATTTGTTTGTGGTTTTTGTATATAATAAAAGCACCAATAGTGATAATTTGGTCAACTTACAACCATCCCATAAAACTTCATCTGTTTCTTTCAGTAATTCATAGAATGTTTCAGATTCCAAATTTGTTCCTGGTATATTGCATTCCATAGGATTTGGTACATTGCTGGTTGGCTCAGCCTCCCCAAATGCATCGTGAATTAATTGATCCATTTCGATGTGCATCCATGGATTTCCCTCCACTGGGTTATTAGAGTTCTCACCAACAAAATTCTCATGAAAAGTCCACTCTCTATAACCACGCAAGAAACCATAACAAACAAGATGATCGTAGACAGATGCTCTATCGAGTATGAAATGGTTAACGCACTTCACACAAGGACAAGGAATTTTACCGTTAGATGGCAGATTTTTAAAAGCAAAGTTAAGAAACCTCTCAACACCATCCATGTAATTAGCACTGCCTCTTTTGCAACCAAGCAACTCTTTGGCTAAAGTAAGATCCATCTGCCTCCAATTCAACAGTGGTGTACAGACAAGTTTCACCTAATAAGGATGATTAATTATTAAAGATGGCAAAACGTAGTGATGATTAAATATTAATGATGGCACCCAATACAACTATCAAACAAATGCACTTCAGATTTATGAACAAAATAAAGTAGTGGTACCCAAAACATGTCTCATCAGGAAAATAAAGTAGTGGTACCTAGAAAAATTTTATTTAGCTATCAGACAGTAATAAATTTTAAAAATTGCAACATGTTATGGAGTTAAATCAACAGAAAAACACCTTAATCAGAGAGGACCGTGATGAGTACCGAAAACTACTGACAGACGAAGGGACCACCGAGAAAGGGCTTGAGGGTGAGGGTTTAGGCGATGTACCGGTTTGGGCGAGCTGTGGATGCACTCACCGACGATGGCTTGAGGGTTTAGATGACAATCCACCGAGTAAAGCGATCCACCAAGCGCAACGATCCACCGAGTCCGACTATGGCTTGAAGGTTGAGATAACAATCCACCGAGTCCGACAATGGCTGGAGGGTTGAGGGACCAGTCTTTTCTCTGTATGCGTTAGGTTTAGGAATTAGGTTGGAGGAGAAGGGGGCAAAAGTGAGCATAACCTTAGTGAAGAGTGTGAAGACATTGTTTTTGTCAAAAAGTCCACCGACTCTTGATTTGGAAGCAATTTTTTGGCCTTTAGATCAGATTTGTATGGTTCGGATTGGACAGTAGTAGCTGATTTTTTATTGTTAATTAAGTTACAAATTATTGTTAATTTTATGTACACACACGTTACAATTTTTATGTACAAAAAACAAATTACAAATTATTAAGTTCTACAATAGGGAATCATGTCTTTTATAGAAAATTAAGTTGTACAAAAACAAATTAAAATTTTTATGTACAGACAAGTTACAATTTTTATGTACAAAATACAAACTACAAATTATTAAGTTGTACAATAGGAAATCATGTCTTTTATAGAAAATTATGTACCAAAATCAATTATTAAGTTAACAATGTCAATAAATCACATGCCATATTTTGAACTTTTAAGTTGCAGTTAAAAGAGAAAAGGGAATCATGTCTGTTGCAAAATAATATTTTCCTTGCACCAAAAATCTAAAATACAAAAACAATATTTTTCCTATCATCAAATTATAAGTTTTAGAGCAAAATGAACAAATAAAGTATTATCAGTTTTTGTAAAAGGCCATAACCTTATTTTCTTATGCACCAAATCCTCTTTTCAGTTGATTTACTTTTTACCAGTGAAATGTAATTGGTACAACAACATCACCAAACTGGTACAACAACACACCTTTAATTCTACAAAATAGAAATGTAATTGGTACAACAACATACTTTTATGTCTGGTACAAACTGGTAAAGAAATGTAATTGGAAGATCCACCATTATATGGTAACAAGGCAAACCCATCGAAATAAATTTAAATATGAAGGACTGAGACCTTCATTAAGAATCAAAAAATTTTAAATATACACCACAATACTTATATAAAAGATTATATATCTTGAAGAATCCACCATATATGTAATTCTTACTTCTACAAAATAGAATCAAAAATCAGTTAATCTAATTAACTGTATATATCTCTGTTATCAAAATTCAAGCTCCTATATTAATTAGACATTTCTAGTAGATTAATATTCAGGAATCTCGCAACAAGCACCATTGGAATTCAACAAGCTAATGAAGCCACCTACAATAAGATCAATTAGTTAATTAGTTGCAAATTTAATGTGATTAAGATATTACTGCCAAGTAAAAAGTTAAAATCTAGAGAGCATGTTATTTGACTTCACTAACATTGTTCATCATGAGTGGATGCATGAGATGAAGGAGAAGGACTGAGACCTTCATTAGAAGAAATATTTTCAGAACTATTTGAAGTCTACATAAACAAAATACAAAATCAATAGCTTTCTTATAATCAAAGAGCTGAATTGTCTAGTTTAACGAGTTAAATCAATTGTCTAATCCACTTACCATAGTATAAGGAGAGTCTGATTTCTGCTTATTTGATTGCCTTTCTAACTCTTCAACTCTAATCTCAAACTTATCTAATCTCATTATCAACTCACGAACAAGTACCACTAACATTTTCTCATCCAATGTTGTTAAATCCATACCTTGAAAGTGATGAGTAGGCTCAAGCACCCTTTTTGGATCATGAAGTAATCCTAATCCCCGTACACAACCATGTTTATCTTTACCCATAACTTGAGATAAAGCATCCCCCTCCCAAGCTACTCTTCCATCTGAGTTGCTCACTGTCTCGGGGTGTTCATCCATTTGCTTTTGTATTGCCAACTAACACATACAAATACAATTTAATTTATTCATCAACTACCTTAGTGTTTCAACACTTGTCAACTCAATAATCATCAGTAAACAAATTCTTGGTAATAAATGTTAGTGCTTACTGCAACTTCTTCATCTACAAAAGTGCCATCCTTGCGTTTATGGGTCGCTAGGTATATCTCAGCTCGGTTTGGTTCTCTTTTCTCTGGATCATTCATTTGCTGTGAAATTCAGTCATAACAAGCAATAACTAATTGTTATTCTTGTTTGAAACAAAAGAGTGAAACAAATAAATACACAAGAAATGTATTATTTTAATAATACATTTTGAAATGGATCAAGTGATTAATTTTTGGTTACCATCTCATGAGCATGACG
>CAXKVX010000363.1:0-41354 GCA_964058865.1 Eleocharis quinqueflora
CTTCTTTGCTTATGTCAGTGCTGGCGCACTCATAATATCACCCTCCCGTTATTGAGTCCGTATCTGCTGTTCTAACTAGTACGACAGAGTTCTGTTATTTTATTGCTAACCGTTTAATTTATACGGATGGTACTGATGAATTATACGGAGTTCGTTGTATTATATAAGTTATTTGTTAGATCGAAAATGAACAATCAGATATGAAATAATAGAGCTCTGATATTCCATCGAAATAACAACGGATATGAAATCCCCGTTATCAAGCAAAACTATATTACTTATTATTGCAGTAATAAAATTATATGACTTCTTTGTTACTGTAATAAAAGCACAAAACTTGGACATCTGGATCTGGTGTTATTATCTTTAATTCGAATTCAAGTGAAATTCTTGTAGTAAAAATACAAAAAAAAGTATAATGCTTGAGGACCACATACATTCTTGTTCCATCTCCTTTTTGTTTCCTGTTCACTTTCTTTCTGTATTATTTTTTTTTTGACAAATTACACACCAACCACAATTAAAACTTTAAAATCTGTTAAAATGTCTAAGTAAATTTGCCAATTTATGAATAAAAAAACTTCGCCAATTTACTGTTAGAATCTGCAGTGTGAACTGATTTGTAGAAAAGTTTGAGATTTATGTTTAGAGTTACCATTGATGTTCTTCATGTAAATTTTATTGTTGTATCATGTCTTATCTGATATATTATATTGAGTGAGACTACGATGTTTAAGCTAACATGATGGAGTTTGTACTTGCGACTCATATCTCGAATTTGAAAAAAAAATAATAATATGAACCGTTTAGAACGTTGTCCATACTAAAATCTACTTACAAACAATTTTTTTCATTTTTTAGATTTCTTTGCTATTTTATCGGATGGATTAAAATTTCATTAATTAAAGAGGTATGTAATCGTTAGATTAACAAATTTTTCACCCATTCGTAGATGGTAAAAAAAAAAAAAACTGAAAAATTTAGTCTTTGAGTAAATTTTTTATGGATGTTGAACGGTTCAAAATGACTGCTTGAACTTCAAAATTTGAAATATATGATCGTAAGTACGGTAGAGCTTGTACTCGCGCAACTACCGTAGACTCACTCATATTATATTATAAATCTAAAATTTTATTAATAATATTGCATTTAATTCTAATAGCTTTACTAAATAAGAGGATACCACAATAAAACCCTTATATTATTATCTTCTTTCATCTAGTAGTGATGGAAAATATGAATACGCTTATATCTATATAGTATATACCCAACTAGATACAAATTTGTCATTTCGAAATATTTTAATAAAATTTGATTGTTGTTAAAATAAACTGCTGGGATAGTTTCTAAGTCAACTGTTCTAGTAACCAAGTGTCAAACCCCATAGTAAACGGCAGACTTTAATTAAAGAGCCCAAATTAATTGAAACAGATTTTTGTCAAAGCTGGAGTTCTGTTAGAAGTTCATAATATCAGAGAAACCAATATGTCCTGTAAACACAATATTACCCATAAATTAATATTCTTTTATAACTATAAAACGAATAATTTTCCCTGTCTCTTTTTTTATTCATTATTTGTATGTTTACAACACAGACCCACAAACAAAATAAAAAATAAACTTGATACTATTACAGAATGGATTTTTAACACCGATCTTTTTAAACCGGATTTAGATTTAAAACTGAATTTCAACTAAGCTTCGGTTTAAAAGTTGTAAAATAATTAAAAATAGAGATTTAAAACAGAATTTTATAAGGGATCCTGTTTAAAAAGCCCCTTTAACAGCGGATGTGATTTTTTAAACCGGATGGCTTTAAAACTTCGGCATTAAATTATCCCTTTAAAAGCAGATCGATATATGGGTCCGATTTTAAAACTTTCTTTTTATAGCAGACTGCTTGGGCACCGATTTTAAAAATGTGTTTAACAGCGGAATACTTGTAGGGTCCGTTTTTAAAAGCTTTTTAACAAAAACTCACAGATTGACCTGTGACTTTTTAATATGCATCGTTCATTTGAAATTAATCCAACGCTCATTAACCACTCAGATAATACCCATGGATTGTGCCCTTCTTTTGCTCTCTCATCTCTTTATAATCTCTTTAATTTTCATTTCATCTCTCATTTCTTTCTATCTCTCAACAATCAAAATCTTACTTGAAAAACACTTCTAATATTAGTGGAGATTTGAAGATTTGAATAGATAAGGAATATTTATTTTGAAGAATATTTGAAGAAGATTTAATTGAAGATTTATTTTTTCTTCTATTATTAATTTTTGTTGAAATTATCAAATATTCATTCTAATAATCTTAGCTTTAGAAAATATGTGAAATTAGATGATTTTTCATTAAACAAAATAATATCTTAGGTCATTCTTAGAACATTATAAAATGTTAGATTATTTTTAAAATTATATTCTAGATTATTTTTCGAAAAATTCTAAGATTCTAGATCATTTAAAAAAAATTGAAAACACTTTTAAACTGGCCTTGGACCAAAAATAAGAAGTTTGAAAATCCTTTAAAACCAGTCTTGTTATTTTAAGATCTTTAAAATCGGCATTTATATTTAATTCGGTATAATAGATCCTTTTGAACAGCGGCGTCGTAGTCTCGTAGATTTGTTGTTCGATTTAGAAAACCCTTTAAAAGCGGTGTTTTTCTAGTGTCCAGTTTTAAAGGTTCAACCTTTAAAGTCGTATCACACGAATTTTTTAACAATCCCTTTAGTAACATCGGTCCTAGATCCGATTTTAAATGTCATATTAGACTGATTATAAAAGCAAAAAAAGTAGTAGTATGAACACCTAAAAATAGTTCCTAAACGTAACTTGAATTTCGACCTCATTCATAAAGATCTTATACCTGAGCTGGAACTCAGTCCCCTGAACCCGCTCATAGTACTGCACTCAAATGTGAACTCCAAACACCAATCCTGTATCTAGCCATGCGCACCAGAAACAGAACAGTACTGAAAGTACTGAAGCCGACCAAACAGCCACGCCGCCTGAATCAGCGCCTGTGTTCTTATTGTAGGAACAAGCACCTTAGATCAACCACAACCAGCTAACATCATTTAGCACGAATCTTGAGATATCCTCAGATTAAATCAGGACCGTACAATAAGCATATCCGGAATATCAAAGAGAGCTGACTAGTGGTCACTGCCACGGTCACAAAAAACCGACACAAACCACGGCATCCCTCGTGCACTGCTCGATCTCTCCTTTTTATCACGATTCCCAACCCCTCTCTTTGATCGATCTCTCTCTTCTCGATTCAACCCCACCTCATTTACTCGCACGCGCTTTCCCGTTTTCTATTTAAACCGCTACACTTCCCCCTTCTCCTTTCATACATACACACCTCACTCAAATTCAAACTCTACTCTCCACTCTTTTACTGTTAGTCTGTTACTACTTCAATCCATGGCTAGCATGGTCTCATGGATCTCTGAACCCTTGCCATTAGACAACGATGCCTTAACCAGAGCTCTCCAGTTCTCCCTCTCCGACACCACCTCCTCTTTCGACCAGTTCGTGTTGCCAACTGATTGGATCGGGTCGGATCTGACCGGCCTAATCGGTTCTTCTGATCTTGTTCATGCTCAACCACAGCCTAGCATGACGGGTCGGGGTGCCAAACGGAAGAGGAAATCCCGGGCTACGAAGAGGAATCTCACGACTTACATCAGCACGGATGCGGCCAATTTTAGGCAGATGGTGCAGCATGTCACTGGTGTTGATTTCGAGTTCGGGGAACCGGGTTCGGAGATGGAACCCAGTATGGGAAGACCTGAACCGAAACGTGTACCGAGTGCTAGTATGCAATCCAGCTGTGTATTGCCTACGCTTGACACGTCAGCATTGCTACTGGACCAGGCGGGGTTGATTGGAGCACTGGAGGGGAGAGAGTCGGTTGGGCTGGTCGCTGGTCCGGGTAGAAACCCGGTTTATCAAATGGATCCGCTTAGTTGCTTCCCTACGCTCGAGTCGTGGAGTGTAGTGTGAAGGGGAGGTTTTAAAAGCAACTTCTCTTCTCTTCGTTTCTTTTTTTGTTTTTGTTTTTATTTTTGTTTTTGTTCCACTTCCACCTCTTTTATATCTTCTTTTGTATCTTTTTATTCTTTTCTTTGTTTAGAAATTAACTGGAAGAGGGGGTTAAAAATTAATATGATGGAAATGTCAAATGTACAGCACATGGTGTGGCCGTGTGGGGGATTGCATCATTGCAACTTTGCAAATTGCAAGTGGTGTACATCTCTAGTTAGGGGCATGAGGATCAAATGTAGCAACTTTCTTTTCTAACTCCCACGGTGGTTTAATTAGCTTAAATTTCTTAATTTTCTATGTTTCCTCTCAGTAGCATATTACAAATTTTCTGTGTTACAATCATTTGTAAATATTTCCTCCTTAATTTTGAAACTTTGTACGAGTAGGGGTGACTTTTTTTGACATCAATTTAACTTGGGAACTTTCGGACAATAAATCTTTTGGATTATTTTCGTTACAAAAAAAGTGAAATATATTTTCTTTGAGATTATTCTAAATATCAGTAGCATATAATTCATTCCATCCACATCATCCCCACACTACGTGTATTATGCAGGTAGGTAAGCGATGATGATTGAAATGGTTAATGTACCTCCCTGCCAGAAAATCATGTAGAAATTCAAAGAGGGAAATGCGAAATTGGTTTAGCAAATTGCGAATCATCTTTTTAGAGAGAAAAAAAAATCTTTCAGAAAAGAATAACCCGAAAAAGGAATTGAAGAATCATTCTATATTTCTATATTTATCATATCTAGAAGAAGACTAGGTGAACCCACGTTATCCCTAATTCCCTATAGGTAATAGCTAGCCTAATGCGGCAGTTAATTCATTTTATATCATGATTCGTGACATTTGTAATAAATTAACATCCTTTTAAAGAAGTTCTTGCGCCAGAAAAAAGATTCTTACATAATTCAATAAATGCTTGTCTACATTTGTAACAAATTCCTCCTCAAGTACATTATTTTGTTCTTTATTTATAGCAAAAACACTAGCGCATAGGCACTTCTGCAAGTAAAAAATATAATACTGACAATTCATAGTAGTATTTAATTAATTAATAAAAAATTACAAGTAGTTTATATATGATAACAAATTATTAGCAAAAAAACTCGCATAATTAAAGAATATTAGTCGTTAGGCGAAAGCATTAGTTCGTCCTTCAAGAGACTAGTCTTCAAAGAGCATAAGATGAACCGACTGCAACACCGTCACACTTAGACCTGCATAACATGCGTAACAATCACGAAAGAGGATAGTTGCGTTAATCGTTTTGTTTAATGATTAAGAAATTTTGTTTCGTTAAATGTTTTGTTAAAGATAACGATCAGAACGAAACATAACGATTAAACTCATTCTCTTCGCTTTTCATCAATCTCATCTCTCATCACACTAAAGCAAATCAGGAACTGGTGGTGAACGATTCTAATTATATACTAAAATCAAATCATTCATATCCTCATTCGAGTAATCCTTCATCTCATCTCTCATCACCTTATCTCAGCATAATGTTTTTCTCTAAAATAAAAAATAATTCTAATAATACACAGTCACAAACGATCACGAAACAATATGTTTTCGTTAACTGTTTCGTTATTTAAACGAAAGTATCTTTGATCACAATCGTTTCATTTGTCACGAAACGAAAAACGATTAAACGACCGATCATTGACAGTCCTAGTCACACTACTATTTATCATCAGTGATTTTTTAGATTTTATGATAATGTTTTATGTGTTTTCTTATACTCTATTATCATTTCTTAACAATACTTTACTGGTATAAAAAAAGAAGACATAATAATGATCTTAAACGGTAGAGGGAATGGATATATTTATATTTTAAGGCAACCTTTGAGATCAAATTCATACAACGAATATACATCAGAAATTTTCATCAAAATTTTGATACACCTTTTGATTTATTCGTCTAAATGAACTAACGACATAGGCCACAAAATAACATCTGTATTAATAAAAGAAAGCAATCCTTAAGAAATGTATCCAATCAAAGGAGGCAATTGAGAGGATGCACCTAGTGTTGTTATTATATATAAAGTTCATAACATATCATGTACTTAAAATTTGTCAAACCAAACTAATGAGATCAAAATAAATATTAACGTTATTTGATCCACATAAGTAAAATTTGCGTAAATAAACATAATGTGCAACATAAGAAATAAACAAATAAAATAAATTCAAAATCAATACATAATTAAAATTTCGATACATACATAATGCATAGTTTAATACAACAAAAATTACAAGTCAATAACAAAATCCATGCCTACAACATGCTCTTTTAAAAATAAGGGATTGTGACATAATAAAACATAATAGGTAACATAGCTCTTGTAGTAATAATATGTTTTTTCTTAATAGTACCAATTTGACTTTGTCTTTAGCAATAAGATTTGATGTTTACCCACTTAAGTACACCACTTTACTTATTGTTCTTATAGAATAAAATATCAACCATGTACAAAATAAGAATGATGCATTCACTCCTACTTATCTTGAGATATCATTGATCTATTGTATCTTCTTTAAATTCGAAAATGATTATGACCTCATGAAACTTTAGGTATCATTGTCATGAGATCAGCTTTGACCTATATATTGATCGACATCTCATATTTTCTTTTCTTTTAGAACAAAATCTTCGGGTTTTTTCATAAAAATTTATTGATGCAAATCTCTATTAGGAAATGCTTACTATTAATAACAAAAATAATTCACGCATGACATAATAAAATGAGTCAATCATAAAAGAACTAATCATCAATCAATCAAACTGAAAAAATAATCAAAACACAAAAATATTTCAATTATAACATAATAGTTCACATATAATCAATTTATATCACCGTTGGACATAAACAAATTCAGTCATAAAAGAAAATTTTATTTAATAAAATATACTGACAATTAAACTTGATAATTTTAAAGCAGCAATTTGCACAATCATTTTTTTTTCTATTCTATTTAACTAGAAAATCTTTATTGTAAATTATATTTGGCTTTGATATCAAATGAAATAAAATACTTTCAGTCATTACGTATTTTACAATAAACATAAGCTCAAAAACATGTAATTCATATAAGATAACAAAACATAAGTAAAACAATCTTACATCATTCAAGAACATAAGTTATTAAGCGGAAGCATTAGTTTGTCTTTAAAGAGACTGATTTTGAAAGAGCAGAAAATTAATCGATTGCAATATCGTCACACTAATATAGATCATTAATGATTTTCTTTAGACATTATGATGGTAATTTATGTGTTCTCTTCTACTCTATTTTCTCCTTCTTAACATTGCTTTTGTGGCCGAAAAATAAGACATACTAATGATCTTAAAACAGTAGCAAAAATACGTATATTTATATTTTAAGACAACCCTTGTGGCCGAAAAATAAGACATACATGGTAATTTATGTGCATACTAACGTTAGCACAAGGTTTTCATTATGAGATCGTTATTGTAGGCTCGGACCTAAATCCAAGACATCAAATGTTCAGCTAACAGGCCTCAATTGGGCCTAAGTTTCAGGCTCCAAGTACAACGTTTGCTCAAGAGGATTTGTCATTTGTCCTATAATTGAGTTAATAGGAAATTCTGATAGTTCAATAAACAATTAAATAACTATTTACAGGTCAAATCAGTAAATGCTTGGAATACATTTTCAAATTGAAAAGTGGATATTCGCCTTGTGTGGAGAATTAAATTAACTGATGCTGGCCATGGCGGAGGCAGAAACTTCTTCTTGTGGTGTCAATAACAAAAGATTCATATTACAACAACAAATTTTTATTCAAAAATTAATATTTGCAGCAACCTAGTACAATAAAACAATAAAATGAAATGCAGACAAAATAAAAATAATAACCAAACAAAGAGATTACATTTGTAGAACATTGAAAAGTAGTACAGGCCATTCAACATACTTCACAAAATACAGTATTGTTAACAAAATGATGACTTTTACTTAAACAAAATATAAACCTAATATACTCTATTTTCTTTTAGCTAATTTAAACCTACGAGATCCCATATCTTGATAAAAATACATAATGGACTCATTACTAATATTTCCAAAAATCTCTCTCTCAATATATGTCACTAAACAATCATTCATCCATTGATCACACATTTTGTTTCTCAACTTGTTTTTAATGAAATTCATTGCAGAAAACGCTCTCTCAACCGATGAGGTGGCAACAGGAAGAACAAGAGCTAATTTTATTAACCGAAATACTTCTGGAAATAAAAGATCTCGTCGGGTATGTACCATCTTTTTACATAGATCACTAATTCCTTTCAATCCTTGAAAGCTAATATTTGGTCGAACATCCGCAATGAAACAGTCTAGTTGTTGTGGTAAGGCTAGAAGATCAATTTTTGAAAAATCTTGTGGATAAAATGTAGCCAATTTCACTAATCTTTCTTTATCAAATGCTTCAAATGAGTCTCTAGGATTCAAACATGCTATGCAAAGAAGTAACTCAGAATTTGTCTCATCAAATCGGTTATTGAGTTCTTGAAGTTGCATATCTAAAATGGTACAAAATATCTCAACACGATACCTATGTAGGTGCGATATATCTGGAGCTTTGCGAGAGGATTTGCCAAGAGCAAGATATCTCCCATCTAGTTCGGGTATCTCAATTTCATGTCTTGTTGCAAAATCTGATGCCTCGTCGATAACAGATTGCCATCCTTCATCTCTCATTTTTTGCAATTGCATTTTAGCTACTCTAACTAATGTCACAACATTTACAATATCTTGGTCTTTACGCTGCAAAGCTAAAGAAAGATCATTTGTTAGCCCCAACAAATTTTTCATAAAAAACAAACAAAAAACAAAGTCAAAGTTCTGAAGAAATCTTTTGAGACATTTTGCTTCGTTTCTTTGTTCTTGTTTTGAACCATTTTCTCCAACCCATTTCAGGACATGTAGTAATGAGGAGTAATTAGAAATAAAATTCAAAATAGTGCGATAGTGAGACCCCCAACGCGTATCACCCGGTCTTTTGAGACCAAGTTCTTGATTCAGACCTCTTCCGGTTTGAAGATCATCATGACTTCGTGATTCTATTAGATCAATGCCAAACTTGTTGCGCAATATATCCCGACGTTTCGGGGAACCACCAACAACATTTAAAGTACGACTAATCAAGTCAAAAAACCAATCAACATCCTCATTACTTTTAGCAATGTACACAAGTGTCAATTGAAGTTGGTGTGCGAAACAATGTATATAGTAGGCTGATTGATTTTCTCTAAGTATCAATGCTTTTAATCCATTGAATTCTTCTCTCATGTTGCTTGCTCCATCATAACCTTGACCACGTACTCTTGATAAATTCAGCTTGTTTTTTCCAAGCAAAGAAACTATGGCTTCTTTAAGAGATTGTGCTGAGGTGTCCTCGACATGAACAATTCCCAAAAAATGCTCTACAACATTGCCTCCTCTTGTCACATATCTTATGACAAGTGCCATCTGTTCCTTTTCTGAGATATCACATGACTCATCAACTAAAATGGAAAAGAAATCACCTCCTAGCTCGTCAATGATGGTCTTTGTAGTTAGCTTTGCAGCAGCGTGCACAATCTGTTTTTGGATTTCGGGAGAAGTGAGTTGTAGGTTTCTTGGAGCATTGTGAAGAATAACTTTGTCCACCTCTTTATTATTCTTGGCAAGAAATTTCAAGAGCTCAAGAAAATTGCCTCTGTTGCTGGAATCTTCAGATTCATCATGACCACGAAATGCTAAACCTTGACAAAGAAGATACCGTATGCAAGAAATTGAAGAGTTTAACCTGATAGTATAGTTGGCTGTTTCTTGCTCGGTTTGCTTGTTAAGTGCAACTTGGATAGACTGATTTTGGTTTAGTAGAGCCTCACACATGATTCTAGCTTGATTATGAGCACTAGAAGGCCCCCCAACATGAATTCTTAGCCGGTCTATTTTATTAAAACCTTGAAAACCAGTGGTAACAAAAGCATCACCTCCCGCTTGGTTACCCATTTCAGCCTTAAATAGATAACAAAAAAGACAAAATAGCTTATTCTTTTGCAAGCTATACTCCAACCAGCTAGGATGTTTGTCATACCAACATGGATTAAACCTTCGCAACACACCTCCTATTTCAACTTGTGGATATTCACATCCTCTTGGTTGACAAGGACCTCTTTGCAAATAAACTCTTCTTACTTCATCACGAATGTTTGGAGGATAGTCAAAAATCTTTTTGCGACATCCAGGATCTTCTATAGCATCATCTAGATTGAAAGATTCTACTCGAACTCTGTTGGATTCTGGAGGTGGAGGTGGAACTTGAGGTGCTTCAACTACTCTCCTTTTTAAAAACTTCTCCATTTTTATCTGTGGAAGAGAAGTGAAAAAAATTAGATTTAAAAAAATCAAACTTATATCTCAGATTCTCAGTTGATACTGAACTCAATCAATAAGCTGCTAATCAGCATAATCCACTATTCAGATATTACTAATCAGGGTTAAAAATTCTTCTGGTAAGTGGTAAGTGGTAACCAGTATATCTCATCTCATAATAAATCAGAAAAGGGGATACAGATGCAAAACTAAATTAATTAAAAGGGTTATAAGAATAGAAGATGGTCCTCACCATATATAAAAATCTACCAAACAATCAAAATTAATTAAAAATGTTAGGAGATAAGGATACCCATTAAAAATATTCAAAAACCATCTTGAAACATTCATCAGATATAGAAATCTACCAAAAATCCCAAATTACCAAGCTTTATTATCAATTACTCAGAACAAAAATATGCCCCAAAACCTCACGGTCCTCACCTAATTGAAAATTTGAAACTAGGTCAATGGAGATTGGAAAAGACGGTCTAGACTCCGGTCGGTGTGAGCGAGCGAGTCAGCGAGAGAGGGCTAAAACCTAAAAGATGAGCTAGCGAGCGACGGGAGTGAGAGAATGTCTATGCTTCTGGAGAAACCGAGAAAGAAAAAAGACAGAACAATTTTGATTTTTGAACTATGGACTCAATCCTTAAAAAATGAATGACGCAGACGCTTAGAAAAATAAATGAGGGGGCATGAGCCTGATTAGTGATTGTTTTTTAATCCCTATGCATAAAAAGAAAGGCAAAAATTATTGCCAAAGCCCAGCGCTGAGCGCCCCAGCGGCCAGCCCAATTTTGAATCTCTAAGCCCACCTATTCAATCAGAAAATAAATGTGGTGTCAATAATAGAAATGTGGATAAAACTTTTGTGGGGTCAACGTAACAAAAAAGTGAGATATATTGTATATATAAAATAAAATTTTAATGCATATTTAAGGCAAAATTAAAATTAAGTGGTGTCAGTTGACACCATTGTCACAAGAATGCCTCCGCCACTGATGCTGGCATTTCTTGACTCATGTATCAGTACGAGCCGCCACATCCGAACCTCTGTACATATTCTGGTTTGTTTATGTATGAATCATCGGCCGTTTTAACCATCTAATTGGCATTATATATGATCTGTGATGTCAAACTCAATCAAAATATAAGATGTGCAATGAAATAATTGTTCAGCAAACGAAAGAAAACAATAAGGTAATGTAGCTAGCAGGTCAGGTCCAATATGGCATAGGTGCGTAATTGAGCTTTTTGAGTAGTATTACTATGCCTTTCTCTGTTTATTGATGCTACCGTTACTACCAATAATGTTCAGTCTTTACTTTCTGACAAAGCTTAGGTGAAGAATTCGAAAACCATCGACACCCAAAATGAAGCTCGTACCCCTGCAAATGTTTATATTCCTTTATTTCTTGCATTATAGTTTATGCTTGATGCCCTGCGTGAATATGTAGTGGAATTTTCGGTTCAAAAACTGAACTGGTATTTGTTGGTACTAGCCATTGAGACTTTACTGATAATAAGGCATATGCAGAAGGATTAGTGCGTATTTCAATCTGACAAGGGCAAAGGGGCTTTTAAAATTTTTATTGTATGGACTTATTACCCTTTTCTATAATTCCTCATTTATTAGTAAAAAGTTGAAAAAATATATTATGCACCCTTGACAAACAACATGACACTTCAACTTGAAGTTGCATGTCCTTGTTTAGACTTGTTTATCCTCTACAAATTACCATGATGCATTACATGGTGTAAATCTTGTGCCCGATGAGCACTCTGCGTTTAAACTTTACTGTCGTTGTGTTTGTATGCCGATGGCATTATAAGAACATCTTGATTCTGGAATTGACATCAGTTGTCTTCTAGAAAATCCATATCAAGAAATGCATAATTCTTTTCATTCTATCCAAAACGAGATGAAAAATTCCAAAAAAAATGATATTTGCCTTGGTGAAGATAGCAGAGACCCCATTTATAAATTCAGTATTTGGGAAACACCGTTACAGTTTATGATTTTATGGTTTCCACTAGGCCCAAGTACTGGAGGATAGGTTTATATTGGGCCTAAACCGTAACGATTGTAGTTTAAACTATAATTAGGCCTCCATTGGGGTGAACTTGTATTAACAAAAAAAAATTCATACGGTTGAGTAAAGCCGCTTTCAAACGAAAACATGGCAGTCATTACTTGAATTTCAGAATTTCCAAACTTTTCATAACAAAATCGAAACGGGTTTTTAGAAAATTTCTGTACAGAACCGAAGATCGTGAAAATTTCAAATTTCCAGACAGACAACGTGCCAAAATATGTTTTATATCAAATCAATTATTTCAAGTCAGAACTAGAAATTGAATAGTTCCCAACATTCCATTTCATTCCATTCCATTGCATCTATGTTGTTTTGAGCTCATTGACTCTTGATCCGGAGCCAACAGTAACCACCTTAACCCACCACCACCACCACCACCTCGGAATTGGAAATTCACCATGGATTTTCCCAGAACTCCAAGCCGCATTGCCACTTCCAAGGAATTGAACTACCCGCAAACCCCACGCCGCATGAACTCAACCTTCGATTCCGATTTTCCCCGAACTCCACACCGTCGCACCTCCATCCTGGAATCCGACTTTCCCAGAACCCCACTACGACGCACTTCCATTCCACAATCCGATTTTTCTGGAAATCCACGACCGGACTTCCCACGTACGCCACGGAGAAGAGGCGCATTGGGGGAAATCGATTTCCCGCAAACACCCCGCCCCCGTCGCAATCCACCTCCTCAGAAACCTCAGTCGAAGTCGAGTTCCTCCGCCTTGCCAAATCGCTTAGTAGTGTTGCTAAACGAGCATTTCAAGACTCGTGATGACTTGTCGAAGGCGTTGTCGCTTCAGTCGCAGATCAATGGAGAATGCAACGCTCTTGAGAAAACCACGGGTGAGCTCAAGGAGAAGGTTCGTCTGGCTTGTTCGGAATGGATCTCCCGATCGGAGGAGCTCGGTCGAATTGTTGATGGGTTTGGTTCAATGCTTCCTCAACCGGAAGGTCTTTTGCTATGAAAGCTTAATTTGTGATGAACTAACATTGTAGAAAGTTTTTGCATTAGTTAGTTTTGATGAGTAACCAAATAAATTCCACATTTGAGCAAATTTAGCATGGTTCATGTACAATATTGAAGTCTCAAAATTCTATTTGCACAACATGCTCTTATACTTTTTAATAAATTAATAAGAATTTATTGAATTCTTGTATAAAACTGCCAGTAGCAAAATACGGACATTATACTAGTATTTTTTTAAGCAGTAGGAGGAAGACCTCTTAATTTCATTAATAAAGAATTATATTTACGACATTATACTAGTATTATGTGATAAATAATGTCTTAATTTCATATGTACACCAGAACTACCCATCTATGATTGGCATAGTTGGAGTTACACGAGTTGACGTGAGATCTATATATTTGCTTTTTTAGGTGGGGATATGGAGAGAATGGTGCGAATTGAGCTGCCAAATCTTGCAAAGGAAGTTTGTAGGATTCAGACTGTGCAATTGTATGCTGGTAACAATTATCTTTTAATTGCAATTACCTTAGATAATTATTTTTTGTTATTGAATTGCATTGTCATTGCAGTTGATTTTCTTTTTATTTTATAACTGCAATGCCTCTTTCAGAGAAAGCACTGAAGCTTGAAGCAATGGTTGGTAACCTTGAAGATTCAGCCTCTACCATTGTTAGGCAGAGTTCTATGAATAAATCCTTTTTAGGTCTTACACATGCGCCAAATTTTAATGTGAGTCCCTATATTTTATTTTCCCTTTATCAATATGACATCTTTAAAAAACAATACTTTATCACTACAGTACCATTGTGATTATTTTTTGGTTATCATTAATGTGTGTTGAACTCCCTCAAAGATAGTGGATAAATATGCACCAATGCACCTGTGTCACAGTACCCTGTACCCTAAACCCTATGAAATTCTCTTCTCTGTGTTGTTCAAACTTCAAAGTACCAGACATTAATAATTGTCCATGTATATGGCAATATCTTCAATTATTAATTTTGAATTGCTCTGTCTAAACTCAGGATAGCCAATGGAAACAAGAGAAGCTTTTAGATGCCATCAATGTCGTGAAAGAAATAGAGCAAGCATTGATTGATATATGCAAAACTAGACCAAAGTGGTCTAATCTAGTCAAAGCTGTAGATTCAAGAGTTGAAAAGGCCCTATCAGTTTTAAGGCCTCAAGCTCTGTCTGATTATCGAGCCCTCCTTGTATCTCTAGGTTGGCCCCCAGCCCTTGTGACAAGTCAAACTATCACGAATAACCAACCACTAGTTCCAAATCCCCTTCTTTTGATGGATCCTGCTAAAAGGGAGATTTATTCTCGAAGTTTTTTAGCCTTGTGTGCATTGCAACATGTACAGTCTCAACGAGATGCAAGGCAATCCATGAAAAATGAGAAATTACAAAAAGGACTATCTTTTGAAAGTGGACTTTGGGCTATAGATGAGCTGGTTCAACCTGTTGCATCCAGGATGGAGCACCATTTTGCAAAATGGTCCAGTCAGCCAGAGTTTATTTTTGCGCTGGTCTTTAAAATAACGAAAGATTTTATGGATGGAGTGGATGATGTCTTGCAACCTTTGATCGATAAGGCTAGGTTATCAGGCCTGAGTGCAAAAGAGGCTTGGGTTAGTTCAATGGTCCAGGTCCTTTCAGGGTACTTGGAGAAAAAGATACTCCCTCCCCTTGTAGTCACATATTGTGAAAATAAAGATGACAGCATAGAGGTTTCTTCGTCATGGTTAAATTTGATTGACTTGATGGTTAGTTTTGACAAGAGAATGCGAGTTCTATCCTCTGCAGGTATTAGAAAACTTGAACCTCTTATAGATTTAAATGAAACAATCTCAAAATCAGTATCAATTTTGTCGATCTTTGATGAGCACTTAGATTGGCTTCAAATTTGGGCTGAGATAGAGGTTAGTTTTACCCAAGAAAAGTTAAAACCTGAATTGGAAAATGAGAACTGTTGGTCTTATGAAATTAAAGATCAAGGTAATGAAGAAGAACGTAACTACAAATTCCTTCTTTCTACTAGAGAAGAGTATAAGGCGCCACCAATTGTAGATGCTATTTTGAAAAATGCCTCATTAATAATCGAGAGAGGTCACGCAGTACCAACTAAAAGCACAAAAATTGAATTTATCAGAAAATCAGGAGTTCTGTTTCTTAACCATTTCTTTGTGGTATTGCTTCAAAGGTGCCGCGACTTAGAACTAATCACCACAGCCATTGATGAAGATGCATTGGTGACAATTGCTGGTTCAATAAATGCTGCCCGATATTTTGAAACAGTAATTTGCGAGTGGGATGAAGATATACACTTCTTGGATTTGGATTCTGGTGATAAGATCAAGGCAAGATCCTTTTTCGCTGACGAGGTGTCATTTTTGGTTAAATTAGAGACTGATTGTCTAGAAGAAATAATGTCAGCAATTCTACTTGAATTTGAGGCTTTCTCATATGACTACATTCAAAATATCGATCAGTGGGAAGATGAAGGAGAGAACAAAAATGATATTTCAGATGATGAATTAGAAAATGGAACAGTTTCTCTTGGTTTTGTTGAAGCATTGGAAGCTTTGAGGGACCGGATTTTTAAATTGAAGGATGTCCTAAATTCGAAGGACTTCTTTGATCTCTGGAGAAGTGTGGCTGAGGGTCTAGATTACTTTATTTTCTCTAGCATTCCGTGGATAGACGTCAGATTTTCCAATACAGGGGTGTACCAATTTAGGGTTGATATGAGAGCGGTTCTTCTTATTTTCAAGCCGCTTTGTGCAAGGCCGGAGGCATTCTTTCCTTTTGTGAGTGATTGTTTGAAACTTTTGAGCATGAACATGAAGGATGTTGAATGGTTTTTAAAGGAGGTGAGGATGAATGAAAGTAGACTGAAAGAGTGGTTGTGCCAGAAGGGTTTATATCATGTAAATGCTAGTCAAGCCAAGATGATATTAGTAGATAGGAATTTTGGAGAGTAGTTTCGTTTCTTACTCGTAGAAGGGCCATAGAATTGTAGAAAATGATTTTTTTTCGTATTTTTTTATCTGGTGATGAAATGAGTTGGTTCTTAATTTTCTTTTATGGAGACTGTATTTACTGAAAGGTGGAATGATGCTTTTTTTTGGGTATTTATATTTCCGGCTGGATTGTTGTACATATGGATCTATATCACCTGTGCTCACACCACAGCAGGAACCATATAAGCTATTATTATTTAAAAGAAGGGACCCTGTCATTCTTTCATCCTTACCGTCCATTCAAATCAACGCTTCAGATTTCTTTTGCTGCTTCTATTAACTCCTGGCCGTACCTTACACTGTTCGTCTTCTCGTGAAACTTTTCTTGGATTTCTTCATTTGAAGAAGCTTCGAACTATCCTTTTGAATCATATTAATTAATCAGAATTTCTAGGGAGAACATAATTTTTTTTTTGGAGAAAACTTAAAATATAATCACACCATGCTTGCTGAACAAGCTCACAAGTCACAAGGCTTAGCTAACTTTCCTTGACCCCGTCAAAATTCTCAATTTGTTGTTACCCACGAGGCCACGAGGCAACGACCCACTCTCTCTTTTCTTCGGATCACCTACTTTTCAGAAAAAGAAAAGTAGGGTACTGTTTTTTATTTTTGGACCGTTGGATTTAAATGAACGGATAAGATTTGCAGTCTTTCTGAATCTCAACAATGACGATCGAACCGTCCAAATTTAATCCGACGGTGCAGAAGTGAAAAGCATGATCCTCCTTTTTTTCGCAAAATAATAGCAGATACGGATCCCTTTTCTTCGGGACAAGGATGGGTTCCATCGAGTTATTAGATATTCTTATTTAAATTAGAAAGTTGTCATCTAATCCACATCTGTTAGCTTAATTATTAGACCCACGACATAATCAATTAAAATGTGGCCAATGTAAGTTTCTTAGATCAAAGAATCGTTTTCATTTCAAACGTGAACTCTAATCTCACAAAAAAAAGGCGAAGTCTTGTTCAGAAAACTTACTCCGAATGATATTTTTATATTACATTTATTATGAGATACTGTGAAGAATAACTATCCAGTGATAATAGCCGATTTTTGTAATATTAGAAATATAATAAATAAATTATAAATAAAAAGAAAAATTGATGGAAAAGCGCAAAAAATAGAATAGGTTGGTGTTCACAACACTGGCCAATAAATTTTTTTTTCTCAAACCCTATAGGCCGGTGTTCACAACACTGGCCTATAGATTTTTTTTGGCAAACTCACGGTTTTTTTATTAATAAAAATATTATTAATTTAATCAATGAATTACATTATATTTAGGTAATTTTTCATAACAACTTCGACAGCGTTCGTCGGGATCGTAATTAAATTTTTTTATCGTCGTAAGGCATCGAGCTGTGGATATTCTAGTCTACTTCCACCGTATCGAGTCCGATTTGCAATCGGAGAAACGAGCGACTCAGAATTGATTCCGACGCAAACTCATGATAAAAAATTACTAATTAAGACATAAGTTGAATATAGAGCTAAATTTTAGATGCACATTCCTCCTACCGCAATCGAACTCGACAAGATGGAAGTAGACTCGAATATCTACAACTCGATGCCTTGTGACGATAAAAAAATTAATTACGATCCCGACGAGCGCAACTGAAGTTGCTACAAAAAAAAATATTAAGTATGATTAACATTTTTTCTACAAACTTCAACTACGCTCGTCGAAACCGTAATTAAGTTTTTTTTATCGTCGCAAGTCATAATCTTTAACATAATAGTACATAATAAAATTAACTCGTGAGGACCCACAAAATTAACATGAATAATAAAATTATTCATTTGAAAGGTTTTTACTATTCAAAATAATAGTACATAATAAAATTATTAATTTAATATCTTACTTTTTTAACATATGATCAAGTTGGTATCATTAAAAGTATATCTCACAGCATTAAGGGAATTGATCGGACAATTGTCTATTTCCAACGAATTTAGTGAATTGAACAAACTTGTAGTTTACGGAATGTGAAAGTGGACCGAAAAATTGCAATCAAACTTCTCATTTTTGCAATTAGCCCCCTCTTCTATTTCGACATGATGAAATAGACAATTCCACGAAGGAGATGGAATTGTGAAAATTTAGGTCTCCTAATGAATTAATTGGAAATTATTAAACATTTATGAAATTAACTATTTCTTAGTCTTGGTTGAAGTTTAGTTCAAGTTCAATTGCTAAAATTGAACTGGACTAATTGTGAACAAATTGTGATCAAATTGTGGTCAAATTATGAATAGATTATGGACTAATTGCGGGCTCAATGTGGAATTAAATGAAAATATGTTCAAACATCTCAATAGATCAATCAAGTTCTAATTCTCTCTTTCACATAGAGAGAACTAAGTTATTCGCACAAAGAAACCTAAGTTATTCAATACTAGTGATGAAAGATCTTTCATTTAAAGAAGACTGTGTATTGTAGTATTCATAATTAGATTTGCATGGTTAGCTTATAGATAAATAGTAGACATTATTCAGTTATAACATGAACTGAATATTAGTAGATAATTATAAATTTGATTTGATCAAGAACTTCAACTCCTCGTCAACAGACTGAACTGGACATGAACTGAAATCCATCCATTAGCAACTCATCGATACACAATCGATATAAACGTCGTTATGTATGTTAAAGAAATTATTATGCATGTCAAACGCGTCGCTATATATGTTATTAATAGTTGCAATGTTCAACAGTAACGAAACCACGTTGTGAATTTGAGGTTCCAGGACTTCACTATATTTAAAAAATAATTAAGGACTCTGATGAAAAACAGTCAGGAAACCAGTAAAAAAAGCAGGGACCAGATCTGTTCGTAAATACATCACGTCGTCTACCTATTCCTCTATTCTCCCAGTGAATGTTTAGCTAGGCAGCTGCATAATTATACACCTTAAATCTATCAACAGAAGATCCGAAGATGGGACAGAGGGAATACAATCAGTGCGTATCACAATCACCACGTTTGTTGCGCTCTTGTATAGATCTTTTTTGGTTTTGTTGTGTAGAAATTTATGTTCTATTTTTGTTATGTGATTAAACATGTATAGGTACGTTGGATGAAGATGAAGAAGGAAAAACAATGATTTTGTTGGAATTTTAGTTGTAATAGGTTAGATATTATAGTACTTTGGATTAATTATTTATTTTTGCATCTCGCAGAATGAATAGTTATTTTAAAATCTTTGTTTGAACTATTCTGTTTCAATGAAACAGACAATTATTTTACTCTGCTTTTTCTAAAAAAAACTTGTATAGATCTTTTATTTATTAGGGTAGTTCTTGATAAAAAATATTAACAAAATAATAACTATTATTGTTGATTATCAATTATCATCAATAATTAATAATAATATAATCAAATTAAAGTTGTTATCAATAATATAATTAAATTAATTTTAGTCATAGCATAATTATCTATTTACTATATTCATGCAAAAGAATAAAAAATTGATGAATCCAATGGTTATGAATACAACCATATTTACTCGAATCTTCAAGGATTGGAGGAACTAATGGTTCTTAATGCAACCATATTTTAGATTCAACTAAACTCGCTTCAAATATTTTACGTCTCTTCTCAAATCGCAATGTTGTGACACGTGTCTTTTTGTGAACTCGCAACTGAGCGCATTTCATCGCTATCTTTGGCGTCCGTGCTTCGACGATTCGCTGTTTCGTGTCACATCCTCGCTGTTTAGACTCGTAGACTTGTCACGACATTGAGTCGCATCATCATTTCAAAAAAATATGGAATTTCATTGAGTCAAAATTCTAGTTACGTCACTGCTCACCGATATCTAACAAATACAATCAACGATATCTAACAACGCGCTTAACATGTATATCTATTTTTTCAGTATAAAATAACATGTATAGTGACACATTTAACATACATAACAACTTGTTTGACATACATAATGACGCACGTATTGATGAAACGTATCGTCATAACATTTTCCCTTTCTTTCAAAATGTAAAAAAATGTTCAATTTCATCGGTTGAATTTTCTAGGAAGAATTGCTGAAGAATTGAATAGTATGAAATTGGCGAAAATTTTGAGGCACACAATTCTAAATTTCATCTTCATTTGGGTTGGATAGATGGATTGCAAGTTGGGTCGGATGAGATTGAATTGGATGGAATCAGTAGCGTCAATTTTTTTTATGTTTTGGATTTGATCATGTCAGATTTCGAATCGGAAAACATCGATTTTTTAAATGTTGGAATTGGTCTAGCAACATCACCTTTTTTTAGTTCAAGTGGGTTGGGTTGGATTAAGAAATTGAATTATTAAATCATGATTTATTCCAATATCGACATTTTAGTATAATTGAATTTCGATGTATTCTTGTGCGGATGCAAGTTATTAACATACACGCAGAAAAGACATTGTAATACTTGTATAATGAATTGAATATATTTTTATAGAAATTATATGACCTATGAAATGAAATGAAATGTTCTATTTTATATAATATGTATTGAACACATTTATGATATCAAATATGAAATTCTATGATGTTGTTGGACTTATTGTAAAGGCAATATATAAAAACACAAAATGAAACATTACTATATTATAATTTTTTGATATAAATATTGTGCAATCACACTTTTGTCATTGTTGCTCATTGTAGAGTTACTAATTAACCGATAATCACTCTCAATAATTATGTATATATTTCAATCTTATTCAATGTCAAATTAGGTCGGATCAAGTTGAGTGAGATGAGATTTTTTGTTATCAATTGTTGCTTCGGTGCGATTTACTGGTCGTCTCAAGTTGAATTGAGTCGAATTTTGAATCTTTAAGTATCACTTCGACTTAGATTACAAGTTAGATTGGACTGGATAGGAGTTTGGAATCCTTAAATATCGTTGCAGTTCTGATTATGAGTTTAGTCGAGTTTTAGTTCATATCGAGACAAATTGTATTTAAGATCTTTAAGCGTCATTTCAACATGAATTAATAAATCATCCTGAATTGAATCGAGTTTAGTTCAAATCAGTTTGATTTTATAAAAAATATTGAATCAATCGAATTTGAATCCGAACGAATCAGACTAATTTATCGAATGAGGTCGAATTTTGCCACCTCCCAAAATATGCTCCAAAGAAAATCACCACAAGAATTCAAAGGACTACGACAAGCTTTGGTGGAGCAAAAGTTTGGGCTGTGTAACAGCGATATATTTGGCATGTTCAGTAAATTACCACATGGTGGATACATTCGCAGTATCCTCAGAATATCTTCAGTCCTGTAGTAATACTAATACATTGCTCTCTGAAAGCAGCACGAAAGTATGGATCCTTGACTTTCAAACACACTGTCAACAAACCAACTGCAATTCATTCACTAATTCTATCCATTTTAATACTTTCTATTTCGCACGCGGTCACAGCTATATTGTATATATATACACTTTCCGAAAAATATCTTTCCTAGTTTCCTACAAAACATTTTAGAAGAAAGAGACTTCAAATGGGGAACTTGTGTGGAGCAGCCTCTGCCAAGTGCGACAGTGCTTCTTCCCCTTCGAGTAATACCCCTTGTCTCTCTCGTTTCTTTCTTTTCTTTTCTTTTTTTCTAAATTGAAGTTCGCAAAATCTTTTTGTTGTACGATGATGTCCTGGAAAAACTAAATTTATAGTATTGTTCCTTAATTTTGCGGCGTTTTCGTTTGTTATTTGTTTTGATATAAAAGTTTGTTGGGTTATTGGCTGATTGTACATATGTGTAGGTAAAGATGATAACCATGAAGCGATCTTTCTCTCTTTCCTGAATTTCTCTATTTGTTTTCTCCGATTATAACTTAAACAAAGTTTATTTGTTTAATTCAATCGATTGAAACTTGAAATTGTTTACTTCATGGTATTGGAGCTACCCTCAAATTTCAGTACGAAGATTATGTTAATCTGTTTCCGCTTTATATAATTTTTTGTAAATAATTCATTTGGTTATTTTATTTCTTTTCTGTTGAATACTTAGTCGGAATGCATAGATTTATAGTCGTAATTTGTAAAAGCTATCCATTTCTGATTTTCTGTGCTATTATTTGTCAAATAATAGATTTTCCAGCATTGACCGCAATGTGTGATATTGACTATACTAACCAATTATTCAAACTTGTACAGTTAATATTCTTTAAAAGTCAGAAAATAATTATCAACCATCTTCTTTTCTTCTTTTCACCTGACAGTTAAATAGGCCTCGATTTTGCCAATTCAAAGCTGACGAACTACATTTGAATTGTTTAATCAGGATGTGATGCTCAGTTACCAAACTTCCAATATCAGATTGATTTTGGTATAGTTTCATTCTTACCAACCCAAAACAGTCTCAATTTTAGACAATTCTGGTCAATTATGGCACCAAGTCCATGTTGGTCCTTACCAAAAGAAAAAATAAAAGAAAAAAAAGAAGAAACAAACAAAAATTTGAACAAGAATTTATGATCATTTTAATAATTACCAAGACTTACTCAAATTTACACTTCCATGCCAGAAAATCAACTTTACAGCAACACAACCTCCAATTCAACTGACACAAGCAAAGCAACACAGCACAGCATAGCGAGCTCAGCACCATCGTACCAGAGTGAGGCATTACTGCCAGCTGCCAGCCTGAAATCCTTCAGCTTGAGCGATCTCAAATCAGCCACCAGGAATTTCGGGTCGAGTGCATATCTCGGCGAAGGCGGGTTCGGGTGTGTGTACAAAGGCTGGATAGATGAGAACACTCGCTTGCCGGCAAAACCTGGCTCAGGAATTGTCGTTGCCATTAAGAAACTAAAAAGGGAGAGCTATCAAGGTCAAAGGGAATGGATGGTATGCCAAATCTAGTAATGGTGCTTTGCTTTGTTGATACTTTGGGCTGATTATCGTATGATTTTTTTTTTAAAAAAAAGCTAATTTCAAATTAAGGAAAATGGTGGGTACTGTTCTGTGATTTCACAAGTAAAAAATACTACAAAAAAAATCAAATGATTCATGTAGTTTCGAGATTTACGTTGCGTGAATCTTGCGAATTACTACAGAGGGTATGCACCGCATCATCTGTTTCCCGGCATGCTATCGTGTTGAAATCTTAAACTGATTGTTATGATAGGCTCTTGGAATTTTAATATCATCTTTCTAAATTTCTTTTTTATTTTCATTCATAAGCATATTCTCACAATCTCACTACTACTGTGTTTTTTTAATTTACTAATACTTTCTTTTTGCATTGGTTTTTTAGACTGAAGTGAGATATCTTGGGGAACTTAGTCATGAAAATTTAGTAAAGCTGGTTGGATACTGCTCCGAGTCTGAGAACAAGCTGCTAGTATATGAGTACATGCCAAAAGGCAGCTTGGAAAACCATTTATTTAGAAGTATGTCAATTTCTTATTTTCTTCATTTTTCTGTTGCATTAATGCGGATAAACGTTATGTAGGCTCAGATAGTATTCATTCATAAATCCCAAATAAATATTTGTTTAAAAAAATATGGGGTGGTAATTCTAGCTAAGAATAACTATTTCCATGTGAGAGACCGGTCTGAAATACTATAAAAATTTTAAATCAAGTTTGAATTAGATTAAGCTGTAAAGACCCTCCTCATCTCTATCCTAAAAAAATACTAGTTTTTGAGTCCGAATTTGCTATTGCGCAACACAGTCTAGCGCAGCTGTGGACGGTTTGGACCGTCAGCCATGAAAATCAGGGGTTCAGGACGTCAGGTTTTGGGGCACGAATCTGATGCAAATCGGACGGTCCACATACTGCGCTACACGGTATTGCGCAATAACAGATTCGGTTTCTAGCTTTTTTGGGTTCAGTACCAACTGGTAAGGTAGCTGTTTGTACTATTTGGTTGTGCGTGTACTATTTGGTTATGCGTTGTGACTTGGGACTCACTTTCAAGTCAATAAAGACGACTTAGTTTAATGTAAAAGAAACATCATGGCATAGATCACGTGAAATTGGTGCCTTATTTGTCTTGCTAAGTTCATGAATCTGAAAAAGAAGAATCCGAACTTTAGTCGTATCACCATTTCTGACCTGAACAAACTAAGCAGTATTTTATGATTAACACCGTATTTTTCATTTTTTTTTATTTAGAGGGTATGCAGCCCATTTCTTGGAACATTAGAGTCAACATAGCAATTGACGTCGCAAGGGGGCTTTCTTTCTTACACAATTTGGAAAATCAAGTTATTTTTCGCGATTTGAAATCATCTAATGTTCTACTTGATTCGGTAAATTTTCTGTTTAAATAAAAAAATAAAAGTAACTCTCTAATGTTACATGAGCGTTGTAGTGTACTACTGTATACTGACTGAATCATAAGTTAATTAATTTCAGGATTTCAAAGCAAAATTGTCTGATTTTGGATTGGCAAGGAATGGTCCGACTGGAGATAAAAGTCACGTTTCGACTCGGGTTGTCGGAACCCGCGGATATGCTGCTCCTGAGTATATTGCCACAGGTAAATTAGCATTGAGACTGGATTAAAATGTAAGCCAAGGATTGAAATATTAGAACTACTGGACTTTTTTTCCTCTTTGCAATGTATTATTCCTTTTAGTCATCAGTGGTATAAGATGTATTATTTCTTTCTCTCTTGGTATTTATTCAGGAGCTTATTGGCAAGAAAGTATAAATTTATCAAGTACCACTTAGGCATAAATGCATGTCTTTAAGCAATTTTCAATTTAGAATTTATACACAAAATCTTAATTAACAAACTGTGACTGGCAGGTCATTTATCCGCAAAGAGTGACATATACAGCTTTGGTGTTGTGCTCCTTGAGCTCCTAACTGGAAAGCGGGCCCTTGACGAAGAGAGGGCTTCAGCCGATGAATCATTAGTCGATTGGGCAAAACCGTACTTACATGAAAGAAGGAAAATATTTCGGATCATGGACACCCGACTCGGTGGCCAATACTCGAAGAAACAAGCTCAGACTATTGCTTCTTTGGCCATAAAATGCTTGCATACTGACCCGAGGAACCGACCAAACATGTCTGATATTTTGCCTGAACTAGAGTTGCTGAAGCAACCAAAAGAGATTACACCGGTACCTAATAGGGAGAAGAGAGGTATCGTTAGACATGATAGATAGATAGATAGATAGATAGATAGATAGAAAAATGAAAATACATGGTTTTTGTGATATTATGATTTTGTTTTGTTTTTTTCTTGGTGCTGAGGTTCTAAACATTGGTAAATTATAATGATTAATAATTAGAATTGTATCATTTACTCATATTTGTTATCTATTGTAGTATATTTATTTTATCTGAGTTTCAGTCTAATGATCTCTGCGGAAATTAGCATCTGCTGGTAGAAATGAAAAAAAATATAATTTATGTACTCCCTATTATATTGCAATACACAGTTACATCTTTAAAGAAAATATGAAACATGTGAATTCATGTTAATTAGGTTGGTTAATAAGACGACCAGATTGGGCTTTTTTGGGGTTATGTTTTGTTTTAAGAAATGGACCGAATCGGATTTATAACAAAATGTCTTTACTAGCTTATATAATAAAGCGTATTCATAAATTGTCAAAATATAAACAAAATCACTAAAATAGAATTGATCATTGCTGGAATTGAAACGTCAAATTCAATGAATAAAATTTATGACTTACTTGTTATATGATTAATATGTCAAATATTATCACTGATATTATATTGAGTAATATGAGATATGCCAATGTGATTAATTAAAAAATAACATAATACATATTTCTCTAAGTTTTGAATACAAATACATATAAAATTAAAGTGAATTAATTATAATTATTGATGAATCAATTATAATTAATTTAATTAATGCTAGTGTAAATATTTCATGAATTATGTCATAATTTTTATAGATTAAGATATTTTAATATGATCTCGAGAATGTGTCATGATCTTTAAAGATGACAATATATTGCTAAGATCTAAAAAAAATACCAAATCTTGCTAAGATCTCAAGAAGATATAATATCTTGTTAAGATGTCAAGAAGAACATAATCTTATTATAATTACATGATCTTTTAAAAATTTAAAGGCACTAGTATTTAAGCGATGTATCTCCAAAAAATACGAGTGTGTTAGATGTGCATGTGTTGCACTTAAGCTCTATTTTGTTCTCTCCATTAAAGACAAATACCTTAATTTTCATTCTTGAGTTGAAGGAAAATAAAAGAGCATCGGTGTCTCCTTAAAAGAACTCGTGAGCGGCATGCTAGTTGTGAAAAAGAAAGCGCTCAAGACAGATTGCACAAACTCATCTAGTGATACTGGTTGAGAGACAGTCAAGACAAGCACATGATGACAAGTAAGTAAATCGCTTCCGCTAAAATTTATAATTCTTTAAAGTCAATCTTAATTGTAGCAATTGTTTAGAATTTTAAGTAAACATGTAAATCCAACTTGAATTGGGTCAACGATATCAGCAAACTCCAGATGAATTATTAAATATTTTATTTTGTTACGGAATTATTTGTGCACAAGTTTGATGAACTTATTTTGGAATTGTGTTGTACTTCAGTACTTAATTTTTGTAATTGGCCATGGCTCATTAATCTGTGTGCCTATTAAGGATTATTTATTCCGTACCAATTCTATGCATGGCTAGTAAATGTGTTGATTGATTTTTTTTTTTTTTGTGCGCAAGGAATCTGATACTTGAAAGCAAATTAATTTGTATGGATTATTGATGTGTGCACATATTGATGAATCAATCAATTCAATAAAAATATCTTGTATGATATGGTCATTCCTATCTCCGTGACAAATTAATTAATTAATGCACAAATTAGAGACTATTAATTTGATTTGTATATGAATTGTGGATTTTAGGTTGGGATACTAATGAATAGGGCGGTTCAAGAACAAAATTGATCGGAAACTATTGAACATTTATGGAATGGACTATTTCTTGATCTTGATTAAAGTTCAGTCCAAGTTCAATTGATAAAACCGAACTAGACTAATTGTGGACAATCATGAACAAATTATGAACAAATTATGGACTAATCTCGAGCTCAGTGTGGATTAAATGAAAATATGTTCAAACATCTCAATAGATCAATCAAGTTCTAACTCTCTGTTTCACAAAAAGAGAACTAAGTTATTCGCACAAAGAAACCTATGTTATTCAATACAGTGATGAAAGAACTTTCATTTAAATAGGACAGTGCACTGTGGTGTTTAAAATCATGTCCATATGGTTAACTTATGAACAAATAGTGGACATTATTCGATTATAAGATGAACTGGATATTAGTAGATAATTATGGACTTTGTCTGGTCATAAACTTCAACTCCTCATTAGCGGACTGAGCTGGACATTGACTGAAACCCGTCCATTAACAGCCCTAATTTTAGGAGTAACAATAAATTATAATTATTATAGTTCCCTAAGTATTAAGTAAATAATGCCATAATTAACCTAATTAGTTATAAAATCTGGCTATTATCTATAATTAGTACTTAATGCTAATAAAAAATGTTAAATTTTAAATTGTTCATGATTAGTGCTAATTTGGCACAATGATAGCTAGGAATTACTAAATAAGGAATGATAAATTGTTAAATTTTAAATTGATCATGGTTAGTGAAAATTTGACTTTAACATATTTATAAATTAATAAATAAGGAAGGATAAATTGATAAATTTTAATTTGATCATGATTAATGTCAATTCTGGCATAAAAATATTTAATTAGCAATTTGCAAATATTAATAATTTCTAAATAAAATTATATAAAATATGTAATTTAAGATGTATATAGTTAACAATTAAAAATTAATTTCTTCTAATTAAAGTTGTCATTATTTACTATATATATGACGAGTTGATTCTTTTAAAATACGTCATAATATAGACTTTAGACATAATTGGGAATCTATTTAAAGACAATTAGGCATACATGCCTCATTTTGCTAAATATCAATATTCGCAAATGAGCATCTTTGTGTAAAGTAAATGCAAAATGACTCGTGAAAATTTTAAAATTGACGTACATACAACAAAATTATTGACTTCTCCCAAAGGAGAGTTAGCTTTTACATAAGTTGTTGAGTACATAAAGAAGGTATATAAAGAAAAGTAATAACACACTAGGAGCTAATAATGTCCAATAAAAGCATTTGGGACTTGGTGTACCTGATCCGTTTGTGATCCACCTCCCCGTCTTGACTGACCCGATCATTAGTACGTGGATATGTCAATCTAGCCCAGAGGCGAAAAGACAAAAAGGTTCATTAGAGAGTACTTTGTACACAACATCAAAATACAAAAAGATTTCTTGATTCCATCCAAAGGTGCGTCATGCTAAAAATTATTTGATTTAAATATGAAGTTAATGGAGAAATAGAGCTATAAAGGCCTTTAGATAGATTTTAGAATTATGATTAAGGATTAATCGTGACGCTTATTTCATGATTAGACACGTATTTTGATTAGGCCTTAAAGTTATCATTTATATTGCATGACATATATGATATGACATCGCAAAAAGATAATTTTGCCTCCGTGTCTGTCGGCAATTCAGCGGACACGGCATCGTAGCTGTTCATACCATGTCGCTACCGTTCGTTCACCGTTCGATCATCATTTTCTCTACGCACCATGTTGCTGTCGTGTAGAGGGTTATTTTTTCTCTTCTTCTCTTCGCAACCCGTTGCCACACCTCTCTTCGCCCCAGCATCGCCACAGCCTCTGATAACTCCTCTCTTCCGATTGCTCTCCCATAACTCCTCCTCCACAACATCGATCGATCTCCCATAATTCTTCTCTCCCATAACGCTTCCCCGTCTTCATTCCTTTAACCCTTGATCTCTCATAACTCCTCTTTGCCACTACGTATACACATGGCTTTCATTTACCATTTCATTTCTGTTGCAAGGTATCATCTAACTCTCTCCTCATTTCTAGGTACTGGCAATTCATTTCGTTAGTTACATTTTTGTTTAATTTTTCTATCAATTAGTTAATTTCTGTGGAGACACAAATTGTTTTTCATTCCAGTTAAGGCTTAGTGAATTCACTTTAACTTAATTTGTCTACCATAGTACATGTCTAGAGTTGATGCAAAAGTGTGGTTTGACGAGGTCGCCCCAGATCTGGCAGCACTATTACTGCGACTACCATCTTTATTAGAAGCCCATTATAAGAAATCCAATGAATTAATTGGTACCGACAAATGTGAGCTCCAGATTCTGAGTTCCCAAGATGTTGGCATCATGATTCTGAATTAGGTAAATTTTCATTTCTTGTTGTAATTTCTCTGAATTATGTAACTCAGAGGTGACAATTTTGTAAAAAAGTTCAGGACTTATCAGTAATAAACCTATATACATAATTTCAAATTTGCCATAGAAACTATTACTTTGGTGCTGCAATATTAATGGCGACTTGAAATAAAAAGAACCCACAACAAACCTTATGTTTGTGATTTGGGGTATTTTGCTAATTAATGGTTCTAATAATCTTCTAATTTTTGTATTAGAATTGATAGCTGCTTTGCTTGCTTGTGCATTTCTCTGCCTCTTTCCTACCAAAGATAGGGTTCCAAAACATTTGCCAATCATTAATTTCGACAAATTGTTTGCGTAAGCTACCTTTTCAAATCAATTTTTCTAGAAACTAATTGTCTAAATGTAGAATCGCTATTACAGTATAGAAGGTGCTTATGCATGCCAACTATTTGGTAGTCTAATTATCTGTAGAAAGAAACAAGATGAATAGAAAGTCTAATAAAAATGTTCATTTATATTGGTTTGTTTATGTCATAACAAAAATAAAAAAATGCTTTATTGGTTTGAAATTATCCAAATCATACCTTAATTTTCATTTATTCAAATTCTTTGACATCTTGGGATCATTCTATAAGTATTTGTTTGAAATTATCCAAATCATACCTTAATTTTCATTTATTCATGGCAATAATCAGTTATTTTTACAATTTTTGCTTTGTTGGTGTGTAGTAACTTTTGACTGCTTTTTTATTTTTTGTGGATCTGTTTGTAAGCCTAATGAGATTAGTAAATTGATAGTCTTTTTCCTGACACATCAGTTCGTTTGACCCAAATAATTCATCTTCTTATTAAAGTTTTCTTATTGGTTAGAATTGCATGATTGTATGTGCTGATTAATAGATTGATGGCAAAGCATTGGGATTTGTTATTTCTTGGATAAATACTGCTGATATGTTTCTAAAGGTGATGCTGGTATCGTTAGAGGTTACTTGCTTATAAAATGAGACGAAAATGAAAATATTCATTTTAGTTTGTGAGTTTAGAGGCCTGGCATTGAAAATTAATAAAGTAATTAATTTTATCTAATGATTAATTTCCTTTTTATTTAGTGGAAACAAATTATTTGCATCGATTCTCTTTTCGTCATTAATAATTTAACAGCTCGATTCCTTTTATTTTCTTTTTTGCTTCAGTTGCTTTTGGTCATGACAAAGGCTACTTCTGAAGTAATTGTTATGTGAGGATCATATGAGTTATTCTAGGCAACTTATTTGATAAGGCAAGCTACCATTTGTGATTTAATTATTATCTGTTATGAACTTAGGAGTTAGAATGGTGTTCTATTTGTATCTAATATTAATTTTAGTTGTCTGCCAAAAAAGGAGTTGCTAATGAGTTTGAGGCCCATTTCTTAATGGTTGAAACAATTTGTTTTTATTGTTTTATTTCAACTATCCAGCAAATTGGAGCATTTCATTAATGAATAACTAGGTTTGCCTCAATATTTGAAGTCTCATGATGTAGTCATGGTAATCAATTGTCTTTAACGTGCAACAGCTCAGTGAGATTTTTGAGGTTTCTATTTTTCTCTTTTTTATACATAACATAATTGATGTTTAAAAAGTAGTTGATTATAAATAAATTATTGAAGACTATAGATTTTATCAATATCAAGACTATAATCGTAGGATTTCAGAAGACTATAGTTTTTATTTTACTTCCTTTTCTCATGTGACATTTTTTAATCAATGACAGAATATATTCAAGTTAATATTATAAACACATTTAAAACTATTAACACTAATATTTATGTAGCATCAATTTATTCCAAAAAAATATATAATAAACATTTATTAATGCATAACTGTAATTTTATCAATTTATATGATACATGCATGTTTTTTATGAGAGATTACACATCATTTAACACATAAAAGAATATCTTTCAAGACGCGGCGTAGCCACGCTGCGTTTCCTAATATACGATAAAGGTGATAATCGGTAGATATCATGTAGTCATTAATCGACCCAAAGGAAGAATATAATCATCATGATGGTTGATTATTATGACGGTTGATTGTCTGCCAAAAAATAGTGATGATTATTAATTTTCATGTGATCAATTACTCTGCATGAATGAAGGATAATTTATTATCTAGTAATTTATTATCAACACTTAATTACTATTATAAGATATATAGTAAATGATAACATCCAATTAAAATAATTAAATATCTTGTTTCGAAATGTAGGGGGTAAATGGATCGGGTTGGTCGGGTTTCGTATAGATTTTCAACTCGTTAGATATCATTCGGATTGTAGTGTTTTTAACTCGTAACCAACCAACCAAAAATAAAAACCATCCAATTCATATTTTGTTTAAGCGGTCGGGTTTTGCATATTTCGCGGGTTTCACAAACTTCAATATTTCACATATTTTTTAATGATACAAAAGTAAAAGTAACAATTGAAAATAATTTAAATAACACATTGACGTCAATTCGTACTCAAAATTAAAATTAATAAGTTTGACAAAATATATACATGTAAGTTTGTGATGAAAATTGAATAAAAAACTTTAATACTAGTAGTATAAGTGTCTAATTAAATATACAAGGTCAGGTCGGATTTCACTCATGTTTTATTATACAATCTGTACCCACATATTAGATGTTGGGTTCAACAAAATAAAAACCGTAACCGACCATAAAAATCAAAATCTGCATTTTTTCGAGTTGGATTGGTCGGGTCGGTCGGGTTGGACTTACACCCCTATCGAAATGTATATAAATTAAAAGGTCTTTAGTTAAAATGCTGTGTGAAAATCGTGCAGTTTAATATTTTTTTGTTCACTAAATTGGAAATAACATTCTTTAATGTTGAATGAACAAGAAAAAGATATATATCATAATTTTTTTCCAACTGAAACAATACACTTTAATTCAACTTGAAATAAAATGAGAAATAATTGGAAAAAATAAATGATCAAAATATTAAAGTGTAAATTCATAATTGAAATTTAAGGGGCAACATTAAAGAAAAGATCAAAATTGCTAAAGAAATATTTATTTAAATATGTTTTGGTTAAGAATAAAAAGCTGCATAAGATATATTCTTAACAAAAACTCATTTAGATAAAACAAGAAAACTAAATGATATCATTAATAAGATAATAAGTAATAAAAGTTTAAAAGTTAATTTGATATTTAAGGAGTTAATTTTACAAATTTATGTATTATTATTGTAATGAAGGCTCAGTCAATTTTTAAATGAAAGCACTAAGTTTACTTTGAAAATTGAATTTTTATTTGAATCTTTGTGATATACATACTATATCATCCTTTAAGATATGAATTATGTAAACTTAAATATCTTGAAAATAAAATATTTAAGTTGTATCATATTAAAATTTTAATTTAAGGATGAATTATGAAATATTTTTATAACGTATCATAATAATTTTTCTATTTCTAATTAAGCCAAGTGTTAAGATTTACTAAATTTGAAATAAAAACTTAAATTCATTATGTTTCAAAACAAGATAACTTCAATTTTTATTTAGTACACCTTTAGATGAGGCCTCTCATTTATGTATGTTTTGCAAATTTAATACAAAAGAATTTTGGATAAAATTAATTGTCAAGTTGTCAACCAATGACATGTATGATAAAGTTTTGTCAAACGTATTTTGTCAATAGTAACAAACTAGAAATGATCAAATATGAATTCAATAGAATGACAAGTGTCATGTAATATAAAATATCTACAATTCATATAGTATGGATAATAGAAAATAATAAAAGTATTATTTTGACATCTAATAGAGATATGGATATATATATCATCATTAAAGTCAAGGTTCTTGAGAAATAATAGATTTTTGATGAATTGTGCCAGAATAATATTTTGCTGAATTCTATTCACAATAAAAGAAAAAATGACACAATTAAAGTATATATATTATATATGGTATAAAATTTATGATAAGAAGTCTAATATATATATTGCAATATATCCTAAAGTACCTATAAAACAACTTATTAAAACCATACAAATAATTTAAATAAATATATTTAAATCACTAAGGTGTATGTATATGTTCAAATAAAGCTAGACTTTTTTAAAAAAAAAATCGATCAAGTACAAATTGAACATAAGAAAATATAAGTTTTTATTTTAATAGGTACAAACTATCACTAAAGATTTATTTAAAACATTTATTACAAAGCAAAAAATAATTGAGACATTATATATAACATTGAATTCTTTGAGGACGTAGAGTTTGTGGGGGGAGGGAGATGATAAAAGATAAGATCTATTAGTCATTTTTCGAAGAAAAAACATGAATTAGAATAAGATTCAGGATCAATGTTCGAATTTTGTTCGAAATTCTTGTTAAGACTAGTGATAGTAAGATTTAGGACCAAAGTTTTGGTCATGTTCAAAATATGGTCAAGGTTACATATCGAAAAATTAGTCTTTTATCGTTGGACAAACTCCATCACAAATAAGAGACTCAATTGTACATTGATAACAACATAGACCCAGAATAGATGCATTGCTTCTTGTGATGTTATTGGCTATAAGCCCATAGGTGTTTTGGAATAAGATATTTGTGTTGTTAGATGATGATTCAGTTAGAGACTTAATCGAATATTAAGAACACATATAGACCCAAAATAGACCCAAATAGATGAATTGTTTCTTGCGATGTTATTAGCGTTAAGCCGGTGGATATTTTGGAATAAGGTATTTGTGTTGTTATTTTCGGTTCCGAGAATAATAGAAATTCTCAAAGAAATATTGTGCAAGTGCCAAATTTACTAGAGATAAAAGTTGCAAAATTTCCGAAAGATTATATGCATATAACGATAAAGTCATGTTTTCAAGTCTTTATAAAAAAATGACTAAAGAAATAGTTTTATACTCTCACAAGTAAATTAATAATCTTATATGCAGAAATATAAAACTACTTATCGATAATAACATTTTGAATATTTTTCTCAATACCTTAAAAATACTAGACCTATTTTGATACAAATGCATATTTGGAACAATGCATAATTTAGAAGGTAATATTGAGAAATATAAAGTTAAATTTTGTCGGTAAGACTTTCATACATATATAAGATTTCAATTATAGAGAACTTTTCTTCAGAGATTCTTTAAGAAAATTATTGGCACTGTGCTATAAATAGATATTAAAGATAATTATTTCTGAAATAGTAATATAGACGAAACAATCTATAAGATGCAATATAAGAACATTTTGTTAAGTTTATATATTGTAAATTAAAGAAATATCTATGTTGTTTAAAGGTCTCAATAAAGACATGTGAAATAGTATCAAGTTGTGATCTCTTTTGGTTTAGAGTCAAACTTAATAAATTGAATTATTCATATTTTGTGGGAGTAAAACAGAAATAAGATAAGTCTTAGTGAATAAGGAACAAAGATTAAGATAAATGCCTCTAATAGATTAAGAAAGCAATGTCTAAAGTCTTAAGTATTCATATGCCTCATTATTGTAGGCATTAGATACATGTTAGTCTACACACGTCAAGATATTGTATGCTAACATGATTAAGAAAATACTTAGAAAATTGAATTAAAATAATTAGAATAAGATCTTTTATGCAGATAACAGATCTTAAAGGATTTATAGCGAACAAAAGACTATATATATATATATATATATATATATATATATATATATATATATATATATATATATACTCACGTATCATATATTGGAAAAGTTTTTGAAGGTCGTTAATGTTGGATTAAACTCATCAACTCATATCTTGTTTGACAATTTGCAAAACACATAAAGTACTAACCTTGCACATTAAGTTTTGGTGAATATGCAGGTTAAAACATGTACAAACTAATATCAAACATGCCATGGACAAGTCAAGACATGGTCTAAGCATCAAGGAAAGGCTTCAAGGCACAAGACAGAGCACAATGTTACCATAACGCTAGCCAACTCATTATAATGGGTTACAGAGGCGTTATAACAAGTTCTCCAAGGCATCATAATGCCTCAGGAGGAGAGAGAAGGAGCAGATGCTGAATTTTCCCGAGACAAACATTACTGTAACGCTCCAGCAAGGCATCACAACGGGTTAGCATCCGTTATAACGCCTCAGCCAAGCGTTATAATGGGTTAATTAGCAGATTGTTGGCCCACATGTCAGTAGCAGAAGGGCAAAAAGGGAACAAGCCCAAGGCGTTATAACGCCTTCAACTCGTTATGAGATTTTTTCTATAACGCTAGGAGCAGTTTTCACAAATCTAAGATTCCAAGAAGTTCTCAGCCTATATAATGATTGCAGATACGAACCAGAATGTCATCCAAACATTCAGACAAGCTTTCCATTAACAATTGAGCACTAAAGAGTCTGATTCAAGTCTCCTCTAGCTGTTTAAACTTGAGAGCACTAAAGATAGCTACCATTCTCTATTTGTTTATTCGATATAACATTCTTTAGTTATTTGATTAGTCTTTAGTGCACCACATTTATATCGTCAAGTGGTGCATTTCTGTCCTTAATTGTGTAGTTAATTGGACCTTGTAGCGGTGTATTGTAGTGTAGTCTAGTGCATCAAGTTAGAAGAAGAAAATTATTTTACTTGTGTTCGAAAAAGTCAAAGTTACCTTTGCTTAAGTCTATGCGTGCTTGCGTTGTTGCCCTCACTTGTGTTGAAAGATTGGCTTACTTTGTCCAACCAGTCCCTTGTACTTGACACTTGACAGTGTTAAATTTTCCTACACCAGGTGCATGCAATAACAATACCTTTGCTTAAGTCGATGCGTGCTTGCGTTGCTTCATCGTCTTCTCGCTCATTTATTATCAATGTCGCCTTCAGATAGAAAAGGACGATCAAATTGATCAAATCTCCTCTAAGTTCTCCACCGAACCTCAACCTTCCGATTCATTTTCCCTCCATAAATTCAACGGTTCTGATCAAAATGCCACATTCCAGCAGACTCTTGTTGCCCTCACTTCACTGTCAGTGTCGTCATACACTGATAGACGATCAGCTCAAAGCGCAAAGGTCGTCGATGAAACCGAGGAAATTGTTTCAAGAAGCAACGCCATTTGGATTAGATCCGTTGGATTGAATCTAACAGACTGTGCCATTTCGTTTACCCACTATTTCTTCGCATGGATAGCCTGATTTTGATTGATATAACTTTGCTTCAAGTAATACCCAAATTCCAGGTTATCCTTTCCTTTATCTTAAATTCTACTTGTTAGCACACTCTTCTATACTTTATTTGGAGGTTTATATATTGACATTCAGTCTTTCTGGCATGCATTGGGTTATTGGCTTATTGCCTTATTGGGAAGAAATGAGACTCAAATGCGCATTGTTTGGTTCTTTGATTTATAGTTTGATTGTACTCTTATATTGGGGAGCATTCTTTTGTGAATTAGCAGGAGCACAACCAGCAACACTGAATGTAGATGCCTCATCCAAATCGGCTCGGGTCATGCCAGACACTTTGTTTGGCATCTTTTTTGAGGTAAAATTTAAATTGACTTTCTGTCTTCTACATTTGCTTCTCCAATTTTTTTTTGTTGGGAGTTTACAATTTTTATTAGTTTACCGTACAAAGGATACCTATATCTGACATCTTGATGAAATCAATACACCTTCAATGGTATATGTATTCCTACAAATAATAAAATATCACGTTCAGCTCTGGAAAATGAGAAACAATTGAACTCCTGTCTGAAGTTTCAAACTGTACACCAAGAAAAAAAAATCGTTATTCCCCTAATTTTTTATTTAATTCAATAGTTGAGCCCACGTGACTAGATCCTCTACAGTTGCACAAGTGCTATATAGCTCTCTTCCATCCAATCTCTCCATGATTCTTGTGGCACAAATCAGGAGGAGATTGGATAGATGAACTCTGCGTGTAGTGCGAGGTGCTGTCCTGAGGTTTAAGATCCAGATTTCATATCCGCTGTTATTCTGAGGGAATAACAGGGCCTGTTATTTCATATCTGACCGTTCATTTTCGATCTAACAAATACCTTATATAATACAGTGGGCCCCGTGCAGTCCATCTGTGCCGTCCGTATAGATCGGACGGTCAGCAGCGGAATAACAGGACCCTGTTATTTCCTTCATAATAACAGCAGATACGGACTCTAAGATCCACTCCACTAACAGTTTTTCGGCACAGTGAAAAAAGAGGGGCAGTTCAGATATATGAATTTGAATCATAGAGGAAGTGCATGACTGTTTTGCATTTTTTAGAAGTTATTCAAGATACAATTAATAGTGAAGGATCTGAAGGAGTTGTAGTTCTACTTCTCCCACATAATTATTCCTTTACTAAAACCAAGTTAAATTATAATTCTCTTTTACATATTCTAATGAAATTGTAGGAGATTAACCATGCAGGAGCTGGCGGTTTGTGGGCCGAGCTTGTCAACAATAGAGGTATTGTACTTATGTTTTATTTGTTTAAAAGGGTTTTTCTATGGTGTTCCTCTTTTTATCAAATATGAAAATAAATTAACATTGCAGATGGGGAACACCTTATATAAAACCATTTCAGATTTAAATAAAAATGAGCAAACAAAACACAACATAATTGAATATATTCTTTTCAGGTTTTGAAGCAGGCGGTAAAAATACTCCATCAATTTTTGACCCATGGGTTCAAATTGGGAATGACTCGAAAATAATTCTGTCTACTGATCGGACTTCAATTTTCAAAAGGAATGAGGTTGCACTTAAAATGGAAATTCTCTGTGATAAAAACAACAAATCGAATCCATGCCCATCTCAAGGTGTTGGCGTGTATAATCCTGGCTTTTGGGGCATGGTATGTTTCTCACCTGTATCCGTGCAGAACATCACATTATCAAGTATATTCATGCAGAATGAGTAGTATCACATCACCTTCAAAAGGGGAGGGATTTAATGCTGAAGATTTTGTTTGTTCATAATCAGTCTTTAAAATAGTCTTAAATTATTTTCAATAACAAAATAATATTGATTGAATATGCTATACATATCACATACTACGATGCACATAAAAAATCATTCCTTTTTTTTCTATACATATCACATTGATTGAGTATTCTATGCATATCACATATTGTATTTTCCTTTTTTCCTTCTCTTGATGGTTATTGAAATGAACTTAATTTCTGTTATATTTTATGTGCATGTCACTGAGATGATTTATGCACATCCAATGGTTTAAATTTGCATGATACAATGACACCTTTTGTCATCAAAGCCAATTGACACTAGATCCCTCTAAAACAAAGCATAGATAAAAATCATTTCACGGACTTATCTGTTCCTCCCTTCTCTTCATGAGATGCCCGAAAGTGCCATCTTTTCATCCTTAATGCAGACAATGAAGAATAAGGTTATTGGGCATTTTTAAAAAACGTGTTGAGTGGGGATCCGTATGTGATATTTGATGTTTTAGAGGGATATGTGATATATTTCTCAAACATTAGGGTTAGACATGAATAATTTCAATTCAACAATATTCTTGGACAACCAAGTGTTGTAATATTTTGATTTACTATTTTGGTATTGCAGAATATTGAGCTTGGAAAGGAATACAATGTGGTGCTCTATATAATGTCAGTAGGCTCTGTAGATTTATCGGTCTCGTTGACAAGTGCTGATGGCTCACAAAATCTAGCTCAGCATACCATAAAGTAAGCATTTTTCTTTTTTATGGGAATAAATAGGGAAATACAGAGTGAGAGCAGTCTTTCCATTGTATAATACATTTTTTTTCTTGTAGAGCTCATGATCACGAATTCTCAAATTGGACCAGAGTTGAATTTAAGTTGAGAGCCATGAGTACGAATTCCAAATCCAGACTTCAAATCATATCCAGTAAAAGTGGAACTCTCTGGCTTGATCAAATATCGGTTATGCCAGTGGAGACTTATAAGGTAAAATTGTATACATATAAGAATTGTTAGTGCATGCGTAAAAAGAATTATAGTAAACTTCATGTGCTTCGCTTAAAATTCCCATATCATGTAGACTATTCAAATTGCAAAGCGATAATTTACCTTGTATGCCCTACAAAGTAATTGTCGTGTTTATACCTTAGAAGTCATGAAAATAACCTTTGCCCCTTACACGTTCTCTGCTTTGCAAATTAGCTCATTTTTTTAAGAAATGACACGAGAAATTAGTTTGGCATTTTCTCAAATAAAACCAAATATGAAGGATATAAGCGAAAACTTCCATGCTTTTTGGAGGGTCTACAAGAAATTCATTGTTTCCCAATGGTGTACATTTATTTGGTTTTGTGTAAAAAGTAAATTAATACTTGGTTGTCGTATTTCAGGGACATGGTTTTAGGAAAGATCTGGCTTCCATGCTAGTTGATCTAAAACCACGATTTCTCAGATTTCCAGGTCAAAATGAGTTCATTTCTTATATGTTGTATTTTGTTTCCAAACAGGAATGAGACTGATGTTTGTGGTTTAAAATTTGATTCAGGTGGATCATATTCACAAGGGGGGGCACTAAGGAATGCATTCAGATGGAAAAGTACAGTGGGCCCCTGGGAACAGCGACCAGGCCATTTCAATGATGTTTGGAACTATTGGACAGATGACAGCCTTGGTTTTTTTGAATTCCTTCAGGTTTGTATTGACCCAATTTCCTAACTTGATTTATATGTAATTTACTCCGTTAAAGTGATTTTCATTAACAAGAGCATTAAGTTATCTTCTTTTTTTTTGGCAGCTGGCAGAGGATCTTGGTGCTTTACCTGTGTGGGTAATCCATAATGGTAACTGTTTTTTAATCTCAACTAAGTATATTTAACTGGCTAGATATTACTAAAGCTGCCATTTTAAAAGTGCAAGATCTATTTCCTGGCAGGAATCAGCCTTAATGATCAAATTAACCCCTCAAGTCTTCCTTCTTTTGTTGAGGCATGTCATTACAGCCATGTTTACTAATTCTCTACCCTTATTATCATTATTATTTTTATACGAATTCTCTACTCTTATTTTATGTACTTCACTTTTACTTGCGACTCTTAACATTGTAGGATATTCTTGATGGTATTGAGTTTGCAAGAGGAGATTCTCACTCCACCTGGGGTTCAGTTCGAGCTGCCATGGGTCATCCCAAACCATTTAAGCTACGATTTATTTCCATTGGAAATCAAGAATGCTGGAATGGCGCTTACAAAGGTGTATTTTTCTCTCACAAACTTGTTAACATTCTTTTGACATTGCAAGTAATAATCCAATGACTAAAACTAAATACTTTTATCTATTAACAGCCAATTACCTAAAGTTCTACACTGCAATAAAATCGGCATATCCTGACATAAAAGTGGTTACAAGCTGTGACGGGTCAATCGGGCCATTAGATCACCCTGCTGATTTGTACGATATCCATGTGAGAGTCTGAACTGTATGGTAACATCATGCTTCTAATTTTATTTATGAACGCTGTATTTATTTCTGTACTTCTATCTTTCTAGGTTTATACTTCTGCATC